>JANZLX010000008.1:9593266-9604415 GCA_025531955.1 Erythroxylum orinocense
TCATTCATTTGTTCTTAACTCGTGACTAACCACCAAAATTTCTCATTCAATAGTTCTAATCTTTTACGAAAAGTTCGAGGTCCAAGATTATCAATTCAATGTATAGTCTGCACTTTATGTTTATTGTTGAAGCATCAAGTCATAACATAGGCCTAGTGGGAGATCTTGTTAGATTATTTAGCCCATGTAACTTAAAGTTTTTAAGTCCAACGAACAAAGCCTAAGATGGTGGTTATTGGGTGTCTAGGCAGTTGGGCTTACATGGGTCCATAGGCTTTTTTCCCTCTCCCTTTTACAAACTTAATCATACAACAGTTTTCTGATTAACAAAAACATCAAAGCAATTTCTAAACCATCAAAGAAAAATAAACATGAAAGACAGAGAGGGAAAAAGACATTTTAAAAGATAAAACAATGGATCAAGGTATGTTAAGTGTTAATCGATCCTGAATTATGTTTACATTACTAGGAAACCTCGATCACAATTTATATAACTTGAGCTGGACCAATGGACCCACGGTTATTCATTAAATATTAGATAATTAACAAGATTTTTTGATGTGGTTACTTTAGCTAGATAATTAATAGAAGTTAGCTGACCTGATGTATTCATTTAAACAAATTATCTTAGCCACTGGACGTTGTAACAAAAGGAGATATCAAAATTGTTATGACCACTACCTCTCTGCGTAAGAAATTGGTGGTGGAGAAACTTTTAGATTCTAATGGGACCCCCATTATGGATACCGACAAGCTTGGACAGCTTGCCCGCTCTTTCTTTTCACACTTTTATACTGTCGATCCTGGACTCCATCCCTGTTTCCCGGTTAGGGAGGTCTTTCCTCGCCTCCCTAGTGAAGGGATTCGTGACCTTAGTCAGCCTCTCCACCCCTTAGAGATAAAGAATGCAGTTTTTGATATGGCTCCCAACAAAGCCCCCAGGGTCGACGGCTTTAACGGCCTTTTTTTCCAAAAATAATTGGGGCAAGTTGGGCCTGTTGTCGAGACTTTCATCACGATGCTTTTTTAACTAGGAACGGTGGGAAGCGGAGTTAAATCATACCATTCTTATCCTAATTCCTAAAACTCCCCCCCCCCCCCCGACTCGTCTGACACAATTTCGTCCTATCAGTCTCTGCAACGTGCTCAATAAAATCCTTTCCAAAATTGTTGTGAATCGATTAAAACCTATGATGCCACTTCTGGTTGCAGAGACCCAATACAGTTTCATTCTTGGCAGACTTATCACGGACAACATCATCATAGCCCAGGAGGTCATCCATACGATGCGAAGGAAGAAGGAGAAGAAAGGCTATCTCACACTTAAAGTTGACCTTGAGAAAGCTTATGATCGGATCTGGTGAGAGTTTATTCTAGACACTTTGCAGGACATTGGCTTGCCTGAGCAACTTATCCGACTTATTATGCAGTGTGTGACTACAGTTTCTGTACAAGTTGCTTGGGAAGGCCTTCTGACTCCTCCTTTTACATCTTCTCGTGATCTCTGCCAAGGAGATCCGCTCTCACCTTATCTCTTCGTTCTGTACATGGAACGACTAGGGCACCTCATCTCCCAAGAGGTGGAACAAGCATCTTGGAAGCCGCTTCAGCTTAGCACTACTGGCCTACACATCTCACATATGTTTTTGTTAACAACCTGATTCTTTTCGCTAAAGCCACGGAAGCTCAAACTCGGCTTATCGTCAACACTCTGGAAGTGTTTTGTGAACCTTTGGGACACAAAGTCAACCTTGATAAATCTCGGCTCTTCTTCTCCCACAATGTTGAGCCCACTGTTGTGCGCAACCTCAGCCAGCTTTTACGCATCACCGATACGCGCAATCTCGGGCAATACTTAAGGGTCCCTTTGCTGCATGAGCGTACTACGAGGAGTACCTATCAGCACCTTTTGGATTCGGCACAAAATAGGTTGTCGGGATGGAAGGCTAAGACTTTATCCTTAGTCAGGTGGGCCTTAATTAACCGACACTCCGCTTTGTGGGTTCGACTAGTTAAAGCCAAATATAGTTGAAGCAAGCCCATATCCCCCTCACTATCAGTAGGCTAGGGGCTTCCGCTACTTGGAGAGGTATAGCAGCCACTTAGCCTATTGTACGACAAGGGTGACGTTGGCACCTGGGCATCGGGAGAAAAATCCTTTTCTAGCTAGACAATTGGTTACCGAACTGGGGTCCGCTCGGCTCTATAGTGATCTCTCCCATCCCAGACCATGAGTACTTTTGCACTATCTTAGACTATATCACTGATGAGGGCAACTGAAAGTGGCACCTTTTCCAGCAATATCTCCCCTCTGCGATCTGTCTGGAGCTCACCCACTTCCCCTCTACTCTGGCTTCCTTCGAGGAAGACATCCCCATTTGGGGACCTACTAGTCATGGGCGTTTCATGACGGCGTCCGCTTATGATCTTATCGTGGGCAATTCCTTGACTGAGGGACCCAACAATGGGATTTAATCTGGAAATGGGCTGGGCCCCAATGCATTCGAGCTTTCCTTTGGTTACTTTTTAAGCAAAAGCTTTTAACCAATCATCAGCGTGTAACTCGCCACCTCACACTGGACAACACGTGTCCTTTTTGTGGTCATGATGAGGCCATCTTACATACTTTTTGAGATTGCTCGCAGGTTAAACGTTTTTGGGGATTTTTTCCCCTGAAGTGATTACCCCTGATTTCTCCCGGCACGATGCAACGACCTGGGTGACTGCCAACCTTCAAACCCATACCCAGGTCCACCAATTCCCATGGTCTACTACTTTCGGAGTTGCCTACTAGTTTATGTGGAAATGGCAGAATTGCAACATTTTTTAGGAGGGTTTCCTGTGGCCTGACGACGGTCACTGGGCTGTTACGGATTACGTTAGTTGGCTTTAGAGGGCCAGAACCCTAGAATAGCGGGTGTTTGATGATCCAGAGGTCGGTGTGGGGCATCCTGTTGGATAGACCAAACCACCCATAGGCTGGGTTAAGCTTAATACTGATGGAGCGGTTAAGTTTGGTCACCAAGTTGCTCTGGCAGAAGGTTTGATCAGGGACTGCCAGGGAGATTAGTGTGGTGGATTTCTTCACTAGATTAGGCGGGGTACGCCCATTGAGGCAGAACTCTGGGGAGTTCAATCGGGTCTTCACATGGCATGGGACCTCGGGTATCGATGGCTCATCTTGGAAGTCGATTCCCTTGAGATGATCAACATTCTCTCTTCTTCTAATTTTTCAAGAACTGGTCTGTACCCTTTGGTGGCAGGTATCCGCGAGCTACTACGTCAACCGTGGGAAGTGCATCTCTAACACGTGTTTTGGGAAGGAAACCAGAGTGCAAATTGCCTGGCCTCACTTGCAGCAATAACTAAACCGAGCCTCATCTCTAGGAGCCTCCGACGTCATTCTGGGCCCACATATGTCGTGACCAACACGGATTTTTGTACCGCAGACACTGCGATAATTAGATCATTTGTATAATTTCGTTTACTTTCCCTTGTAAAAAAAGAGAATTGTTATGACTTGTCTAAACTACATTGTTACAAATCTTTGTGTAGTGTGTAGTGGATGTCATTATTAAAAGTTGTGCCAATCATGAGTTGCTTATTTACTTTGGGTATTCTCTAAAATTAATCAGTGTCGTTTTGATTCAGAGACAACAACTTGATAACAGCCTTAAGTCTCGCTGTCAGTATCAGACATGAAATTTTTACTGCAAAAGCAACCTATTGAAAGGCACAGGATCATCTGTGCCCTCTGTTCAAAACACATGCCATTGATTTTTTACAGCATATTTATATAAATCTCACATAAATGTGGAGATAAAAATTAATAAAATAGAATTAGAAATCTCACATAAATATGTAGATAAAAATTAAGAGAATAGAATTGGAATATATTTATGGAACAAAGAATCTGTGCCCTGTTGAAAAGGCAAGGAAATAATGTAGCAAGGGTTGCTTTTCCGTCAATCAATTGTTCCAAGGACAAGCATTTGTTAGGAGGAATAGGTAGTGCTAATGTGCTAATGGACTCGTTTCCTTCTTCCATTGGCACTTGTCTCTAATAAATATATAAAATATTCACTACATTGGATTCAATCTGTATTAACAATAATAAATTGATGATGGAGAGACTGCCAATTATCCCCTATAAAAAGCTGTGGAGAAGGCAAAAAAGTTACTAATATCGGATAAGTAGATTATTTAAAATATTGAAGTAGTGGCGATCTTTATATAAGGTTTGGTTCTAGCTCTTTCATGCGTTTTATATATTTTTCTCAATTTAAAACAAAGTGCTAAACAATAATTGTTTAGATGTATTGTAATAGTGTTTTAAAGTATAAATATGTGTTCTTTAACGTGTAGAGGCAATGCATTTCCATCTTGTAGCTTCTACATAACCTCTAGAAAAGCATTCATGTCTTCTCTAAAAAGTAGGACCTACTAGTTTAGTTAATTGATCATCAGCTCACATGCAAATGGAATCTTACAGCCTTTCTGCCTCTCTGAAAACTGTGTTGGGGAATGAAGTACATATCCTTGAAGGCAATATTCGTATAACTAAAAGGTAATGTCATTGTCTTTGAACATGTAAATATTGAAGGTGTTTGAGGGAGCTTAGGGAAAAATTGGACAAGATTCAAATGCACCCATATATAACTAGGACATCATATTTTAACTCAAAACTTTAAGACATTAAGTTATAAGTCTTATCTTTGTATATAACTCATTTTATCCTTATGTCTCTTTTTGATATAGGATGACTCTACTTGTGAATTTCCAACATCTCCCCCTCATAAGTGAATCTATCTATATCAGACTAGCTCCCCCTCAACTCATAGCTTGTGCAAAGCCATTTGAGTTACTCTGACTCAAATTTATGAATCTCTATTCATCAAACCTTGTCGACCTAGTTCTGACGCTAGTGAAGGGTTTTGAGGGAGCCAGGGAGGAAATTGAACCGGATTCAATTGAACTCATATACAACTAGGACATCATATCTCAACCTAAAACCTTAAGGCTTTGGGTTATGAGCCTTATCATTGTATATAACTCATTTTATCCTTATGTCTCGTTCCGATGTTCTGTTGATCTCGATTATTATTGATTCAGAAAATCTTTGTCTAAAGTGGAATGAAATTTTATAAATAATTTATAAATGTCATTAATTGAATCAATAGCCAATGATAGAGAATTAATATCATTGAACTCAAATTAGAGTAGACATTAATCTCATAATTTATGACTAATGAGAATATTTTATGATGAAAGAATTGAATTATACAAAAAAATCAAATACGAAAAAGTTAGTCAAAACTACTTTGACATCCCTAAATATTTAAGCGGTCATGATGTATTGTTATATTTCAATCTTGATCTATAATTATAAATTGTTTAGTTGAAGAATTAAAGATAAATTAAAAGAAGTTTTAATTTATCTGATTCTAATTATGAATTATAATTATAATTTATAATCATTGTCAATATATTTGGGAACCTAATATATCTCACATAAAGAACAAGTTTAAGAGAACAAAGATATTTTAATTAAATTAACTTATTGTAAAGTTTGAAAAATTTTATGATTAAAGAACTCATATTTTAATAAATTATAATCAGTATGAGATATTGAATCTTATTTGAGCATAATTGATATTTAATTAGAATTATTTGCACTTCTAATTAAAATTATAATTTAATTTCAATTAAATTATTAAAATGTCCTAAACTTAGTATAAATAGACTTAAGTTCTAATGGAACTAGTACTTCTTGCTTAACCCTCTTTGTGAAAGTTGCAAAATTCTCTTAACCTATTCTGTGGACACTATTAGAGGTCAGATACTTGCGTTTTATAATAGTTAAGATAAATCAATTTCAAAAACAATTTAAGGAATACAACAAGATAATAATCAAATTTCAAAATAAGATATGAATTAAAATTTATTTTTTATTATGATTTATGTGTTAATTAGTTTGTAGAATTAAAGTAATCTTAAGAAGCTATACGTTTGGTTAGAGATGGGCATTTTTCAGTTCATCCTCATGCTAACTTGTTGGGTGATATTTCAGCAATGCTACACTGGGATTGGAATGTTAAGATAATCCACTGTTTGCGTGAAGGAAATCAAGTAGTCAATGGGCTTGCGAAATTGGGAAGCAGATCTTTTATCTCATTTCAATTCTTGGCAACTCCTCCTCCTGAGGTTGGGTGTGCTTTGTTAGCTGATGTGTTTGGTGTTCTTTTTGAACGTCATTAGTTGCCTTGCTCTTGCTTTCTTGTTGCTGTTTTTTCTTAGTTTCACTTGCATAAAAAAAAGTAATCTTAATTTTTGAAAAATCAAAATAAGAAAAAATTTCGAAATTATTCCGCTGCAATCAAGATTAGATGTGTCCTGATTTCCCAACAACTAATGCCATCAGTTTATTTATCAGCCTGCACATTATTTTCTGAAGTTGGTATTGCACAATTAGTCACGTTCTTTAACCACATTAAACTTGAAGATCTTTAACCATGCCAATCAAAATTAGAAGGGTATGCCTTTGGAATAGCCACCGAGCCTTACGGGTATATATCAACAAGGCCGATCGTTGACAACGAAGGGTAGATCAATTGGTCCAGATTCCTCGCACAAGACTCTCCTCTCTAGGAGGTCTTGAGTTCGAGTCACACCAAAGGAGGGAAAATAGGCATGTTCTTATTGATGATCCTCCAGCCTCTTAGGCATAACTCCTTGATCGGATCAATTACGGATACCTCGCTTCCAGCGGCATTGTGAGAGTTGGAGTTACTAGGAAACTCGAGGGTTGATGAGAACCTGATGCTGAGCAGGGGAGCCAGTGATCAATCATCAGTTGACCAATCAAGTATGTGAAGATTTCCTGTGCGCAGAAGCATACAGGCTACGTAAGAACCTAAGGGATCTTGAAGTTCCAAATTTACATCCTCTAGACTCTTGGGGTGGAGTCGTAGGAGCTTAAGATTAGTCTGGCTAAGCCGAGATACCTAATGTAATCAAAAAAAAAAAAAAAAACAAGGCTGATCGTGATCCTTCAAAATCTAAAGCCTCAACACGGTATAGTTTTGAGTACTTCAGATGAAAACAATGCCATAAAAACTTTGCATCAGTATAATACTTGCTCGCTCAGATTAACAAAAATAAGAAAGTCATTGGTGTTTCTTTAACGGCGTAGTATAAATTTCCATTCTGTCAAACGGTTTACTTCTCCTTGGAACATCAGCCACGTTACAGAATTCTGTTAAATTTTTCCTGATTTGGACCCTCTTCTTTTTGTCTTCTGGACGAGGTCCCAACAAACTTGTGTCAATAGTGGCTCCATATGCTTGAGAGGAGTGGACGACAGCATCATAAGCCTTTGCAGATAGGCTAAGGCCCTCGTTTTGAGCTCTCAAATACAGTTCATATGCAATTCTTGGTTTACCATCCTTTGATAAAGCTTCAATCAGCATCTCATATGTAATCTCATTAGGCACGACATTCTGGACTTTCATTCTATGAAACCATTCGTATGCAGCACTGCTCGTACCATTCCTTGCGCATCCACTTATTATTGCATTATATGTGACGACTGTTGGCCCGATACCAGATGAAACCATCTCCTGAATTATGGCATCAACCCACCTGAATTTACCATGTCCTGTGAAAACTGAAGCCATAATTGTGTAGGCATATGCGTTGGGCTTGACTCCAATCTTCAGCATATGGTCCCACACCCTGATAGCTTCATCATATAGCTTTCCCTTTTCAAGGGCACTAAGCAGTGCACCGTAAGAGATGATTGTAGGCTTTTCACCCTGTTCAACCATTCTCCTAAATATCTGCACAGCAGCAGAAGTTTCTGAAGCTTTGGAACAGGCAACAAGAACAGCATTCCATTGCTTACTTGCCGGCTTAAGGCCTTTATCTTCCATCTTGTTTAGCAATCTGATGCCCCATCTCCAAATGCCTCTCCTTCTAGCTGCCGTAAGTAAGATGTTAAAGTGAGAGACGATCAATTCATGGGACATGGTATTTGGATTTGGTCCTTTATCCAACAAATCCTCATAAATCTCCAAAGCAGCCCACCACTTTTTAGCCTTTCCCATCACCCATATCACATGGTTGCAGACCGATAGACTTATATCAGAGGACCCTTCTCTAATCCTGTTGTACAGTTCCTTTGCAACAATGTAATGCTTTTCAGAAGTACAAGCCCATACAAGACGTTGATAATCTGCCTGACCAGGTTTAAGACCAGCTGTATCCATATCAGCGAGAAGTCTCAGAACATCAGTGCTCATATTTCCATCCCTCACAAGCCATCGCCTCATTACTTGGTAGCATATACGAATTATGAAGTCTTCAAGCTTAAGAAATTCTGTGTCCCAATCATCCGTGGAGTGTTTTCTTAGCTCACCATTCATATATTTTTCTTTTATTCCTACAAAGAACTTAAGAGCTCCATTCGCATCTTCCATTCTTCTATAGGCCAACAAGGCAGTGGAATATGACGCAGAGGATGGAGTCAGCCCCTTCCCACGCATCTCCTGAAGAATATCAAGTGCCTTTGAAGGTTGTCCTTGCTGTACATAAATAACCATCAAAATGTTGTAAGTCACAACATTAGGAGCAAGACCCTCCTGATACATATCATTTAGAACTTTATCTGTTTCATCATACTGTTCTGATTGTTTCACTGCAGTCAACAAACCATTGTATATAAAAAGATTAGGACCAATAGCACCGCCAGTTTCTTTCTTTTTTCTTTTAAGCCACTCAACAAGAGCAAATGCAGCCTGAATTTTCTTGTCCCATCCAAAGGCCCTGATAATGGTACAGTAAACTTGAGGAGGTAATTCACCCTTCTCCTTAAGGACCTCTTCTACATCATCAGCAGTTTTAACAGAGTACAAACTACCGGCCAGCTCACGAACATCAAACTTTTTACCCTTCTCTTCCCCCACTTCTTCATTCTCAAAACCTATTTCATCATTTCTTTCAGTGTTACAATTACTATCACTATCTCCTAGAGAATACAATCTATGAGAATTGGAATCAATATTCACGCGCTTACCTGACAATACAGCATCAAAATTTGAGTCTACAATATTGGTGATACTCCCAATTTCTTGTGGCTCTAATGCCCAAGTTGCAGTCACTGATGAACAAAAAGAGCGTTTCTTTGGCTCAGAATACAGAACAAATTTATATGTAAATTTGGATCTCCTATGGCAAGTCCCAAACATTGCATCCCGAGAATTTCCATAAAGCATGAGAAGACTACAACTTTTGGTGTCATTAACAATTTCCCGACTCTTCCTCCTCCTTGTGGTCGGAAAACAAGCACCACCCAGTTCAGTGTCCAACTTGGGCAACCCAAATAAGCAATTTTTACATGGGGAGACACCTAAAGATTGCATTCTTTTACGACTTCAAGAAGACAAAACCCCAAAAGCAGAAACTAGTTGATGATGAATAAGAGAGTAAGCTCTGGAGCACTCCTGTCAGTTTTTTCTTAATAGCAACGACCATGTGCAATAAGGTTCACACAAATACGAAAATTTGTAAATTGTACTGGGAGTTCACACAATCTTTGTAGAAGGGAAGAAGTAAAGGAAGTACCTTTAGGCCCCGTGTTTTAAACTTCTGACCATATCCACTCAGCTTGAGTAAGCTGCCAGACAGAAACTGGTGGCAAAATTACACACACACGGGGAATGTAGGCACATCTGATTTTATATTTGAAAGGCAGAAACAACTTTCTGCCAAATCATGGGCTAGATTTTTGTTGTTGGACAGCCGATTGTGTGGCTGATCAAGTCCAAACTTGTAAATATCTTTTTCACAAAAGAAAAGATATAGCCATGGGCTCTAGTCAAAAGGCCCAATCACTTGAATGAATCCACAATTGTTCCATTGATGAAATGTCGAAGGTAATTCGTACAACTCAAGCTTGAGTTTTGAAGTAGATCTGTTTATATCTCTCTTCATCTTGGTCCAGAGTAATTTCTCAATTTTTAAGATTTCTATCTATGTAGAAACTATTTGGTGAAAAGATTTATTATATATATTTTTTGACTGAAAGCTATAAATTATCTTATTTCTCGTTGTTTATGATCGAGTCAGCTAAACTACTACAATGGCATACCTATACGTTGGCAGGCTTAGATGAGACCAAATGATTCGCTCATTTAGAGCCTGAATAAGCACAAGAAGAGGGAAGTGATTGATAATTTCGTGCTGTTTCCAAGGAGTTGTTATTAAAAAAATCCAATCAGTGGAGGAAGCCCCATAAAATCTGTGGGTGTATCTTCTGTTGAGCAGCAAATCTTGTGGGATATGTGAAAGTTTCGATCTCGTCTCGTGCTTTGGTTGCCTCAATAATTCACCTTTCTAAGGCCTTTCGTTGGAAATATATATTATTTAGTTTCTCGTGTACCTAGCAATTTTAGCTTTTGGTTTCAACTTAGACTGACCTCTTATGGGCAGTATCACAATATATCTAAATCTAATAGCAAGCTTGTGTGTATGAATCATGTACTAAATACTCATAATCTAAGCAAGTGGAACATGGGATTAGGTAGTTATTAGCATGACTCTTAATTTGGTGTTAGCAGATCCATCTATAGCGTACGACAGCCAATTTGGTATTAACAGCTCCATCTGTAATTGGTATTAAATCGTTTTATTCTATAGCATAAAGTGTCATCATTTTCTTAATTTATGCATGAGAGATGATATTTGGTGTATTCGTGTTTACAAGCAATACGTATTTAAGATATTTGTTATAAATTAAGAGTTTTAGTTCCCATATCTTATAAAATTGAATATAATTGGAAATAATCCTTTTTAAGTTTGAAAATACCTTTAAGATGGTTAAAATAAATCTATACACAAACTCAATTGTTAGTGTACTACATCACTCACGACAACAATAATAGAATTGAAACAAAAGTCTTTGCCCATACCTCGATCAGGAACATTTATCAATGAAACATTGTGACCCATCCCAAATACACTTACAGGCTTTGTGCATCTCACAGGAAGTGTGCAAATCAATGTTCTGAATACCGTACCGGACTTGGTATCGGATTGGGCTCTGGAACGGAATTGTACCGGTACCGATTTGTACCGGATACCGTTTCGGGAT
>JANZLX010000008.1:9613444-9637871 GCA_025531955.1 Erythroxylum orinocense
TATTCGTGATTGTATTGGATCTGTGTCAAATAGGACACATGTATTTGATGCTTTTCGGTACCGAAAGCCTTGCGGGATAGAATGATGGACTTTCGTATCTTTAGATCAAATGTTTTGTTTTCAAAATTTAGTCGACTATACAGTAACGTGACTTAACCAAGTTTTAAAATTGTTTTTAAACTAAAGTCTACTGCAATTAATGATAGTCTAAAGGGGAGATTGTTAGACATTTTTGTCTTTAGGGGCAATTTTATCAATGTCTCATAAAGTTGGACTAACATTAGTTATCATTTAGCTATATTTCAAATTTATGAATCTAGCTAGATTTCAAATCCTTTAAATTTTAATTTCTTAAATTTTATATGATTTTAGTATTTAATATTTGGTTGAATAATTAAGAAGAGTTGTCTGATACACCTATTTCTAGATTTGAATTTAAAACGATTTCTATAGTTGAAGTCCAAAATCTTTCAGATTACTTCAAGCCTCATTATATTTTATTTTTGTATCAATTATGTGTTAGACATTTTTGTCCTTAGGGGCAATTTTGTCAATGTCTCATAAAGTTGGGCTAACATTAATTGCAATTTTGATTTTTAAATAAATTACCGGTTAAGCTACGTTATTTGATCCAGATAAAATATTAAGTGGCCTAATAAAGGATCTAAATCAATGGGTCAAAGTTCAGGTGAAAAATGGGTCCCGATTAGTGTGAATCGGGTCCATATCAGCCTTGTGATGGGGAAGCTCGATATGGAAGCTATATAAAGGTAAGGTCTCCTGTAGTTACTCAAAAACCGTTCTCAAGCATAAGGTTCCTAATCCGTTAAGGAAGCTTAGGATTTGAGGAAACTGTAGAAAAGCCTTACCCGTGAGTCGGTGAGCACTTTCCGCTAAAGGACCCGAGAGATTCGGATGCGTTTGAAGCTCACAATCAACATTAAAATCAGAGATGAAACCAAAATCTAGATATTCCGTATTACTTTCATTTTTTATCTTTTCACGTAGATCCGGGGTCGTTCCCTCTACGTACCGACCTTAAGAACCATCAGTAGTAAGAAAACTAAGATCTCCGCGAGAGGGATATACCAAAGCGCCTTAGATTACCATTTTAATGTTATACATAAAATACTTTTATTTGAACTGCCAATTTCCAGTTGCATCCTAAATCCTTTTTCCAGCTACAAGGGTATACAAAGGCTTCACCCCGACCTTAGCCCAAACAACTCTTGATTAGTTCTGTCCTTGGACGAGAGAGGAAAAGCAAACAAAACAATCTTAACTCAAGTTTGGCGCGCAGGACGCTTAGACTTGGTTGCTTATGTTCACTCTCAAAATGAGCTCTTTAACATTATTTTCTTGATGCAGAGCCTCGTTCTATCCAGATTGGAAAAGTAGCGTAGGCCGAAAGTGTCAAGTTTATGCTTGTGTGTTACACCAGAACTGCATATCAAAGAATCTTTGGGAACGGAAATGTTTTCAGCTTCAATCATATCAAATATCAGGAAACTTCATTTATTGGTTGCAAACGACATGAAATGTATAAACTATGAAAAGAAGGCACACAGATAAGACACCAAATTTAAGAGACCAAACGTTTGACACTCCAACTATGTTATTAGAAACTCAGCTTTCACACCCTGATTTCTCATTTTGCCTCGATCACTATAACCTTCTTTTCTGGTTTCTTGACCTGCTGTTTAGCAACAGTGACAATAAGCAGTCCATTTTCCATGGAGGCCTTCACTTCATCAGCCTTGGCATTTTCCGGTAGCCTGAACCTCCTAAGGAACTTGCCACGCCAACGTTCAACACGGTGCCACTTGTCATTTTTATCATCCTTCTCATCAATGTTCCTTTCTCCGCTTATTTGGAGAATTCTCCCATCATCAACTTCAACCTTCACTTCCTCTTTCTTTAGGCCTGGCAGATCAGATATAAATACATGTTCCTCTGGGGTCTCCTTCCAGTCAGTTGGGGTGTTAAGAACTGGACACTTGCTCATCATTGACAAGAAAGGGTCAAAAATCTCGTCACCAAACACCTGGGAAATGAGTGACATTTTTAGCTAACTAGGAAAGATTTAAGCTTTTTGAAGGATTGAGCTAAGAGTTTGGCAAGCTAGAGAAACAAGCAAGTGATCAATGGATATGCACACTCGTTGGTGATGCATGTGTATTTAAAGCAAGAAAGGGATTGCCTTGAACGTTCTTGGATCTTCTTCTCACAACTGTTTCTTTTTCTTTCATTTAAGATAAGAATAAATGTCATCTTCTACGACATTCTTTACTTAAAAACTCCAATAATAGTATCTTTGCCCTTTCTAGCAAATTCTGCGGAGATCCAGGAGAGACGAGAGAATTTTTAGTGTAGGAGGATATCTTCAGGCCTAGCCCAATGGTATGTTTTTTTTGTGGCCTAAGAGCCTTTCACCAACACCATCTCTTGTCAAATCGGCCCAGTCCCTGCCCCGCCTGAACTGGAGTAACACAAATATGTCTGATGAAACATTACGTCAGCAATTAAGATGCTTTTCACAAATGTCTGATGAAACATTACGTCAGCAATTAAGATGCTTTTCATTAGCTCCCTTAAAAGAAGGAAAAGGGGACTAATCTCACGCCTTGATTTAGAAAGCAAATGGACACAAGTACGTTGCTTATTGATCGTCGCCTTAAAAAAACAAAATTAAATTAAACGACTGTATGCAAATAAAATACATTTGCCTTTTACCACATCTTGAAATTGCAAGTTGGTATTATTGTTCTAGTCCAAAGAATTTAGTCCTCTCTATGCTGCAGATAGTTGGGGCTCAGAATCATAGTTTCTTCCGCCATCCTGTCTTTGCAGAAGATTAAAGACGTGAGAAAGCATAAACTTTATTAGTGTTGACAAATTTCAAGCAGTTTTGTGATAATAAGATCATCTTCCTGGTTTCTTTTTGTTATAATTCCATTAGATACAATCCACGTCAGCCTAGTTTAGATAAGCATCATATATCATTTGATCATCTTCATTTAATTTAAATAACGCATAATTTGATTATTTAAATTAGATTGAATTAAATACAAATTGATTATTATTATTTTAAACTATGTATAAATACAATGTATTCAAGAAATCAATACAATTCACTTTACTCCTAAATTTTTTAGCTTTATTCTCTATTCACAGCATTAAATGCCTGTTTGGATAAGCTTATATCAGTAGAGCTTTTGTTAATATAGCTTTTTTAAAAAGCCAGTTGACTGTTTGACTGTCAATTAAAAAAATAATTTTTTAAAAAAAGCTTCATACAGTAAACTGTTTGGCAACATAAAAATAAAAAACACTTTTATTAATTTAACTATAATTTATTTTATAATAAAATTATTTATGCTAAATAATATTTAAAGTATACTAAACAATATGCAAATTACAATATATTATATATAAGAGTGTCACGAGATTTACCACCTTCCATATGAATTTTTTTTCAAGATTTTTTGTCACATTTGCATTAACTAATGAAGATTTTACTTGACCATATTTCCAAACCAAGAAAGGAAAACGTTAATTCTAAGATAGCCATCTCATATTCCTTTGATATTTAAGCTTTGACAACATTTGTAGTGGAAAGAGCTCACTACAAATGTTCCAGTACAACAAACCTTCTTGCCCTTCGGACGCAAACGTCAAGCCATAGTTCAACAACTCAAATTCATCACTCTTTATCTCACCCTTCTCGTCATCATCGTCGTTGACACTATTTGTCTGCTTTTTGGGCACACGAAGAGTGAAGAAGTACTGGGACTAATCAAGCTTAACAGAGGCTTCATCTTTAGCCAATGGCCACTAAATATGATCACCAACACGAGCAAGAACAGCAACAATAGTGTCACTTTGTTGCAGACTGACAATGGTCAACTCCCCACAAGCGAGCTCTACGCTGCGGTCTTTTTCTATCAAGTGAACTATAGCTCTAGGGATTGTGACGAGAACTTGTTTTTGGGGTTGAGAGTTAGAGTTTGGAAGATGCGAAACAACATCGTCGTCATCGTCGTCGACCAAGTCTTTGGTGTCTAAAGAAGGATACAACGAAGTCGAAGACTGAGAAGAAGTACAGATGAGTTCTAGGTTAGAGCTGATGACTTCCGGGTAAAGAGAAGATTTATAAGACAACATAGTTTTCCAGACGAGAGAGTTGGCTTTACGTAAGTGACGCACAATTAGCTTCCCGAAAAAGCTAAAATTTGGGGCTTTTCTAAAAAGCTCCAAATTTTAGCTTTTGAAAAAGTTGTATTTGAACTTTTAAAAAAGTTATTTCTACTTCAAAATTGCTTTTGAAATTTACAGCCAAACACTCACTAAGCCTATAAAAGTCAAGTTTAATTTTTTATTACTATTTCTGCTATCCATAAACCCAGCTCTACTAAACACCTCACTGCGAATTATCAACGTAACCAATTTTATTACAACAACCCTCGACAACACCAATTATCTCATTTGGCGAAATCAAGTCAAAGCAATTTTACTTGTGACTTAATTGGATACATTGATGGATCTATCACTTCATCATCCAAACACCATGCATCAACAGATGACACCCCGTCCCCCTCAACAGAATATCTGGAATGGTAAAAACAAGACAAGTTAGTCTACAGTTGTCTTATCACAACACTCATCTCCACTGTCGCGTCTCTTGCCTTTGGCTATGACACTGCTCGAAGTCTTTGGATATCCCTCAAAACTCATTTTCTTCAACAAACCAGAGCTCAATGATATCTTCTTCTTCGTCATCTACACAACACCCAAAAGGGCGACTCCACCATCGTTAATTATCTCACAAGCATTACGACTACTGTTGAAGAAGGTAGCCATAGGAGACCTAGTCTTGTCGGCAAATTTGGTCCTCTTCACCACCAATGGACTTCCCATATAGTATGAATCCTTCGTCAGCACAATGGAGAATCGTGAAAACCCTCCTTCTCCGAGCTATAACCAAAGTTGTTGTTTCATGAATAAAGATTGTTGTCCCTCCATCAAATCCCACCGAACATGGCCTTTACCACTCAACGAGTACATCGCCCCTTCCATGGCAGCGGTAGCAGATCTAGCTCCCAATACCAACGCGAGCATCTCAGACACCAAGACCCATCTAGGTTTTCTTTTAACCCATCTTGGGTCGAGCCTTCACTTAATTTCCCAAGTTTTAGCCCAGACCAAAATACACCATCTCAGCTGCCCCGTCAAACCCACTATACCCAACCCAATCAATGGCTCCACTAACCCAATCCTTGCAGCCCAACTCACATAAACACTTCAGTCCAATTTTCCAATTCCGCTTTCTGACCAAAATCTAATTCCCGACCTTCAAAATGTCAAAATTTTAAAACATTTAGTCACATAGCCACTATTTGTCGTTTTCATTATGAGCAATCCCATAACAAATTTTCTACTTCTTCCTTTAACCCATCACAAATTGAACCTGCTTTCTCTGCATTGCGTATTAATCCTCCACTATATCCCTCTACCTCTTTCTCCCAAGTGAAATTACCAAATTGCTTCTTGACACTGGTGCTTCTTTTCACATGACACACAACAACAATATTATCGATTTCTCTCAACCATGTCATGGTACTGACCAAGTTGTTGTCAGTAATGGTACTACTCTTCCTATAACTTCCAAAGGTTCCTAATCTTTTCCTACAAAATTTTGACTATTACACTTAAATAATATTTTTATTATGCCTAACCTCATTGCAAATTTACTTTCTGTTGCTCAATTTAATAAAGATAATTCTTGTTTAATTGAGTTTAATCTCTTTAGTTATGTTGTGAAAGATCTTTCCACCAAGATTTCACTTCTCATGGAAAACATCTACAATAACCTCTATCCTTTTAAGGTTCTTGTCAATTTCACAAATCTCATGACCTTTGCTGCTCAACGTGCTTCTTCACACTTCTGGCATCAACGTTTTGGTCATCCATGTACTTAAACCTTTTCAAAATTATTTTCATCTACTCCTTTGTCTCGTACCCATTGTAATTCATGTCTTCAAAGCAAAAGTTGTCATCTTCCTTTTTCTACATCCTCTAGATTATATACTGCACCTTTTCAACTTATTCATTATGACATTTGGAGACTATCACAAGTGTTATCAATTTCTAGTTCATGATTTTTTTATTTTTATTGATGATTTTATTCGTTACACATGGATTTTTCCTCTTGAACATAAGTCCCAAACATTACAAAATTTTCACATTTTCAAATCCACTACTGAGGACTTATTCTAAAAAGCAATCAAAATCTTTCAATGTGATGGAGCTTTTGAACTTATCAAATGATCGTTTGCTACTTTCCTCACCACTTATGACACTATCTTTTGCATTTTCTATCCTCATACCCCATAACAAAATGGTGTTACTGAAAGAAAATTGTCGCATAACTGAAACAAGAATCAATCTCCTCCTCTCTTTCAAAGCAATTATGGTATAAAGCCTTTTATATTGTTGTTTATCTTATAAATCTTTTACCATCTTCTACATTACATTTCAAATCTCCTCATGAAATGTTGTTCAATTCTTCTCCTCTCATTAATTATCTTTGTATTTTTGGTTGTACATGTTTTCCTTTCTTGCTTACACTAGAACTGAAAAACTCACACCCAAATTCATTCCATATGTATTTCTAGGCTATGTCTCCAATTATAAAGGATATAAATGATTTGATCCCTCCACAAATAAAATTAATATCTATCAATATGTTAAATTTCTAGAAACTAAATTTCCTAA
Organism: Erythroxylum orinocense; assembly: GCA_025531955.1. Lineage (NCBI taxonomy): Eukaryota > Viridiplantae > Streptophyta > Magnoliopsida > Malpighiales > Erythroxylaceae > Erythroxylum > Erythroxylum orinocense. The sequence goes on from JANZLX010000008.1 coordinate 9,620,219, forward strand.
TCTTCAACTAACTCCTTTTCCCCTCCTATCACTTCTCTAACTTGATTATAACTGGCACATTTAGTCCACTTGTCAAACAAACCACAATCTGCCTCATTTTTACATTTGTCTTATCTAAAAATTGGTCCATCCATCAACTTAATGTTAACAATGTCTTTCTCCATAACAACTTACAAGAACCTATTTTTATCCAACAATCACCTGGTTTTGTTAATCCTCATCATCTTCATAATGGTCTTAAGCAAGCTCCTAGAGCTTAGTTTCACCAGTTAAGTCATAAACCTGCTGACGTTGGGTTTACTTCCTCTAAAGCTAATAACTCTCTTTATTCACTCCATATCTACTCACACTACTTTTCTCCTTATTTATGTTGATAATATCTTGGTGATTGGTTCTTTACAACAATTCATTCAAATCATCATTGATGCTCTTCACTCTACCTTCACCATAAAAGATCTAGGCCTTATTCACTGTTTTCTAAGCATCGAAGCCACTTTTACACTCATTGGCATTCTTCTCACACAGTCCAAATACACTAGTGACCTCCTTCACCGTACACACCTTAACTCTTTCAGACTTGTCTCCACACCCATTACCCCCCTCTCTATCATCACTTTCCAAAAATCATGGCCTTCCTCTATCTAATCCTATTAAATATTGTAGTATTGCTGAAGCACTTCAATACCTTTGTCTAACTCGACTAGATATCCAATTTGCTATTAACAAAGTTTCCCAATTCTTACATTGTCCTACTGATGTTCACTGGACAATAGTTAAATGTATCATTCGTTATCTTTACTCTACCTCATCCCCTGATCTATACTTAACTAAACCTTCTACCTTAACTATCACTACTTACTCTAATGCTAATTAGGTTGGGTGTCTCGACAATCACTAATTTACATCTGGTTATTTTTTTTCTATGGCTCCTCTTTAATCTCTTAGAATTTTAAGAAACACCTACTATAGCTAGATCCAGTGTTAAAGCAGAATACAAAAGCATTGCCTTAGATGTCACTAAATGATAAAGTCTCAATCCAAGCTATATCTATAAATAATTAAACAATTAAACGAACAAGTATGGTTCTGCTCTTAGTGAGAAACCAACCAATGACTTTTTGAATTTTGTACTAATTGTCTAAAACAACAGATAAAAGAGTCTTAAATACAGCCAATAAAATATGATAAGTAATGGCCCACAATTGCTCTACCTATATGGACCATTTCCCAAGCAAGCATGATCACATGATGAAATATAACTAAATAATGAAAAGATGACTAAATAATAAATTCAGTTGCTTTGAACACATCTGTCACTACTCTAAGAATCTCGGATTTGGTTTAGGAATTCTCAAGGATCTTCTTAGCTCAACATTGCCTCCCCTTTTTGAAGGAACTTTGTCCTCAAGGCTTAGATCAACAGACCTTTGACACAACTCTTGTGTCTTTTCCCAAATTGCTTCTTCCTATAGTAAATCCTTCCATTTCACCAAGCTTTCCTCAATAAGGCTCCTTCCTTTCTTGATCCAACGTGTGTCAACAATGGCTTGGGGTTCTACCACCAGTTTCTCCTCTTCAGTAAGTGAAGGCAATTCTATGCCGGAGCAACCTGTACTTCCAATGCATTTCTTAAATAAGGACACATGAAACACATAATGGACGCGAGCACTCTTCAATAGCTTTAGTCGATAAGCTACCTTGCCTATTCTTTCAATAATTTTGTAGGGCCCATAAAATTGGTCAACCAACTTCTGAGAAGTCCTATTAAAAATTGTTTGTTGCTGATATGGTTGGAGTTTTAAGAAGACTAAATCTCCTACCTCAAACTCGACATCACGGCTTTTTATATAAGCTAATTGCTTCATCCTGTTGGTCACAACTTGTAAATGATATTTGAGTTGCTGTAAAACTATATCTCGATTAACCAGGGCTTGATCTACTTCGTTTACCACCGAATCGCAAATTTGGTACTGGGAAATCTTTGGTGGAGGTCTACCATACTGTGCCTGGAATGGTGACATGCTGATTGAACTATGGAATTAAGTGTTATACTAGAATTCTGCCCAAGGGTAGAACAAGTGCCACCTGCGAGGTTGTTGCGATACAAAGCATCGTAAATACTACTCAAGCCACCGGTTTATTACCTCTTTCTGCCCATCAGATTGTGAATGGTACACTGAGCTCATTTGCAGTTTAGTTCCAAACATTTTAAACAACTCATGCCAAAAATTAGTTATAAAGATAGGATCCCGATCTTATAATCGATTTGGGTAGACCATAGAGCTTAACTACTCCATCGACAAACTTTTCAACTACTGTTTTAGCTGTGAATGGGTGCAATAAGGCCAAGAAATGTGCTGCTTTAGTAAGTTTGTCCACGACTACGAGGATGATGCTCTTGCCATTGGATGTTGGCAACCATTCCATGAAATCCGTTGAGATTTCTTCCCAAATCTGACTTGGGATTGCAAGTGGTTGGAGGAGGCCAACTGGTGCTAAGGTATCGGCTTTATTTCGTTGGCAATCAATGTAAGAGTTGACATGCTTCTTCACATCTTTGTACATTGATGGCTAGTATAATTGATGAGCCAATCTCTTGTATGTGCGAAGAACCCCGGAGTGACCTCCATAAGGTGAATTATGGAATTCCTGCAACAATTGGTTCACAATAGATGTTTTATGAGAAACAACTCCTCAACTCTTGTAACATACTATTCCATGTTGCCACTTATAATGACCTTCATCACTTTCAGTGGCAAGTTTACCAATCTTCTACATATAGGTGTCATTAATAGCTTCTCTTTTGATTTCCTCCCATAATAAAGTTTGAAGACTGAACAGAGAATTTGGCCTTGGACTACCCATCACTCTGGATAATGCATCGACGACAGAATTTTCCTTGCTAGGTTTATCGGTGATCATGTAGTCATAACCGAGTAGTTTGGCCACCCATTTTTATTTCTCCGGAGTAGTTATGCATTGCTCCAATAAGTATTTTAAACTACATTGGCCAGTTTTAATGTAAAATCTTTGGCCTAACAGGTATGGTTGCAAAGTTTGGATCACTTCAATGATGGCTAACATCTCTTTGGCATAAACTGACCATGACTGCTTACTGGCCCCAAGAGCTCGACTCATGTATGCAATAGGCCTCCCTTGTTGTGTTAGAATTGCTCCGATTACATCCCTATAGGCATCCAACTCAATGGTGAATAATTCTTCAAATTTTGGAAGGGCAAGGGTGGGCATTGAAATCATAACAGTCTTTAAAGCTTCAAATGCTTTGTTTGCCTCTGCTGACCAGTGAAGTTGTCCCTTTTTTAAGTAAATTGGGTAGCGATTGGGCTATGATGTCGTAATTTTGGACAAACTTCCTATAATAGCCTGTTAGCCCCAAGAACCCACGTAGTTCTGTCACATTCATTGGTTTGGGCCAATGAACCATGACCTCAATCTTTCTTTGATCCACCTTAACACAATCGATCAAGATTATCTGCCCAAGATATTCTAGCTCTTGTTGGCCAAACTCACATTTGCTGCGTTTGATGTTTAGCTGGTTCTATTTCAATATCTGTAACACTTTTTTGACATGTTCAAGATGTGACAGTCAATCTCGATTGTAGATCAATATATCATTAAAAAAAACAAGCACGAATTTATGTAGGTAAGGCCTGAATATAAAATTCATAAGAGACTAAAAAATTGAAGGAGCATTGCAAAGTCCAAATGACATTACCAAGTACTCGTAATGGTCGATATGTGTGTAGAAAGCAATTTTGTGAATGTCAACATGATGAACTCGTACCTGGTGATAGCCAGCTCGGAGGTCAAGTTTGGTGAAGTAAACTGCCCTGTGTAACTCGCCAATCATATATTCAACTGTTGGAATTGGAGATCTATCCTTAATAGTAATCGTATTGAGGGCTCTATAGTCTGTGCAAAACCTCCATGACTCATCTTTCTTCTTTACTAGAAGTACTGGAGAAGAAAAAGGGCTAGTACTACTTCTGATCAATCTGGATTGCAACATTTCCTGTATTTGCTTCTCAATTTCATTTTTTTGAAAGTAGGCATAGCGATAAGGTCGAACATTGACTGGTTCTAACCCTTCCTTCAAGTTAATTCTACGCTCCACATCTCTTTTGGGAGGTAGCTGCTTGAGTTCGGTGGACACATCCCAGAACTTGTCCAACAGCAACTTCATATCAGATAGCATCTCCTTATAACCCTCATTTAGGCTTTTTTACAAACACATGGAGTATAAGGTATGTTCTTGGCGTTTGGATTTTGAGGAATTCCCTGCAATTTACACTGTTGTCCCTTTTATAGAAAGGTCATTTCCATTTTTTTCCAGTTACACATCACATAACTCAACTGTTGGAGCCAGTGAACTCTCAATACGATATCCAAGCCAACCAATGATAAGGGATACAGAGTCAAGGAAAAAGGTACCTTACACTTTCATGGTTACGTTGCCAAACCTCCCACAATATTGCACCTTTTTACAGACAAAATTGTGCGTTGAGCCATTGTCAACAAGAGCTATAAAATCATGATCCCTAATTCGAGTTACAACCTGCATAGTTTGTGATGTAGGCTGAGAGAGATTTCGAGATCACCCTCTTCTTCTTGCTTAACTGCGTTATCCTCTCCATCGTCGAATGGCTCACTTTTAAGCAACAAAAGCTGCACCTATTTGCACTTATGGCTAGGTGTAAATTGTTCATCGCAGTTGAAACATAGCCCTTATGCCCTACTCTTCTACATCTCTTCCCACAACATTCATTTTATGGTCGTCGGCGGTTTAAATTTAGGAGCAAAGAATTCAAGTTTTGGCTTGGCAGGGTGTCTTGCCATTTTCCTCTGTCGGGCCAGTTGCTCATCCTTTATCCTAGCCAAGTTAATTTCCTCTTTCAAAGACTTGGGCCTAAATAACCGAATCTGATCTGCAATTTCAATTTTAAGCCCACCAATGAATGTCCCAATTAAGGCTTTCTGTGCCCACCCTTGCACCTTATTGCCTATTTTTTTGAACTCACATTGGTACTCTCGTAGCGATCCCATTTGTCAAATTTTTGACGTCTCATTAAAATCTTCGCATTCCGTCAGTCCAAAACGATCCCACAGCTCTGCTTGAAAATCTTTCTAGATCACTTGTCGCCCTTCATCATGATAGGCCTTGCTAATCCATTATCACCATTGATTTGCTTCTCCCTCGAGATGAAAGGAGGCTAACAAGACCTTTTGCACTTCTGGCATCTCTTGATACTTAAAGAATTGATCGGCTCGGCTAAACCACTATGTGAGATCATCTCTGGAAAATAGAGGAAACTCTAGTTTAGTTATTTTAGAGGGGATTAGTTGACGCCCCTCCTCTAAATTTCCCTTAGTTCCTTAATGGTTATTATGTTGGACGGCGTGAGAATTGTTGTTGGACCCCTCCTTTTGTGAAATCATCACATCAATCAACTTAGCAATTGCTTCCTCCATGAGGTGGAGTTTGTCAGCAATGTCTTGCTCCATCCGACTCACCCCGTCTTGCAAATTGTTCATGCTAACTTTGAGGTTTTCAATTCGTTCCTTGTTCATAGACATGACTCTAATACCGATTGATAAAGTCCCAATCCAAGCTATATAACTGCAAACAATTAAATGAACAAGTATGTTTCTGCTCTTGGTGAGAAATCAACCAATGACTTCTTGAATTTTGCACTAATTGCCCAAAACAACAGATGAAAGAGTCTTAAATATAGCCAATAAAAGATAATAAGTAATGATCCACAACTGCTCTACCTATATGGACTGATTCCTAAGCAAGCATGCTCACATAGTGGAATATAACTCATAAAGAAAACATGACTAAATAAAAAAATTCAGTGCTTTAAACATGTCTGCCACTACTCCAAGAATCTCAGATTTGGTTTAGGAATCCTCAAAGATCTTCTTAGTTCAGCACTGAACTATGTTGGCTTAATTCTCTACTTAACATTCAATGGCTTAATTCTCTACTTGACATTCAACCACTTTTGTACTGTGACAATATTGGCACTACCTTTCTTGATGCAGATCATGTCTCTCATGCTCATTACAAACATATTGAATTTGATATTGAAAACAGATTGTATGGGATGAAGAAATGTTTTGTATTTCAACATAACCGAAGTATGTACAAGCTTGAGCTTTTATACTACTACTGAAAATAAAGCTATTGGATATTGTGCTGGCAGGTGCAACAATTTGGCTGTTGTGCTATGCATCAGAGAAGGACAGCTGAAGGTGGCAATGCAGGACTGTACACTGTGTAGGAGAAAAGAAGAAGGAGGCATGCCAGAAGGGGACAAGGCACATGATGTTGTTGGGTATCAGGGTTGTGAGTATGGGTCGGTTTTTGGGTGTGGGTCAGTCATGGCCCATGACCCGAGAGCTGAATGGTGTTTTAGGTTTAGGGATTTGACTTGTAAACATAAATATCCCTCTTCACTTTAACACGCCCCCTTCAAGTCGGAGACCCGGAGGCACGGAGGGATCCGAACTTGGAGATGAGTGTTGCGAACACTCGTGTGGTAAGTGGTTTTGTCAGAAGGTCTACGAGCTGATCTTTGCTTCGTGTATGTGTGAGATCTAAAAACCCTGAAGTGACTGCATCGCGCACGAGGTGGAGATCGATCTCCAAGTGCTTTGTCCATTCGTGGAAGACGGGATTTTTGGAGATGTGGATCGCTGCTTGACTATTGCACAATAAAGGTATGCTTGTTCGGATTTCTACTTGAAAACACCTCAGTAGTTGGACGATCCACCGAAGTTCGCAAGTTATTGAGGCGAGGCTGCGATATTCTGCTTCAGCAGATGATCGGCTTACGGTGTTTTGTTTTTTTGTTTTCCAGGAGATGGGAGACTTTCCGAGGAAGACACAGAAACTGGTGAGGGAGCGTCGACTGAAGGCGCAGCTTGCCCAATCCGAGTCTGAGTAGGCGGTAAGTTGAAGATCGGAATTTGTTGCGTAGAACAAGCCCTGGTTCTGGGTGCCTTTAAGATATTTTAGGACATGTTTTACTGCCTTCCAATGGCTTTCCCGTGGTAATTGCATAAACTGACTTAGCTGCTGTGTGGCGTAGGTGAGATATGGTCTTGTGAAGCTCAAGTATTGGAGCCTCCCAACGATCCTTCTGTATAGTTCTGGGTGCTTGAACAGTTCTCCGTCGTCGACAGTGAGTTTGCTACCTGGCGCTATGGGTGTGTTGCAGGCCTTACAGTTGAATAGGTCAGTTTCCTGCAGTATATCTCTTATGTATTTCCCTTGACTAAGGAAAGTTCCTTCTGATGATCTTGCTATTTCAACCCCTAGGAAGAATTTTGCGTATCCCAGATCTTTTATTGTGAATTCACGGTGTAGTGCTTATTTGATGTGCATCAGGTGTCCCTCATCTGCTCCAGTGATGAGGATGTCATCTACATAGATCATAATAGCTGCAAAATTGGCGCCCTGGCCTTTGGTGTATAGGCAGTAATCTGATTCTGCCTTGTCGAAGCCCAGCCCCTTCAACTTCATGGTAAGTTCCTTATGCCATTGTCTGCCAGTCTGTTTAAGTCCATTGATAGATTTCAGTAACCTACAGACTTCACCTTCCTTGGCCTTGTTGTAACCTTGCGGGGGTAACATATAGAGTTCCTCTTCTAGGTGACCGTGTAGATATGCGTCATTGATGTCACATTGCAGGATGGGCCATTGTTTGGCTGTGGCTATTGCTAGGAAAATTCTGATGGTGACAATCCGGGCTACGGGGGAGTAGACTTCTGAGTAGTCTATCCCTTCTCTTTGGTTGAAGCCCTTGAAAAATCATCCACAATGGTTAGAAAGAATTGTGAGCCATCTAGGGTAGGTATTCTGTAGGGTCCCCACAAGTCCATGTGTAGGATCTCAAAAGGCCTTAAGGTCTGAATGTTATGCTTAGGGAAAGGTTTTCTATGTTGTTTTGCCAAAGGACACACTTCACATTCGGATAGGTTAAGATTGAAAGGTTTGATATCATTGATATGCAACAACTTTTCTTTAGAAATGTGCCCTAGTCTACTATGCCAAACATCAGCAGAAATGGAAACATTAAAAACAACATTTTCAGTCTTATAAAATTCCAGTGGAGGACCTTTTAGGGTTCCTAATGGTAGCAAGCTGTTTTTGGTTAGCTCATACAATCCCTTCCTAGCCCTGATTGCTGGCACAATACTGTTAGTCCGTAGGTCCTGCAAAAACAAATTGTTAGATATGAATATCGCAGCCACTTCATTTTGTGTTGTAAGCTTGTTGACAGAAAGTAAGTTTTTGAAGAAGCTTGGTATGTGTAAGACATCATTAAGGGTGATTGTATCACCAATAGTGTTCTGGCATATATGTTCAACTTGTTGCTTTGTGCCATCAGGGAGAGTAACAGGCTCATATAGGTTGTTAACTTCATGTTCATGGCAGGAATTTAAATTGGTAACCATGTGTGATGATGCACCTGAATCAATTAGCCATGTACATGCATTTTCTTTGTTGTGAGCATTAATTTGATTATTACCTGCATAGTTTGCAAGTCCACTAAGTTTTACCTCCCCTGTGGCCTTCCCTTTGATTGCTTTGGATACCTCTTGTTGTATGAAGTTGGCTAAATCCTGAGGGATTTGGCTGTTTTTTTCAGTGTACTCATTGAACTCAGCTTGTACATCTGCAGGTGAATCACCAATCATGGCTAGGTTGGCTTTATTTTTCTGACCAGTCAACTCCTTGTACCAATCGGGGACTCTGTGGATCTTGAAGCAAGTCTCAATGGTATGTCCAGTTTTGCCGCACTTTTCACAGTACTTGTCTTCCTTCTTTATGAATGCCTTCTTTCCACTGCTGCTTGGGTTCCTGTTTCCTCGCCTAGTGTTTGAGTTGGTCTATCTTACCATCATAGCAACATTCATATGATTGTTAGTATTAGCACTTACTGTTTTTTTGCCTCTCAACGGTTTGCATCATGGCAAAAGCCCTATTTACCATAGGCAGTGGCTCCATTAGCATAACTTGATTTACAACATGGTCATAGTCTTCATTTAGACCCATCAAAAACTGCACCAACCTGTGTGTGTTCTCCTTGGTGTTTATGGCTTTAGCAGCCTCACAAATGCATGTGGGTATCGGGCTCAAGCTAGCTAAATCATCCCACGGTTTGTTTAATTTGGTATAATATGCAGAAATGGTGAGATTATCTTGTTTGAGGTTACTAATCTCCCTTTCTAGTTGATACAGGAGTGGACCATTAGCCTCACCGAACCTCTCCCTCAGCTCTTCCCAAAGTTCCCTTGCTGTGGAGAATGACAGGAATGCATCGCCTAACTCTTTGGTCATGGAGTTGAGCATCCAAGACTTGACCATAGAATCGGCCCTCCTCCATCTGGTAAGTAAATTTCTGTCCTCCATTGGTTGCATGCAAGTTCCATCGATGAAGGATAGTTTGTCCTTTGCACATAGAGCAATCATCATTGATTTGCTCCAAGTTAAGTAATTGTTGCCATTGAAGAGAGTTGTGACTAGAATGGCTCCGGGGTTCTCAGTATTGGTTATGGAGTATTTTTCTAAATCAAGGTTTTCACTGCTTTCTTCTATGCTTGACATTTTGAAGGGTAAGTATGGGAAGCAAAATGGATCAGTCCTTTGGCTCTGATACCATGAAAACAGATTGTATGGGATGAAGAAATGTTTTGTATTTCAACATAACCGAAGTATGTACAAGCTTGAGCTTTTATACTACTACTGAAAATAAAGCTATTGGCTACTGTGCTGGCAGGTGCAACAATTTGGCTGCTGTGCTGTGCATCAGAGAAGGACAGCTAAAGGTGGCAATGCAGGACTGTACACTGTGTAGGAGAAAAGAAGGAGGCATGCCAGAAGGGGACAAGGCACGTGATGCTGTTGGGTATCAGGGTTGTGAGTATGGGTCGGTTTTTGGGTATGGGTCAGTCATGGCCCATGACCCGAGAGCTGAATGGTGTTTTAGGTTTAGGGATTTGACTTGTAAACGTAAATGTCCCTCTTCACTTTAACAGATATATACTTTGTTCGTGATTCGGTTTCAAAGAAATTTATGTACATATCTCATATATCGACTTCTCACAAGAAATCTCTGTGCATATCTCATATATCGACTTCTTGCCAACTTGCTAACATTCTCACCAAACCATTAGGTTCTACTCCCTTCTTGCTATTATTACATCACAAGCTAATGTTCTTTAGAACATTAGCTTGCAGGGGGCTGGTAACAAACCATCTTCTTGATTTTTCTGTTCTAATTCTATTAGAAACAATCCACATCATCCTAGTTTAGAAAAGCATCATCATCTTCTGATCATCTTCATTTTGTTTAAATCATGCATAATCTGATTATTTAGATTAGACTGAATCAAATACAAATTGATTCATCTTATCTCAAACCATGTATAAATACATACAGGTAAAGCAATGCATCCAAGAAATCAATAGAATTCACTTTACTCTTAAATTTCTTAGCTTTATTCTCTGTTCATTTTGTAGTTAAAATGAATTACCAAAACAATTTTATCAATTGGAACATGATTGTCAAGTCAAACTTAGTATTCAAACCTTGGATTTCTTACCAGATTTGCTTCTGCTAATTTGTACAGATTTTGTCCTTTGTCCTGAGTCTAAAGCTGTTTATGCGTGCCTTAGTATTTCATCAGTGCCACTACCATGTGATCTCTAGTGAAATAGAACAAAATTATACAAGGCAAAATATTACTAATCCAAGACCAAGCTCTAGAAACGATGCTCTTCTTTGCAACAACTCAATACCCAAAATCCTACTCTTCTTCACTCCTCTTCACAAACCGGCCCTGCCAAATTGTTCATTAGCATCAGCCAAAAGATTCAAAAAAAATTGAGCCTACAATAGGAGACTGAGTGCAAGACAGATGTTGGATACAACTAATTAAGGTACGAGGTTAGATATAATACACTATAGAACGGAATGCTGGAACTCAATAGATTGGTTATTACTAATAACTTGCAACAGGACGAAAGGAAATAAGATTGAGGCAAGGTTTGAGAGGTACCTTCATTCGGGGGCGCTTCTCGGCATTGAGCTTTCGAACTTCATAACGAATTCTCTTGGAGTAGAGTCTACTCTGCCTCTTCTCCTTGTATCTCAACATACTTGCCTCTCTTTGCCCCGAGTTCCAGCCCTCTTTCGTTCCAACTTTCTCCATTGTTCTCATGCTATCCATTTCTGGCACTCTCCATAAATTCCCCACAGATCCATTGCCCGTATTCAAAGCCTGCCCATAACAAAACATCACAACTATGATCATGTTTCATTGAATATATAAGACAGTGGTAGCTAGCATCTTCATTAAAACCTGTACCCAACACTCATGCTCCTAAAACCTCTACGGAGGCAGGTTAACAACTGGAATGGGACTATAGTCTTTAGACCAATTCCCACAAGAAAAAGTTCATCTTATATTAAGCATAACACAATTTGCTAAGTATAGTTTGATCCATTCATATATCATTTATCTCAAACGATCATGCTGGCAAAGGGAATTGGTTAACAACAAACAAATTGAAAGAGGAAAATAGAATATTAATTTCTATACCAACTTGGTAGGGTCAGAACTGTCGCAGGCTAAAAGTTGCTAGAGGTCCCCAAAAGGGCAAAAAGTGCATGGACCATAAACTTGCAAAATTCCAATAACCCCCTCAAAACCTTACATAAAAACAAAACAATGAATAAAAAACGTAGTTTGTCGGATCCAGATCGAGGATTTTAGTCTAGTAAACGAGTTTTTATTGCATGGTAATCTTGCTCCCTATCTTCGCAACAATCCAAAAAAGTTATCGGAAAGGCGCTTCACCAATGGTAATACCAAATACCAATACATGCTTTTCTGGATATTAGAATAGCTTCATATGTTAACCGGATTCTAATCATTGCCTGTGCAGTACAGACTGCAGATTATAATGACACGATCAAGTTCTTAATTCTCCAATTGCCACTCCTAAACGCAAATTAAAGCCCATATTAGTGTTATAAGTCTTTCATCATCTACTCTCTCACTTCTCGATCTAGAAAAAGAAAATTGAAGTAGAAGAAGATCAGAGAGTCAGAAAAGGATAGATCTTTACATTGAAAGTATCATGCAAGTCTGGAACAGTTTGTGGCGAATCTCCTTCAATGTAAAGTGACCCTTTATCAGACCAAGCATTCAAGATCTGTTGATAATCAAGCTTCAAACCAACTAAACCCTTTTGATCACCATGAAACTGCATATCGATCGACAATGCATCAGCAACACAAGTGCCACCACAACAACTGCTCTCTTCTTCCTGCTCTTTCTTCACCACTTCGCAGTAACTCACCCACTTCTCAGTACTCGAATCTCTCTCCTTCCTCCTCATTGCAGCACTCAAAAGCGATCTGAAACCACAAGTGTCTTCACTGCCATCGCGCCCTTTAGACACATATGTTAGTGAAGGAGACAGTGGACTGCCCACATCCGAGGTTGTTGTTGTCGTGGTGGTGGTAGTGGTAGTGGTAGTGGCGTCCAAAAGGCCTTGAAGAGTTGTGGAGGTATCGTCGGTGGATGTTTCGAACAGAAAAGCAACTTGATCGGCTACATGATCATCTTGCATCTCTCTGTCATGTACAAGGTGTTCTGGGTGGAGGGGGAATAGGTTTAGTTGCTGTTTATGGAGCATATTAGTCGCAGTTTCTTGTGGGGTTTGTGTTTTCTTGTTGGCAGATAGTGCAAGTTTGAGAGAGAGATACTTTGGCTTTCTAGTTTTGGTTCTAGTTCTTCTTGCAGGTTTGGAAGGCACTCTTGTTTTGGCCGTCTTCCTATGCCTCGTAGGACTGCTGTTCTTGTTGCACATTTCTCTCTACTGGACTAAGATTTTCAGTCTCTTTGGAGCTCAAAAGAAGAGTGCAGGCTTTTGTGGGGAAGACAATTAATGTTGATCACTTGACTCATGACGGAGATGGGGTGCTTTTCCTTTCCACCTTTTTTCCTATTACAAGGTGATGATGTTGATGTATTGGATAATCTACACGTGGAAGGAACTGATTGGAGGGGATATTGGATTTTGTGTGGTTATCTAGATTTCCTGATGGGGTTGGGAATGACAGGGCGTGGTGCTGTGTAAACGTGTAATTTGCTTGATCAAGGTAGAGTCGGAAACTTAATTAGTGGACCTTTTGGCTTTGATGCTCACGAGATAGGTTTTGATAGTTTCTCCTTATCCTATGATTCCCATCCTATGGTATACTGCCTTTTGGCTTTTATCGCCGGAAAGGATGACTCTTTCTTTCAAGGTCAATACTTAATACTTTCTATGAAAAGATGAAAATATGACCAAGAAACAATTCTTTTTGTTATAGAACTATACAACATGCAGTCAGCTGTAGCAAGTCCTCTAAACTATAACTATTTGTGTTAATGTACGAAAGTGATCATTCAATTACACTAAAAAGTAATCATGTTCTAACATTAAGCAGATAACTTTTTTAGTAAGCACATGCTTCAGCTGTGAGACATATTACAATCTATCTGCACTTAAATAGAGTTAGGGATATTATTATTATTTGCCAAATACAAAAAGTGGTAATGCATTGACAGAGAATATCCACTATCATAAATTTATTTTTGATAATTTACCCTTAATCAGTTCGAATGTCCCGTGATTGATTATTGGCTGCTCAACTAACTTATTGCTTCATAAAACTATAAAACAATCAGGTGGGTATCTAACATCATTAAGTAACCTTGTCAATATCATAGACATAAGCTTTTATGACTACTTCAAACACTGCTAGGCTGAAAATTCTAATGTGTATAAGGTAAATTGAAATCGTTAGAAACCAAGGAAGGGAGGAGAAATTATCTTTTTTCCAGAAAAAAAAAAAAAGCAAGAAGAACCAGAGGGAGGCATTTACAATTTCCATGTGTTGGAACTTGAAGAAAGGAAATGCAGATGTTAGATTAGATAGACTCTTTGTCAGAATGATTGATACTTTCAGTATTTTACTCAACAAAACACCAAAAATAAAGCAGAAAGTGCATAGTGGTCCCAATACCTATCGATAGCTTTTTCATGCACTTTTTCTGATGTGTTCAAAAAGGCAAACTGGGCAATTATCACCATAACATTATTTTCTTTCGCTTTGCCACTCGTTTTGAATTCATTCCTTTAATATTATTTTAGTCATTGTTGCTTTTAAAAATTGGGTTAGCTTTTTTGAAGTATTTAAACCAAAGTAACAAAATTGCTGGAAGGACAAAAAATGGAAATTTTGTAATTTGTAATAATTTTTTACAGGCAAAAATAACCTTAACAACCTATTATATAATATCCTTTTATTTATGCTTTTCACCAAATCAATTTTCTCTTATTTTTCTTTTTTCTTTTTTGTACTTTTGAAGGTAAAATGTTATTAATAACTTCTTAAATTTTATTCTAGTCAACAAGTTATTATACTGCTTCCTGCTTTACGGAGATACGAGGATGATTATAATATACACACTCTTTTTTTTATATTTTTACAAAAGATTATTTTTGTTATTTAAATTTGTAACCTTATGATCAATACTAAATTATTAAAACAATATTTATGACATTGTTTAAATTTAAATATATATGATATAATTGAGGGGTTGACTTCTCTTATCTTTATTAGGTGAAAATATTATATACTCATAATTTTCTACAAATCACAAAAATGAATTCATTTAATCAGTAAAGAAAAGTTTGTCTTAAGATAAAAGAATTCAGTTCAAATCTTGTGCTGATTGATAGATCTTTTGGGTCCATAAAATAATGAGCAGGACCTTACGGTCGGGAACAATAAAACAAAGGGGCATTCCGAGAATTGAACTCGGGACCTCTCGCACCCTAAGCGAGAATCATACCACTAGACCAAATGCCCTTTTATTGCTATTGTTCGCAGCTTTTTCAATATTTCGATAACAATATGATCACAGTAGCCTGCGTCCCCCTACACTAGAATCCCAATATTCCCCCACGTCAGTAAACTAAAAGTAATATATTATAATCCTTTTGTTTTGTGTTTTTTGATAAAATATAATAGAACGATGTTATGAGGCTCCTCATACCATCCGCTTGGCTTTAGTGAAAAAAAAAAAAAAGACCCTCTTCTTGGTTGTGGTCCCGTCCACTCGCTACCCGTGCATTGGGTGTGTGGTTGGTTGGGTTGTCGGTGGACCGCCGTTTAAATGTCACATATGTTCCACAATGTCTGAATTAATGGCCCCGTTCTTCAAGTTAAGCATCTAAATTTCAAATAACAAATCACCGGAACATCGTGTCAGTTTTTCTGACCGTGGCACGATATTACTATAAAATTGTAAGTAAGGTTTTGAAATTTAGACTGAATATCAGATAAGAAGCCTTATTAATTACTAGTTTGTTGAATCGGTTGAATTGGTGTGGCGTCATAATTAAGAGATAATTATATTTAATTATATATAATATTAGTAATATTAAAAAATACAAAAATATATCAAATGATATTTAAAATTATTTAAAAAATAAAAAATAAATAAAAATTCATTGAACCAGTGGTAGAACCAGACTGGTTCGACTGGTTAATTGATCAGTTTTGACCGGTTCTCACTGGTTCAATTAAGAATTGGTTTTTAGGAGTGAACCGAACCGGATAGCCGACCGGTCACCGGTCAAACCGGCCGGTTCGGTCCGATTTTTAAAACAATGATTGTAAGTTGTTGAAGAAGCATAGACAAATTTCATGTACCGGATAGCATGTTCCCATTTTGTCGGTGCTAACTTTTTGGGCCAATTAACAAGGATGGGTTAACCATGTCACCCAAAGTTTTGAAACCCAGATCAGCATCGAACCGGAAGTCTTACTGGTTACCGGTTTGACCGATTCAACCATCAGTCGAACCAGTGTGATGTCATAATTATGTAATAATTATATTTAATTATATATAATATTAGTGATATTAAAAAATACAAAAATATACCAAATAATATAAAAAATATTTAAAAAATAAAAATTTATTGAACCAGTGGTCGAACTAGTTGAACCGGATCGGTTTGACCAGTCAATTGACCGATTTTGACCGGTTCTCACTGATTCAATTAGGAACTGATTTTTAGAAATGAACCGGACTAGATAGCCAACTGGTTACCGGTCGAATTGGTCAGTCCGGTCCAGTTTTTAAAACAATGATGTCACCTAAAGCCCAATTATAGTTGAGTGGATGAATGGAGATTCAATGCATTTGCAAAGCCATCCAGGAGGCCAAGATGCGTCGAAGTAAAGTACCAGTCGAAACTTGGAACTAAACTTGCAAGGTTAACGTTTGGAACCTTTGTTCTTGATGAGTTTTTGACTATCTCCAAGATATTCAGCTTTCGGATGTAGGCACTGATGGTTTCGAAAATGAAAGTAATAATTAAATCAAAACTACTTATCTAAAATACAAGACGTTGTAAAAATTACTACCTTAAGTCAGAAATTTCTCATCTGCGGTGCAGTAGAACAATAAGATACAATTCCAGAATTAATGTCTTCTCCACCTGTTTCGGTGCACTCCAAAGAGTGGAATATGAACTATCTTTGAGAGCAAGAAAAAATGAAGAACGAAAGAAAATAGTTGTGTTTGATGAGTCCAAAATGAACAAATAGAAATGAGTTGTACTTGATAAGCTTTTGTACCGCAGACGCGAATATGTGTGTGTTTGTAAACAAGATGGACAAGCAATATATATAGGGAAAAAAATGACCGTTTAGGTGTATTAAAGAATACTAATAAAGATGATGGACATTTTGGACGTTTGGATATAATCAAGAATAATAATATCCATGATGGTTGTTCAAGTATAACAACAATGATGATAAGTGTTATTGTGTAATAAAAGTGCGGTATAACTGACAAGTTTTGGAACAATCAATACTAACAATCTTTCACTTGGTCAAAAATTTAAGAAATAAATTGTAACAGTTTAGGAGAAAAATAGACAAGCAATAAGGTGAACTAAGTCATGAACGTGGTGTAAATCATTTATCGGATCGAATGATTTTCTGTACCTGTATCCATGCTTGTTTTTTTGTTAAATATTGATTGCTTTGAAAGGGTTTATTTCCTCTCGTCTTCTTTTTTAAAGAATTCCTCAATGGTTCAGAATGTTTCAGAATCGTTATTATGCAATAAGTTGTTTCAACTTATATAGCATTTCGAATGGACAGGTCCTTTGGTAAGTGGAAGAGAGAGGAAAAGGGTCCATGACCCATTTGAGACCCAATAATTTAATAACCAATAACCATTATCTTGGGTGCTTTTCAAGGGACTCAATCTATAAATTACATGGGACATAAAATAGTATAACATTCTCTCACTTGGCCCATGTGACACTTGATGATCCAACAACTTTAAATGCACACAATACATGGAATCGATCAAGTCATCCTTAATGGAATTAAGCTGATGGGATCATGGCGGTCACAAGTTATATAACCTGATTCCTTCCATGTATCACATAATCAACTTAACTCAAAAAACTTTATGTGGGTAATTCGGTAATTGTTATCTCATAAATAATATTTATTGTATACAACATAATATGGATAACCAA
>JANZLX010000008.1:9642577-9656394 GCA_025531955.1 Erythroxylum orinocense
AAATGGGAGATGACCTATTGAATGATTGTTTAGTGTGTTACATTGAAAGAGATGTATTTGCAAATATTGACAATGATATTATTATGAAAAGATTTCAATATATGAAAAGTAGGCGAGGATCATTGTAATTTTAGCTATTTTATATTCTTAATAAAACTTTGTTTTTTTTTATTTAGTTTTGATATGAAAATTTTTGTGAAATTTATATTTTATTTGGACCTTCTATCTTAAATTTCTGGCTCCGTCACTGAATATAGAACAAGTCTAGGATGACTTTACTCATTAGTGCAAAGGAATTAGTTAAATTAGCAAGGAGCTAGTGAAAACTTGACATATTTTCCAATGTCACGATTTGGATTACGCATGCATGTAACTTGCCTCCACATTCAAATTGATTTAACCCAAAGATCCACCAAGGTTAGAACAGTTTAATGGATTATTTGATAATTAATTAATTATCAGTTGAAAATTATCAAATGGAGTCAATTGATCATGCGTTGAATAGCTGAGAATCACAATTGTACACTCATACAAAGCCATGAACCAGTACACGTCAACAAAGTCAAAAGCTCTGCATGGAGACGATAAGATGCTTAGAAAAAGAACACTGCAACGGCAGCGGCACCGGCGACGGCAGAGACGGTGACGGTGGCAGCGCCGCTATCATCAACTGGAGCATCAGCAACAGTTGATTCGCCGGCTGGCGCAGGTGCGGGAGTTCCGTCGGTGGATGGAGCAGGAGGGGATGCAATGTCGGCCTCTGGGGCTCCGGCAGGAGAAAATCCCTCTTCGGAGGGAGATGGAGCCGCAGCAGGAGGATTTCCAGAGGCGGGGCTGGAGGCGTCGGGAGCATTGGCAGGAGCTTTGGCGGTAGGGGATGAAGCCTTGGGTGCATCAGCGGTGGGAGCATCTGCTGGAGACTTGGTAGGGGTGGCGGAGGATTTTGGAGAGGGGGAGGTTGATGGGGAATTTGATGGTGCCTCGGCGGCGAAAGCTCCAACGACGGCTACGAGAAGCAGAGCTACAACAAGAAGTTGACGTGCCATGTTAACTTTTGATATATACTTTTATGTATTCGTTTGTATAGCTGTGATTCTACAATCTGCAGCAGTAATTCTCTAAGCAATATAGAGAAATACTGCAATGGTATAGAACGAGGAAAGACAAAGGATAGGGAGGGTGATATATAGGGCAAGGAGTGGAGTGAAGTTCGGAGAGGGATGTGGTTGTGGTGGTTGTTAATTAATGGGATTCATTGGATGACAGGTTTTATTGGGTTCTCCGAGAAAATGGGAGGATGGGTATAACGTTTGACCGAGTTTTATGTATATGCAAGAAATAAACAAAGATTAGATACCTGTCGATCGATGACGTTGACAGTTGGTAAGTAAAGAGGAAGCTGTTGAAGGCTTTTTTAAGGTTTGTATGTTTCAAGTCTAGGTAACTACATCAAATTATCTAAGAAAAAAAATATTCAATTTAAACATGTAAAGGGCGAAATTCAAATCAAATTCCAACTAAACTAATATCATTTTTAATTGATCAAAACAAAATTGCTATAGAAATACACCTTTAATATTATCCTTAATAAGGAAATTAACATTAAACAAAATTAAAAAATTAAACATTAAACATTAAACATTAATCATAATATAAATACACATAACTTTTGCATTCTTCATTACATGATATAAAATTCTTTAACATTAAGTCACTTATATGTCCAACGAAATAAGATTAGTTTCTCAAATTGAGAATTCAATTTTTTTTTCATATAACAGATGTAAAATCATATAAAAATATTATATAAAAAAAGCCTTAAAACGTCACTTATTAGATAGATAATTAATATTTTTAATAAAATAAGTTAAAAAATATGAATATTTCTTGTACTTTATTTGATTCCAATTTTTTGTAATTTAAAATTTAAAATTTTCATATTTTATTATTTATTCTTTAATGAAGTATGAGATTTTTTTAAAAATAAAAATAGAAATACTTCTTCAAAAATGATTAAAATCATAATAAAATGGTTTGGTATGTTTAACAATAAAAACTTTCAATTTAATAGTCTTTTGTTTTAGTTAAATTTTAATAAATAAAGATAATCTTTTTATTTAATTTTTAGTTAATTTTATAATTACTAAATACTTCAACAAAATAGCACCTGTGGCCGTGGTAGGCGAGAAAAATACTCCTGACTCCTGAGTGTGGTGGGTGGGCCAGAAAGAAAAGGAAAAGAAAAAGAAAAAATTGTGGCAAAAGTACCCAAAAATATTTGACCCAATGAGTGCCTTCGTGCGACTCTGCCTCTAAGTACCCACTTACAAGAAATGGCGGAGGGGCCGGCGGCGACAGCGTCCTCCGGAGGCCGGACTGTGGAGGAGTGCCAAGACATGATTCAACGAAGTTTCAGAAGTAAAAATTTGTCATCTTTCTCTTTCTCTCTCGCTGTTACTCCTTTCAATATGATGAATCTTAATTCTAAACGGGGTCAGGGTTGTAGGATTTTGGGACTGGGAATATTCAATTAAGATTTTTGTAGTTATATGGAACTTTCATTACTATTTTCTTCATTGAAACAATTGGGATTGTTTAACAGTTTGTTTCTTGGGAATGCAGCTCCAATGGTGAAATTCCTGAAAGAGAATTTGGAGAAATCTGGGTGTTGGGTTGGTGACAATTTCATCAAAGCTGTTCACTGTGACAAGAAAATCAGCGGTGGTTATGTTCGTGGCGAAGGGGTGACTATCCTTTGCTGACTCAAGTTTTTCTTTGTTGTTTAGGATTTTTGCAAGTGAAGAGCTTTTTAAGGTTTATGGTTTTTGTGCTTCCGTGTGATTGGAATTGTCTGCATTTCAGTGATTTATAGACAAACAATGTGTTTGAGTTCTTGGTGTGGATCACTTAGTCTCTCAAGTGATTTCGCTGTATATATATAGGACATGGTTTACAAAGTGATTAGGTGAATGGCATGGTTACTAACGAGTAGTTTGTTTTTCAATCGTTTGGACAACCTGTGATGAAGTTCTTCTCCCTCTGTTTTTCCTTTTATGCATTGCCGAACTAATTTTTTCTTTTCTGTTATCTGTCCACTTTGGGATTTCAGATTATGGTGTGCGCTAATCACATGAACATACAAGATGAGGTGAACCAAGTGGTTATACATGAACTCATTCATGCCTATGATGACTGCCGTGCTAAAAATTTGGATTGGGCCGATTGTGCTCATCATGCTTGCAGCGAGGTGTGTATACAAGTTAGCAAACTAAATAGTCTGCAAACTACATGGATTAATGTAGAGGAGGGATCTTGTTTATAATTTATAATAATAATCATAGTAAGTACAAGACTACTAAAAATTCAATTTCATTCCCCAAAACAAATGCAAAAGTTACTGGAGCTGGTTGTAGAATTGGTACTAGTAACTCTGTCAGGTCTACTTCAGTACATATAAGAAGCAACTGATATGGAGGCAGATCATTGCCTTGGGAGATCAGCATGCTTTTTCTTGACATTGTCATTCAACATATGGACCTAACCTTCACAATAGCGGCATCCAATTTGACTCCTGTTATTTGTTTCTTCCCTTATTTGTTTATACAGATTCGTGCTGGCCATCTTAGTGGTGATTGCCATTACAAAAGGGAACTTTTGCGAGGTTACATGAAAATAAGAGGCCATGAACAAGTGAGTTTCATATGCTGAGAAATTATAACCTCAATTTCAAATTTCAAGGTTCCCCCTGTATGCAAAGCCTGCAATATCCTTCAACTGAACAGGGCAGACTGGTTATATGTTGTGAAAATTGGGGTGACTGGTTATATGTTTTTCAGCAAAACTTGCATTTTTTTTTCTCATTTTTTTTTCTTGTCTATAAACGGCATGTTCTAGTTCAAGTTGGGATTCTTACTGAATATGTTGTGGCGTTGAGAAAATTGGATCTGTATGTTACCTTAATACCCTATAAAACACGTTTCACATTTGAAGAGATTTCACCCAAGTTCCAAGATGTTATGAAAATAACCTAACATAAATTTTCTCCTTTTAGATTTGGTGGTATAGAACCTATTGAAATACTTGATACCTTCTGGAATGATGGTTGTACAATGTTATTACTTTGGTTGGCTGGCCTTCTGGGTACAGAGGACATTGAACCAAACCAGAGGCTCTGAGGAAATTGGAGGTTTAAGAGGGGTGATACATTAACTTTTGTCAATAAGTGGAGGATTCTTGCTACAAATTTAGTTAGAGCTGTTGAAGACATGTCTTGTCTTCAATATTGATCGAACATTAGTAAGATTACAGAATGCAATTTCAATATGGAGTAGATATATGCTTAAAAAGCAGAACTTGCATGGAATTTGTCTATTTTCTGCTTTTGTCTGATATTTTCATGCCTTTCTCGTTTGAATCATTTAAACAACTTTGCAAATTATATGAATGTCAATTCAAATTTCAACGGGGTACATCCAGGAATGTGTGAGAAGAAGAGTTATGAAGTCAGTGACTGCCAACCCATACTGCTCAGAGGCAGCTGCAAAGGATGCCATGGAAGCTGTCTGGGATATTTGTTATAATGATACAACGCCCTTTGATAGAGCTCCTTGAACGAAACCATGCTGATACAGATTAGCTTCTTTCACTCAGTCTATCATCAAATGTTGTCAAAGAAAGATTCTTTCAAAGGGGTGGAAAGGTGCCCCTTTTATTTCGAAAGAATAATCAAAATTTTTCCTGAACTCTTCCATATTTGTCATTGAGATGTAGTTACACCGGGGATCCTCTTGTTGTTAAACATATTTTTCATCTTTCAGCAGTGATTAATATTCTTATCTGAATTTTTACATAAAATAGAGATTTAGTGCGATCCATAGTTTTTGACTTTTGAAATTTTTGTCGCAATCAATCTCATTTTCAAAGCACTTATTGTGATGTGTGTATCCTAAGTGTTCAATTGAACGAGTTCGTCCCTGGTTGGCTCGATTATATTTGGATTTCCAGACCATAAATATATAATTCCACATTTTCTTGAGTCTTGCTTGTTTCCAGCGCAAAGCCAGCGTATGAGTCTGAGGCAGCCCATCCATGGAGGACCGAGGTCTGCACGTTGCTAGAGCGGCGAAGATACGTTCACAAGAAATGCTAGGTTTCTGCTTAGATATTGGTTTTGCCGCTGCTTCTAATCTGTTCTAACTTCTCCTATTGGTATTTCTGTACTCAGCCTCAAAAGGGCAGGGCAGGGCAGGGCAGCGATGATTGATTCTAGTAGTAGTATATTTGATTTCCATCATAGCTGCTTCTGCTTTATATAAATCAAAAGTAACAAAAAACACTTGGAGAGCAATTGTTTGTCATGTTTCATTTCACCATCGATTCCAAGTCCTGAAGCTTCGTTTCATCAAACACTTTTGCAGTGGCTTTGCGTAGTACTATAAGAGCTCTTGGATCTATATTTTTTGGTGGTTCATTGTCTCCCTTTAACCATATTCAAATGATAAATCAACGCCTTTTTATAATTAAAATAAAGGCAATTTTACTTAACTCCATTGCTAACAGTGTGTGTTGAAAACCTTTCTAAGTGAAGAAACTGAAATTTCACTTCTTTTTTTAGTTAATTGTAATATATAACAAATATTAGTTAGTGATTAGTAAGAACAACAAGAGAGACGAGGTCGTGCGACCTGCACGTAGTTGGCGATTTGCTTGGGTACGGTTTCGTTTGAAACTAGGGCTTCGTAGACGAAGTTTTGCTTGCACTCACTGCAACTGTGCCTCATCTTAATTCGGGTCGGAATGGAGAATGAATTGGGACAACTGATGCTTCAAGATAACTGAGGCGACAAGGAGATCATGCTTCAAGAAGAAGGCGGCGATGAAGACGGCCTGACATCGATAGACCCAAACTGTTGCCTCGTAGCGAAATTACTCACGGAACGGAATTATATCATGCCTGCTATGCAAAGAACTCTTGCTCAGATATGGCGTCCGGGTAAAGGGGTTTCGTTCAAAGAGGTAGGGGATAAGCAGCTTTTGATCCAATTCTACCATGTTGTCGATCGGAACAAGGTAATCTCTGGCAATCCATGGACGTTTAATAACAACGTGTTGTTGCTGAATACACTTCAAGAGAATGACAACCTGCTGACTGTTAGTCTGTCACATATAGAAATCTGGGTCTAGGCACATGACGTTCCTTATGCTTTGTTGAGTGAGAGGATGGCAACCTAGTTGGGGGAATCCATTGGTAAGTTCTTGAAATTTGATGGTGAGCTTAGAAATGAGCCAAGCCACAACTTTTTACGCTTTTGAGTTTCGATGGATGTCAACCAACCATTGCTGAGACAAAAGATTTTGAAGCGACAGAATGGAGAAAAAGTGATAGTCAAATTTCGATATGAGAGGTTACCAATCTTCTGTTTTGTTTGTGGAAAGATTGGGCACTCGGATAATTTTTGTAAAGTTCCCTTTAATACACCTGATGGTATCGTGGAGAAGGGTTGGGGTCTCTGGTTGAAGGCAGAACTAAGACAACCCATCCAGGTGATGCCCAATCCGTGGATAAAATCCTGGTCTCGTGACAATTTGGTTCCTAAGAATGAAGGGTCCAGCTCCAAGGCTAGGACAGATAAAGCAACTAAGGGACATAGGGAGACTGACAAACTAATGGTGACGAAAGATAAGAAGCATAAAAGAAGTGAAGGGGATCTGCTGTGGAATGTTGCTAACAACCAAGGTTTATTAGATGAGCCCATTTTGGAAGCAGCGAATCTTGCAATGAGTTGCCTAAGTTGGAGCTGTCGGGGCCTTGGCTAAGCTCGGACAGTGTTAGCTCTTAAGGAGCTAGTTCGAAAATTCAGGCCGGAAGTGATTTTCTTAATGAAAACTCTGGTACATGCTAAGAAAATTGAGGACCTTAAATATGAAATTGGATACAGTGGTAGTTTCGTGGTCAATCGGTTTGGTAGAGGCGGAGGACTAGCTTGTTGGTGGCGAGAGCAAGGCTTGGTAAAAATTGGTAGCTTTTCAAGCAATCATATTGATATGTCAATCAAGACAATGGGAAGTGAGGATTGGAGGCCTACGGGCTTCTATGGCTATCCGAGGAGAAGCAGAAGACGCAAATCGTGGCAAATGATCCAAGCATTGTCTCACAGAAGCAATTTGCCTTGGGTAATTATTGGCGATTTTAATGATATGCTTTCTATTACTGAAAAAGTTGGTGGGAAGGAGCATCCACATAGCTTGCTCGAGGGTTTTAGAACACATATGGAAAATTCTAATTTAATAGAAATACCCTTAAGTGATGGGCCTTTCACATGGGAGAAGAGCAAGGGAACAGCTACTGTGATATTTGAGAAGCTTGATAGGGCTTTTATGAACAATCAGTGGATGAGACGGTTCCCAAACTATAGCCTTCTGAATGTTCTTGCTAATGTTTCGGATCATAACTGGCTACTGTTGAAAACATTTGATGTTGGTTTTTTTAGAAAGCCAAGGAGGTTTCGTTTCAAAAATTGGTGGTTATTGGAAACTGGTATAGCAGATGCTGTTTTGGTTCCCATCACGAACAAATTAATCAAATGCACTGAAGAGCTAGTTGAATGGAGCAAGACTGTTTCTGTTACGTTTACAAACCAAAAGAAAGACTTGCATGGAAGACTTAAACAAGCTCCACGAGATGTTGATCTGGGCGGGCATGTTAACACAATTAAAGAGCAGTTGAATAATGTGCTGGCATAGGAGGAAGCGTATTGGCGGCAGAGAGGTAAATCTTTTTGGCTATAATATGGGGATAGGAATACAAAATATTTTCATGTGCAGGCATCTAGTCGAAAACGGACCAATATGATTCCACTTCTACAATCAAATGATGGTCATTGGATGACCGATGAGACTGTCAAGGCTGAATTAGCCCAGGCATATTTCTTCAATTTATACTCAGACAGTGCATATCTGGATGTTGGAGTTTTTTCCGCGATGAGGGCGACAGTTGGGGAGGCCGACAATCAGTTTCTTACTGCTCCTTTACGGAGGCTGAATTCAAATGGGCAATTGATCAAATGCATCCTGACAAATCGCCAGGCTCAGATGGGTTTAACACAACATTTTACCGAAAATTATGGACTATTGTTAGGAAAGATGTAGTGCGAAGTTGTCAAAGTTGTCTACGAAATGGTCAGTTCCCTACGTCCCTTTCTCATACTTTTATTATCCTCATAGCCAGGGATGGATCCACATTGGGGCAGTAGGGGCAAGCAAAAAATTTTATATAAAAATTATTATTTTAAGTTTTGATCCTATAAAAAAAATAAAATTTTGCTTTCATTAAAATTTTACTCTCACTTAAAAAAATTTCTTGATCTGTCCTTGTACACGTGTGGGTGCTTGTTCTTCAAAAGATTTTTAAACTCAAGAAATATTTTATTATTTTTAAAGTTGATTTATATGTGGATGATTCAAGAGAACTTATATTTGAGTGAATCATGACATAGATATTGAGAGTTAAATAAGGAGTAAAAATACCTTTACATAATTCTTTTACTGTTAAAATAAAACCTTTTTAAAAATTTCATATATATCAACGTGCCTTTAAAGGTTTTAATTGGAATGATAACATTAATTAATCCTTAACGATATGTGGTTGTAGATAGATAGATAGATAACAAATTAATAGTGTAACACCCCATTTACGAAACCTACAACCATCCATACACGTAACAACCAAATTTTTATAAACGCATTCAAGATATATAATTATATTCAATGCTATACATATACACATTATAAAACTTCCCAATGGTTAACATTATCATTTAACAGTAATCATACATATATACACTTACATGGTAATCCAAAAGAAAACATACAATCTCCTTACTTTTTTTCATCTATCTGTTGGCCTTGGTCTCTGTAAATGTTCCATGTACCTCACTCCTATGATTTGGACCTACACGGATCAACACTCGTGCTAAGCTTGAAAGCTTAATGGAGAAGCACTTAGTTTGAATGACCACTTACATAAGTCATGCCAAACACACACATTCATAAATATCACAACTCATATACCATAAATTCACCTTCATGAACCAAACATTGATATTATTCAATGTTCATGTAAATAATGATGACTTACTAAGGTAAAGTACATAATGAAAATATGTTTCAACATATTATCCATATACCCAAAATGCATATTTATAAGCCAAATATTGATATTCAATGCTCATTGAAACAAATTATCAATATACTTGCACATCATTACAATCAATACAAATTCTCATCAATACCAATTATTTATGTTGTCATATTGTATTTCTTATTTATGACTGTTAAGTTTCCTTTCTATGTTAAGCTTGCACATTTTCTGTAGGTGTGGATAACAGGTGCTGTGGATATCTAAAGATATCAAACTGTGGATACCTAAAGATATCTAACTGTGGATACCCAAAGGTATCGAATTGTGGACACCGAAGGTGTCAATCTATAGCAGTTGCACTGTAACCTTATAGGCATGCTCATCTATCCACCACCAAGACAATAAAGTAGGCACTGTAACATTTCCTTTAACCATTTGCCAATTTCACAATTCATATATTGACAGGTCATTTGATCTACATTTCAAGTCATAAAATCTATATTTGCATTCATACATGCAATTCATGGCTTACTACCATTAGAAGAGTGTCAAAATCACACTTTTATAATCATACTATATATATATGAGCAATAAATATGCAAACCAATCATTTATGTACAAGTAAGTTTTCTTTAGAATGCATTAAGCTTAATATTAAATTCCAATGTTCAATCACCCAATTCACATATGGTAAGTCCTATTTTATTCATTTGTAGGTGTTTAAAGGGTTTCATATACATTCAAAAAGATTTGAACAAGATTCTGTAAAAATCGAAAACAAAAACAATGTCACATTCTTAATAGACACTCTCTCCATTTGTACCGCTACTTTTTCCTTAATATGCATATAGAAAATTCAGAACTGGGTTTCTAGGTCTTCTAGACATTTTTCGTCTATCTCTATAGTTTTTATAGCATTAACAAGCATACCATTTGAACTTCTAAATCATGAGATATAAGCAAAATATCACAAGCTGCTCCAAAATAGGGGCAGCATCAAGTTACCTTTTTCGACCTCAATTTTCAAGGTCATAGAGTCAAAATTAAGCTAGAGTCTCTTCTAGAGATATTTAGATCTACGTTAGGTTTCATATGCAACTGAAATAACACAATTTTAAGGTATGTAGGCTGAGTTATGACCTAAACAATGTGACTAATTCAACAAACCCTAAACAAAATTCCACTCCACGATAATCTCTTGTCATA
Source organism: Erythroxylum orinocense (assembly GCA_025531955.1). NCBI lineage: Eukaryota > Viridiplantae > Streptophyta > Magnoliopsida > Malpighiales > Erythroxylaceae > Erythroxylum > Erythroxylum orinocense. The sequence goes on from JANZLX010000008.1 coordinate 9,652,923, forward strand.
TACAACTAAGTTTATGCAAAGTAACACCAAAATAGCACCAAAGCAACATCCCGATAACAATTTGACATCCAAATGAATCTTTATATCCATTCAATCATATACAAATACATAAATCAACTAAGTGAAGTCCCAAACCTTAAAATTGGGCCATATATCATAATACTATTGGGCCATGTGTTACAATTCCATTGGACCATATGTTAAAATTATATTGGACCATGTGTTACAATTTTATTAGATCATACGTTACAATCTTATTGGTCCATGATTGAGTTTAGGAAAATTGCATATTGGTCTTTTTTCTTCCTTTAATTCCCACATTGACCTATAATCTTATCAATTTATTTCATTACCCTATGTCTTAAGTTTTAAATGGCATAAATTTCTTGCAATTTGGTTAATTATATCCGGAGTTATAGCCTAAAAATTATAGGTTGTTTGAAAACAAGGACAGTAGCCAAAACTCAACTTCAAAACATAATTTAAAACTCTTAGAGGTAGAATGAAAAAAAGGATTCAATGATATAAGAAGTAGATGAGGAGGAGGAGGAGGAGGAGGACAGTGAAGATGAAGATGAGGGAGCGGCGGATGAGGAGGGAGGAGGCATTGAAGGGAGGGCGATAGGAGGTCAGACGGGTAACGTTTTCGGGGTGGGATGGTAGAGAGGTTTAGGGAATAAAGGAGGTGTCCTTTGTGTTAAGGATAAGGATACAACTCAACCAATAAAAGATTCTCAAGCTCCTTGACCAGTTCAAACATATACAATTTGTTGTGTCAAGATAGCCATAGCTGTTTGAATTTAAACTGCTAATTCATAGGATTCTGTTGTAACTAAAAGCTTCTCTTCTCTTATTAATATCTCTGTAAATGAAGTAATGAATTAAGCCTTCATATTATTTTGTTCATTCTCATAATCTTTACTTGGTATTAGAGCAGTGATCCAACCCACACATAAATCTATTTTTTTTTCATTTCCATCATGAGTTCAACCAACAACATTACTCATTCTTCTGGAAAATCCTTAGTTGCCATTAATAGATCCTAGTTACCTCTAAAACTTACCACTCAAAACCATTCCACATGGAGAGCTCAAATCACACCCTTAATTCGAGGGCATAATTTGATGGGTTATGTTCTTGGCACTATTAAACCTCCTTCTGTAATCATTGAAAAGGATGGTCACCAAGTTTCTAATCTAGAAAATGAATTTTAGGATTGTCAAGATCAACTCATACTTGCAGCTATTATTGCTTCATTAACATTTGCTGTCATGAACACCATTGCAGATGCCAAGACCTCAACGGAGGCATGGAATAAACTCCAAGTAGCATTTGCAAACAATTTTGCCACCAGAATTCTGTCTCTCCGGGAAAAATTTTCTAGAACAAAAGCGTGTTTCCCGTTCTATAGTTGATTACTTACTGGTCGGGTCGGCCTAATGAGGCCTGGCCTAATGAGGCCCAACTTTAAGCCCAAACTTAAAAAGGCGCATGGGTCAATTGACCCATTCCTCCAAGATGACCTAATTCCTACAGGTATTTACTATATAAACTCATTATTTCGCCGTAATAGAGGTACGACTCCAAAACCTTACTTTTCTCTTGAGAAGACTACTAAAAACTCTTACAAAATACTAACTTGAGCGTCGGAGTGGCCGCCCGAGGATCAACCCCCGGCGCGCTCTTCTCTGTTTTGCAGGTATTCTCCAGCCAAAGCTACTCGGAATCATGGATCAAAATAACGATATTCCGGTTCAGCAAAATCCGACTGAACCACTTACAATCTGTTAAGCCTATTGCTGAGGAACTATCTCTCTGTGGTAGTCCAGTTAGTGAAGTTGATCTCGTAGTGCATGTCCTTGGTGGCATTGGGTCTGAATTCTGAGATATTGCAGCAGCTATTCACACTCAGGATACCGTCATCACATTTGATGAACTTCAAGACAAATTGTTGGCTCATGAACTATATCTGAGGCAAATTGATCCCAGTTTTGATCATGCTCCAATGACTGCCAATCATGCCTCAAAAAGTATAAACAACAAATATTCTCATCAATAAAGATAGGGTCATTTTGGTAAGCCTACGAATACTTTTCAGTCCTCTAATAATTCTTCTTTTCAAGAATCCTTGTCCAGCTTTAAATCGCATAATTCATCAAGGCCACATCCTTCCTTGCCATCCACTCAAAATTGAAGTTCAGGTGCTCAAGTCAAAGTACAATGTCAGTTTTTGCGACAAATTTGGCCATCGTGTCAAAAATTGCTTTAAAGCTAGAGACTGCTTCTGAGATTTATTTTCCTAAAATCCACAAGCTCACTTTTCTCATGCTACCACAAATTCAGATTCTCCATAGCTTCTGGATACTGGAGCATCTCATCATGTTACAAATGATCTGCGCAGTCTCTCTCTCCACTCACCTTATGATGGAAATGATGAGTTGCAACTCACTAATGGGTCAGATCTGTCCATTTCTCATGTTGGTTCTGGTACTATAACCTTACCAAATAAATCATGCCACGTTTCCAATGTTCTCTATGTACCCTCTGCCAAAACTAAACTCATTTCTATATCTCAATTTTGTGACTCTAATCTGGTGTCCTTTGAATTTTTCTCTAACTATTTTCCCGTGAAGGATCAATTCACGGGGGACATTCTGTCCAAAGGCCAACTTGATCAATCCTTGTACAAGCTCACTCCCTGCAACTCAAAATCTCCAGTTTGTCTCCATACTCGTCTTTCCTCCACTTCATGGCATCAACGACTTGGTCATCCAACTTCCAGAATTTTCAAATTTATCTTGTCTAAATTTTCTCTTTCTATCTCTTTAATAAAAGAAAATGTTTACAATCCCTACAGATGTAATAAAATTCATAGATTATCATTTGGTGTTTTTACATTAACAAGTACTCGCCCTCTTGAACTTTTATATTCAAACTTGTGGGGTCCTGCCCCTGTGTAATCTCAAGATGGTTTAAGATATTACATCATTTTTGTTGATCATTTCACAAAATACATTTGGTTCTTTCCATTAAAAGCCAAATCTGATATTTATAATATTTTTCCCACCTTCCAAAACTTGTTGAAAATACTTTCAATGCTAGAATTTGTTAGAGTATTCTAACAAATTCTAATATCTCTAATATTAGAATTTATAATATTAGAGATAGGTAATTAAACTTGTTGACCATACACTGGTCGAAATTCTAATATTAGAGATAGGTAATTAAACTTGTTGACCATACACTGGTCGAGAGCAACTTGCAGTTGGTAACGGTAACAAATTACCTATCTCTAATATTGGTTCATCTTTTTTACCTACAACTTCCATTACACCTCTCAAACTGCAAAATGTTCTACATGTCTCTACTGTTAGAAAAATGCGTTCCTTGAAGCAAATGCAATCCCGAAAGTGAAGCCGTCCTTGAACTGCACCGTCGTGTCGACGCACGGTGAGTAAACGTTGTTGTTGTC
>JANZLX010000008.1:9695458-9709439 GCA_025531955.1 Erythroxylum orinocense
AATGCAATTTCCTAGTTTCTTACAGAAATTCACAAAATTCACAATTCTAGCCCTATCATGGGTAACGGGATGCTACATTGGTGGTGTTGGTTTTTCCTCCTTTCTTCCAGTTACTTGACTGTTTTGCTAGCATTGCCACATTGGGGGTACTGTCCATAGTAGAATTGGTCATTCTTTGTCTTTCAACAGTCTGTAGCATAGAAAAGGCCTTGTTTGTAGTGGGCAGTGGCTCCATTAGCATGATTTGATTCACCACATGTTCAAACTCATCATTGAGTCCCATTAAAAATTGCACAAGTCAGTGAGTGTTTTCTTTGGCAGTAATATGTTTGGATGCATCACAAGTGCACATGGGAGTAGGGTTTAAATTAAACAAATCATCCCATAATTTTTTTAGCTTAGTATAGTATGCAGAGATAGTGAGTATACCTTGTTTTAGGGAACTTATTTCCCTTTCTATCTGGTATAGCAGTGGTCCATTAGCCTCTCCAAACCTTTCCTGTAGTTCAACCCAAAGCTCTTTAGCTGTAGGAAAGGATAGGAATGCATCACTTAGTTCTTTGACCATGGCATTGAGAATCAATGACTTCACCATACTATCTGCACTTCTCCATTTTGCTGATCAAGTCACATCTTCTGTGGGCATGATGCAGGTCCCATCAATGAAGGAAAGTTTATCCTTGGAACACAAAGCTATGGTCATGGATTTACTCCAAGTAATGAAGTTGTTGCCATTGAAGGGTGTTGTGACAACCACTGCCCCTGTATTTTCAGTATTTGTGACAGAAAAGGGTTCATAGTCTTGTGTTGCTGGTATGTGTGTGGCACTGGAGCCACTAGTATCACCTGTATTCGACATTCTAGGTTAGGGTTGGTGAAAGGGTAGCTCTGATACCATGTAGGAAAAGTAGGTAAAGATGAAAGGAAATGCTTTCTTGTCATAATTGTATTGAAACAATCGTGTAGAATATATACAGAAGCTACTCTATTGCTATTGGTTGCTTGTACTGATTCTAACAGTTTGCTAGCTGTATAGAGGGCATATACACGATGTGTACAAAGATAGGTAAGAGGAGAGAAAGAAGGTGAAGACAAAAGTGGGAAAAAGACAATAGTGAAATGGGCCTATAGTGTAAAGGTGAAAGCCCACAATATCAGTTCATTTTTGACTCTCTAACAGAGGAGATACCAGGAATTCAGATTCTGGTGGTTAGATCAGACACTGCCGCCTTGTACTTTCATGTCAATAGCTTCTTTTATATGTTGATTGTAAATGAAAAGTTGAACTTGTACCCAAGTCTGGCTAATGGGCTGCATGTTCCGTGCAGCTAGTATGTGTGGAGAGCCTAAACAATATCATGATTTGCATGCCTCCTAGACATATCTTTGCGACAATTAATGTACAAATGATAATGGTCGCATGCCAAGTTTATGGAACCTTTAATAACGAAATACTATGTAAGAGTTCTCATTTTATCAAAGTTTTGGTCCACAGCAAGTTATGGCTCATTTTTTTAATCATTGTTTCCTTTTTCTATTTTTTTTGTTTAATCATAAGATGTCATTTTTCTGATATTAGATCTATATAAATCTGAGTCAATATTATATTTTACTAATAATTTCATTTATCTATTCGCTTGTCCTCTTTAAGCATCATTTTACTCATTTCTTAAGGTGGTAGTCGCAAGTTTTAGGGGTGATTTCTTCATAAATAATTTCACATTCAAATCACTCATTTGATAAGACCAAAAAATTGAAACGTCCAAACTATTATATATAGATTAGAACGTATAGTAGCATGGTCATAGTGTAGAGAAGAAACAAGAGCCTGTTATTAAAATGAGTACATTGTAAATATAAATAAATAACAAAGGTAGCTTTATCCCTAACAAAGCATTTAACATGCCCTAAATTTTGACATTTAACACATCTCTATCAAATTAGAGGGATTATAAAACAAGACCTATTTGGGGCTAGCACTTCTCTTAAATAAATGTAATCCAAGGATATAAACCTACAAAATATCATGCATTGAGATGTTTTATCATTTATTCAGTGTGTTGTACAATTATTATACAAGGGGTCATTTATACATAAATTTACACAAGAATATATTAAAAAAATGGTACTTATTACATAAATGTATAATGTATGTATTCAAAGAAGTCTGTCGAGCAACTAAAAGGATACAAAATTCAAGGGAAAGAAGATAATGTATATTGGTTGAAAAAGGCATTATATGACCTTAAACAAGCTCCCCGAGTATAAAATAGTAAGATTGACAAATACATCATAAAGCATATCTTCAACAAAAGTCCAATTGAGCCATCATTATACATAAAAGTACAAGGCAATGATTTTCTATACTAGCACCAATACAAAGATGATTGAAGAATTCAAGAGGGCTATGCAACATTATTAAATGACTAATGTCGGACTCATAGATACTTTTTTGGCATGCAAGCCAAACATGAGTCGGAAAAATCTTTATCTCACAAGAAAAACTAGACAGATGACCTACTAAAGAAATTTAGCATGAAAGATTATAAACCAATTGCAACATCTATGACAATGTATGAGAAGTTGTCTAAGAATGATAGACAAGAGAAAGCAGATGAAATAACTTACAAAATTATAGTTGGTTCACTAATCTACTTGATAAACACGAGACCATATATTGTGCATGCGGTAAGTATTGTGTCCAAATTCATGAGTGATCAAGTAAAGCGCATTTCATGGCATCTTAAAGGATATTGAGATATGTCAAAGTATAAAGAAATTTGGCATCTTATATTAGATAGAAAGAAATAATAATTTGACAAGCTATATTGAAAACAATTGGACCGTAAGCATAAATGATTAAAAAAACTCAAGTGGATACATATTTTTTGGTTGGCACTAAAGTAATATCATGAGCATAAAAAACAAAAGATTGTTGTACTATCTTCTACTTAGGCAAAATATATGGCTGCAACAAGTGTTGCATGTGAAACTATATGGTTCAGAAGAGTTTTAGAAGATCTACAACAAGATATGGCAGATATAATGGTGATTCATTGTGACAATAAATAAATAAGTCATTACAATGACAAAGAATCCAGAGTGAATAAAGTACATTGAGATACGGCACCACTTCATCAAAGAGTTTGTATATTAAAGAGAGATCAAGATGTTGTAAGACCGATGGCCATTTACAGTGTATCTTCACTAAGCCAATCTTAGTAGAAAAGTTCATTAAATTGAGAGACATGCTCTAATTGCTAGACTTTTCTAGATTAAGGAGAAGTGTTAAAAATTAATCTAGAAAGTTTAAGAAATTGTAAAGAAAATTAATCTAGAATGTTAAGGAAAATGTGCGGAAAATTAATTAAAAAAATCTAAAAACATGTGTGCAATTAATTAGGAATAATATATTACCTGTTCTATTTAATATGTGCTTATTAATTAGATGGATGGATAATTGTAAATCAGGATAAACATAGAGTAAAAACGAGTGATATAAATCCGCAAGAAATGAGTAGCTATCGTACCTTGGGGGCAGCTAGGCTTCAATGCAAAGGATTGAGATGATTCTCTCAACGGTGTGTTATTACACGTTTTTAAGAAAATAATTAAAGCCGGGTCCTCGCAGGCCTCCGCTGGGAGCTTACTTAAGAATCAGTTTGGCCAGTGGTGCGGCGGTTCCATTAGTGTCTTGGGAGGAGTACTCCGCTAGCGGCGGAGCTTCAGGGTGTCCGCTTCGGGCTGACGTTGGCTTGGGATCTAGGTTACCGTCACCTTGTCGCCGAAGTTGACTCTTTAGAAGTGATTAACATCATGGACGGAGCCATGTATAAGGGTAGGGGGGCCATGGCCCCCCTTTCAATTTTTTTTAATAAATATACTTATATAATTTTTTAATAAATAAGGACATTTTTTAAATGTTGGCCCTCGGGCCTCTCTTAGAGTTGGCCCCCGGCCCCCGACTTCCGACCCTCGGCCCCCCCCTTAGAATTGAGTCTGACTCCGTCCCTGATTAACATTCTCTCTTCCTCTCAGAGTGATCTGATTAATGATTTTTCTTTGGTTACAGATATTCGACAGCTTTTACACCGGGACTAGACGGTTCAGCTTCACCATGTCTTACGAGAGGAGAACCAGTGTGCAGATCGGTTGGCGGCTTGTGCGGTGTTCGCCCCCTGGGCCTACACATTCTCCGAGATCCACCAGAGGTCATCCAGGAGCTCTTCAGTAGTGATGCGAAAGGGGTTATGTACCCCCGACATCTTTGATCACTAGTTGATCTTTTTCTATGTAATTAAAAAAAAAAAGAATTAAAAGCCGTACAAACAGCGGATGACGAGGAAGATAAGATCAGGGGGTCACGTGCAGAACTAAACTTAATATTTCCAAGATATAAAAGGTCCGTGTACTTTTGTCTTGTTCGCAACTTCATTCTCAACTTTTTTTGTATATTTTTACTTACTTATGATGACAGTATATATTCATCCAGTTTGTTTAATTAATTAGTCCTCTTAATTCTTAGGTTTATTATTAGAAAGAATTGAGTTTATATTCAATATCTATAAAAGATTTTCTCTTAAATTTTAATTTAAAAGAATTATCAAATATATAAGTCAATTTTAAATTGTTTTTTTTAAACAATAATTTTCTAATTTTCTAGTTCATTTTTATTTTAAAAGTCTGTAAACACAACGATCTTGATTTAGCGAAAGCTTCCTTAATTACTAAAATATATTTAGAACTTTATTTAATATATGTGATAAATTAAGAGATAAATGAATTTGTTGTATAATTTTAATTGTCGTACAATTAGCAAGAAGGGGTAATAGAACAATTAGAAAGACAAGTTTCTAACAAAGGACAAAGCAGTCCCTTTAGGTGGGTGAAAGAAAACAAAAATTGCTAATTGATTAAATGTAACAAACACGTTTTTCCCATTCCAATATCTACAAAAATACGTAAATTGTGTAGATAAATGAATTTATGTCTTTATTGTTCTCATTAGTTTTCTACTATAACAAACCTTGGTGATAAACTAATGAGGTTCCAAGCTCCTCTCTATATAAAAGCCAACGTTGGTGCTACTGAATCTCCACGCATTAGACAGCTTGAAAAATAACTACATAGTGGATTCATAGTTATAGCATGGCTGAGGAGAAGCAGCAGCCCACAACATGCACTGAGGAACCGAAAATACCAACTGATGATAAGACTTCAACTTGCCCAGGTACTTAAGTTGGTCCCTTGAATCTTTTGTGTATTAAATATGGCTTTTAAGTCCTAAAATAAATATCACATGCTAAACCCAGAGATAAGACAGATGGTTCATCTGAAGACTTTTTTTACTGTAAATATTGTTTGAAACTGCCCTTACTGCAGATTAGAGTTAGGAATTATTGACATTTTCTGTACAGAAACTATACGATTTCTTTTTATGTTGTTTATCACCGATCATGGCAACAACAACTTCTTTGCTTATGGGGTTTCAATGTTTCAGTGCCAAACCCTCCGGAATTCAAGACATGGCCGCAATTAGTTGGTCTGCCAGCGGAGGAAGCTGTGAAGAAGATAAACGAGGACATACCAGGAATTAGGATTCTGATGGTTCCACCAAATGTTCCCACCAGGGACCTTGATCGGAATAGGGTTTTTTTATATGTTGATCGTGAAGGAAAAGTTCAAATCGTACCTGGAATTGGCTAATGGCCCGCATGTTCCGTGCAGCTATTATGTGTGGAGTTCAGATCTTCTGTCCAATATTATGTTGTCTTATTGTGTCCAATAAATCTCAGTCATTTATTTATGTGAGTCTTGCATGGGTCCCGCAAAATAAATAACTGAGATTCTATGAGATAGAATAAAACAGAATAATATTGAACAGAGAATCTTGATTCTTACGTGTGGGGAGCCTAAATAAGATCCTTATATGCATGGCTCCTAGGTATGTGTTTGCTACAGTTAATGTACGAACAATAATGGTTGCGTGCCAACTTTATGATACCTTTTCTCATCAATAAAAAATTACTATAAGGGTTCTCATTTTGTCAAAGTTTTAGCCCACAACAAGTTATGGTTCAGTTTTCTTTTTTTATATATATATTTTTAATCGTTGCTTCCTTTTTCTACTTTTTTGTTTAATCATAAGATGTCCTTTTTCTGGAATAAGATCTTTATAAATCTGAGTCAATATCATATTTTACTAATAATTTCATTTATGTATTATAATATCCTCTTTTAGCATCATTTTACTCTTTTCTTAAAAGTTGTAGTATTAAGTTTTGGGGGTGATTTCTTCATAAATAATTTCACATTCAAATCACTCATTTGATAAGAACAAAAAATACAGATTAGAAGCAAGATTGAAAAATACCTTGTAGAGCATGACTTCACCAAAAGCCCAAATACATGATTTCCTAATAATATGCCTATACATGAATGAGTTTATTTACACAAGAAGCATTACAAAGATGACTGGAAGAGTTTAAGAGGGCCATGATAAAAGAGTATTAAATGAGTGAACTTGGACTCATGAGACATTTCTTTAGCATTTAAGTCAAACTAGAGCTTGGAAAAAGAAAAATATGTGGATAACCTATTTAAATTTTTTGCATGAAAGGCTATCAACCACTTGCCACACCTATGAAAATGAATGAGAAGTTGTCCAAGAATGATAGACAAGAGAAAGATGATGCAACAACATACGGAAATATAATTGGTTCACTAATCTACTTGACAAACATGAGACCAGATATTGTGCATGCGATAAGTGTCCCAATTCATGAGTGATCCAAGTAAAGCACATTTTATGGCAGCTAATGGGATACTGAGACATGTCAAAGGGACAAAGAAATTTTTGCATCCTATAAGACAAAAAGAAATAATAATTTGACAAGCTATATAGACAGCGATTAGACTGTAAGCATAGATGAGAAAAAAAAAGCACAACTAAATACATATTTTTGGTTTGCCCTACATGTTGGCCTCGAAATTTTTTTCTTGATGAATAAGCATGATTTAAATGAATTTTGAGGTCTTGATAGATTAATTATTCTATTTTGTGGAGTCAATTAACATTGTGAGTAAGATTATATGACATGGGTTAAATTGAATTAAGGTAGTAAGATGGTATCAAAGGCAAAACTAACAAGTCACTTAAGCTTAACAGACATAAGGCTTTAAGTGAAGGGCAAAGTGGACATTGTACAATCATTAATGGTATAAAAGGGAGAAAGAAGACTTGTCTTACATTTGGAAGAAGCAAAAAACGAAAATTAGAAAAGAGAAGAGGGAGAGAGTGTCGTTGGAGAGAAAGAAAGCTAAGCTAGGTTTTGATTTTTCTTAGTCTTAAAGAGGGATTTTGAAGTTGTTCAAGAAGGAAAAAAGGAAGAGGAGGATTAGAGCTTCCATTCAAGCCAAGAAACTCTTCATTTGGTAAAGAATCAAGGTAAGAGCATTTGTTATTTGTTGGATTTTGGAAAGATTTTGGTTCATGGAGGTTAGGAAATACATGAGTCTAAGCTTTCTAGGATCAATTTTAGTGAATATGTCTTATGGGTTCTCCAATTTGGATTCCTATTGAATGAAAATTTTGTCTTTGATAGAGGAAATCAAGAGACGCAAGAGGAGCAAGGAGAGTAGAGGCAATTTGAGCAAAGTTAAGTAAGGAAATCAATATAGGTTTCATGTTTATAATTGAGTAATGAGCCATTAAGGTTTCTTTTTCCAAATCAAGAAAATAAAAGGATTTCAATTAAATGTTGTTTTTATTACTTTTGATTGATTTGAGAAATTGCAACATATTTGGTGTATGAAATTTTGATGATGAATTGTAAATTGCTAAATGAAAGGGTTTTCGAAAAATTCATGTTTTTTTATGTGAATTTTGTGAATGAATTTTGAGCTGATATGGGAATGATTGCTAATTGCTTCATAATTGTGGTATTTGTTGTTTTTGAATGATTTGAGAAAGGACTATTATGCTTGGTATAGGATTTTGGTTGCAGAATTGTGAAATGATGATGGATATGATTTTTGAAAGGATAGCAAGTATATCAAATCAAGTTTCCAAAAATGTCCCATATGGGCAAACTGCTTTCAATTCATGAATTACATGTTATGTGGGTTTGGTGTAGTCCATTCAAGAATGTCACATGCATGTTGACAAAGTTAAAGGTTTCTCCCACCTGCTCGCTAGTGGCACGGAGCTTCTCCATGGACTCCCTCAAGTTTACGACTACACAGGACTATTAAGTGGAATTATGTAGTTTGTCATGTTTTTGGATCTGCCCAAACCATTATGATGTGCTTATATGTTTACATGTGTTGACAAGTTTGATGAATGCTTGACTTATGTGAGTTGTGAATTGGTTTGACAAGTTGAGAATTTGAGAAATATATGTTTTAAGGATTTTCATGAGAATTTACTATGATCATGAAGGTTTTCAATGGTTTTTGCTTCTTACCGATTATAAAACTATTACCCATGCACTTTAAGCTCACCCCCCATTACTTCCCATCTTTAGGCAATGAACAAGATATCGAGTGATCGAGTCAAGAGTTAAGAGTCAAGGCATCACTTCAATTTGCATTTTTTTAAGCTAGATTATGTAAAGCAAGGCTTTAGTCGCATTTTGAGAAATTATTGTTCTTGTAAAGTTTGTATTTTTGGATTATGATGTAAGATGGCTCGAAACGCCCACTAAAGCATTGTAAACTCGTATCTTTTGATGTTAATGATATATATATATATTCAAATTGCAAAATTTCAAGTTTTCATAGGGGTAGGAATTGTGTTCTGACTTCAGGAAAAAATCTGGAATAATCTAGGTAGAACTGGCCAAAATTGTCTTCTTAGAAGTTGTAGATGATCTTCCTAGCTTTCCAATGATATAAAGTTTGTAATTTTTGGATATCAGAGTGGAAAGATATGATCATTACAAGTTATGATGTTGCATAGGATGTATATACAAGTCAGCTATATTAAATGATGACAATTAGTGCTCTTAATGGACCAAATGAGTAGAGATTAGAAGATTTAATGAAACTAGGTTGATGGTTGAATTGATATAAAGTGATATTGCACTAGAAGAGTTGAATATGTGAAGATTTTGAGTGAACATGATGTTAGAATTGATGTAGGAAGCATTGGAGAGGCTTTGGAGGGGCTTAGGTATCCCCTATATTCGTTAGATGGACTTTAGGTCCATTAAATGGACCTTCGCGGGTCTGTGAGGACCTCCAGCATTGCCCATGTCTGTTTAACGGACATTAAGTCCATTAAACGGACCTTCTCGAGTTTGGAATGCCCCCCAAACCCATGTATGTCCGTTTAATAGACATACACTGTTCACTTTGGCAAATTTGCATTTCTAACCCTCTAAATAGAACAATCTCACTTCTAGGTCTTCATAAAAGTTGTAGATATAGAAGTCCTCTTTCAAAATATCTAAGAATGACATCAATCCAACATCTCTAGAGAAAGTTATGGTAATTGTCCCAAGATAGGTACAATATGATTGAGAACATAAACATGCTTGATTCGTTTGGACATAACTTCATCTTCCGACCTCCAAATGAAGTGATTCTTGAACTAATAAATTACTAACACATTGTTCTATCTCTCTAAAGAAATTGCTAGCCATTTAGGTTCATTTGAAAAAGATTTATGGAAAGAAAGTGAGGGGTTGATTGGGAGAGCATGACTGTGCTATGAACATACTTTGGTTTCTTAAACATATCTTAATCTATAAAGCTCCGATTGAGATGGTTCTTACTTCAAAATAAAATAGAGACATAGGGTTGAAATTTGTCTAAAGAAATAGAGTTCTAATTCTATCTTTAAGAATTTTATTTTCTGAATGTAAGCCGAGTACAGAATACTATTTCAGTATAAGAACAGTCTAAAAATGGGGCCTAACACATGTTGTAGTATTAGAGACTCACATTTCACGACTCTGATGTTTGGCTCAGGAAATGGCATCCAACAATTTGTGTTATCAGAGTGACTAGGTTTAGGTCCAGGTTTGGGACTAGGTTTAGGTCCAAGTTTGGGATTAGGTTTAGGAGTATCCTATGCATGGAATGGGTAGTTTTCAATTACGAAATGAACATGCATTGTTTTAAATGAATAAGTTGCATTGTTTTGAATTGTTACACATGATTTGAATTGTTTTATTTTATTTAAAAAATTTTCATGAATTAAAGTTTTTAAATGGTTTTATATTGAAGGAGTGAAAATGTCGCCTCGAAAGAGAACTCGAGGAGCTGTAACTCGATCTAGCTCTCGCCAAGGGAGCACGAATGAATCCTGTATCCTGGAAAATGCTGGGACACACCCTGCTCCTGATTTTGAGGCACCTAGTGTGTAGCATGAAATGCCACCGCCACCTCCTCCTATGCCTACTATGGACCCGCGGCTCTTGAAGCCTTTGCCCAAGCTTTCACTTATGACATGGGCAAAGGGTTACAAGCTCCAATGCCAGCTCCAATGGAGAGGAGTGGGTAGTATGATAAGCTCCGCAAGTATGGTGCTTTAGATTTCAATGGGATTTCAAATCTGGAAGGGGCTGAAGTATGGTTGAAGAGGACCAAGAGGGTCCTGATTTAGATGAAGTGCTCTGATGAGGAGAAGCTAGATTATGCAGTTAGCTTGCTACAAAGGGATGCACTTTATTAGTGGAAATCAGTACTTTACAGTCAGGTTATGCCTCTGGTGTTATCATGGAGAGATTTTGTAGAAGTGTTCAGGAAGAAGTATCTCTCCAGGGTTTATATACAAGAGAAGGCTATGGAGTTTCTAAATCTCACATAGAGGGACATTAGTGTCAGTGAATATAAGCTGAAGTTAGCCTAGCTATCACGTCAACATTGTTGCCAATTAGGAGGATAAGTACCGTAAGTTTGAGGGAGGACTTCATTTGGAGATCAAGGAGAAAGTCCTGACCTATAAATTCTGTGATTACCAGCAGTTGGTAGATGCTGTACTCCAGGTTGAAAAACTGAAGAATATAAAGAATGAAGTGAGCAGGAAGAAGAAGAACCGAAAGCAGTCTTCTAAGAAGCGAATAAGTGCTCCATTGCCTGAAAGGAGTACAAGGAGTTACCATACGCAGAGTGAAGTGGGAAGTAGTGGCCCTGCCAAGAACAAGCAGACAAGGACAGTTTTAGGACAAGCCTTAAGTGTGGGAGGCACGGGAAGGACGGGAAGGAGTATATACACAAACCCCCAATGTGAGCATTGTGGGAAACTTCACAAAGAAAAGTGCATCAAGTTACTTGGAGCATGCTTCCAATGCGAAGAGAAGAGACATATGATCAAAGATTGTCTCCAGGCAATAAGGCAAGAGGGGTCACAGTTGCAAGCCCTAAGGAGAGCAGAAATAGTGGGACCCAGGCCAGTCACAAAGGTGGGCAATTTTGGAGATGAAAAGACGGCTATTCCTCCAGGGAGGCCAAAGGGTCAGGCACAGGCCAGGGTATTTACTATGACCAGAGAGAAAGCTGCAGTTGCACCGAAAGTTGTCAGTTTGTCACGGGTATGGCTCAGTTATTTAACTCTACAGTATATTTATTGATTGATTATGGCTCCACATATTCATTTGTTTCTGCAAGTATAATTTTGCATGATGTTGATTTGATGCCAATGGATAGTCCCTTGATTGTTAGTACTCCCTTAGGGAGGAAGGTGATAATAAGTCGAGTGTATAGGGATTGTGAGCTTTTCATTGAAGGCGCTCAACTAGTAGTGGATTTGCTACCGTTGGAGTTAAAGGGTCTAGATGTGGTACTGGGAATGGATGCCATGGAGAAATATTGTGCCAAGTTAGATTGTGGCCTTAAAGGGGCAAAGTTTGATATTGGCAATGGTAAGAAGGTAATTTTCAGAGGGGACCGGAAAGCACCATTACCAAGAATAATTTCAGCTTTATCGGCTAACAGGATGATGAGAAAGGGGTGTGAAGCCTTCTTGGCATATGTTGTGGAAATTGATGTAAATGAATGGAGGTTAGAAGATTTTCCAGTAGTGAGGGAATTTCCAGACGTATTTCCAGAGGACTTACTTGGTTTGCCACCGATAAAAAAAATCGAATTTGCTATTGACTTGATTTCCGGTACCGTACTCATCTTTATACCACCCTATAGAATGGCTCCAGTTAAGCTAAAGGAGCTTAAGCAAAAGTTGAAAGAACTGCTAGAGAGTAGAGAAGGGGTACATAAGGCCGAGTTCATCACCATGGGGAGCGCCAGTTCTGTTTGTTAAGAAAAAGGATGCAACATGGCACATGTATATTGACTATCGGACACCCAATAGAGTGACTATTAAGAATCAGTATCCTTTTCCCTAGATTGAGGATCTGTTTCACCAGCTGAGGGAGCAAGGGTCTTTCCTAAGTTCGATCTCAGGTCAGGCTATCATCAGCTTAGAATCAAGGAGTCTGATGTGAGTAAGATAACCTTTAGGACTCATTATAGGCATTACAAGTTCCTAGTCATGTCATTTGATTTGATCAATGTTCCTGCTCCTTTCATGGATCTTATGAATAGGGTCTTTAAGAAGTATCAGGATTAGTTTGTCATAGTGTTTATCGATGACAATCTGGAACACCTCAGGATAGTCTTGCGGATTTTGAGGGACAAGAACTTTATGCCAAATTCAGAAAGTGTGAGTTTTGTCTTCACGAGGTGATATTTATTAGACATGTGATTTCTAAAGATGGGGTACATATTGATCCAAGGAAAATTGAAGCAGTGGTGAATTAGCATACACTGACGACAGTGGCAGAAATAAGAAGTTTTCTAGGTTTGGCCGAGTATTAGAGGAGATTTGTTAAGGGATTCTTGATGATAGTTGCTCCGATGACCAAGTTATTGAGGAAGAATCAGAAGTTTATCTAGAGTGATGAATGCCAAAAGAGCTTTGAGGGCTTAAGCACAGATTGACAAGTGCTCCAACTCTGAGTTTGCCCACAGGAGAGGCGGGTAATACAATTTGTAATGATGCTTCAAGGAAGGATTTGGGTTGTGTATTAATGCACGGAGATAAGGTAATAGCGTATGCCTAACAACAGCTAAAACCTTATGAACTGAATTACTCGACTCATGATCCGGAATTGGCAGCAGTAATTTTTGCCTTAAAAATTTGTAGACATTATTTGTATAGGGTGCAGGCGAGGATTTTTACGGATCACAAAAGTCTTAATTATTTACTAAGCTAGAAAGAACTGAATTTGAGACAAAGAAGGTGGTTAGAATTGCTCAAAGATTATGACTTGTTGATTGAACACCATCCAGGAAAGGTGAATGTGGTAGCGGATGCCTTGAGTAGGAAATCCTCTATAACTCATGTTCGAATAGTTTACCTGTCGTTATTGGAAGAGATGGCTAAGCTTAGGATGAGCTTGAAATAACAGGAACCAAATTGCATTCTTGCTAATTTCAAAGTAAGACCGATACTGAGGGAGAAAGTCAGGGAGGTATAAGCATAGGATGCAAAATTGAGTAAACTCCAAGAGGAAATCCAGAATGGCAAGAAATCTAAGGTGGTAGTGAGGGATGATGGACTTATGGTTGTAGGGAACAGACTTTATATTTTAGATGTTGAGGAGGTGAAGGATGACATAATGGTTGAGGCTTATAATGCACCTTATGCTATGCACCCAGGTAGCACCAGGATGTACAGAGACTTGAAAAAGCAGTTCTGGTGGAAAGGCATAAAGAAGGATGTAGAAGAGTATGTGATTAAGACAAGTTTATATTATTAATTGGCCTCTCTTTCTTAACTGTTTATGCACTCGTTGACTCCTAATTGATGATTTTGTGCTTAAAATTGGTTCCTTACATCGAGCTTTCACAAATTGCAATTTGCCAGTCCTTTGTCATGTTTTGATGTTAATTTCTCTATAATTTTCATGAGGACAATTGATACTGCAAGTGTGTTATTTTGTAGGAACAAAGGAGTCAACCATTCAGAAGTCAACAA
>JANZLX010000008.1:9718424-9732393 GCA_025531955.1 Erythroxylum orinocense
TTTTATTTTCGATTTCGCACAAATAAATAATTACTTCATCGGTCTCTGTGGATTCGACCCTATTCACCACTTTACTCGCTTAAGTATTCTAGAGTAGGAATTTATTTTTGCTGGTTTGACACGCCATCAGGAACTTACTAAAATATTATTTTGATGAATCCCGCACATGAATGTGCCGTGGTCCAATTGGGAGCAGTAGTGTATTTTAACCACGCTTGTCAAAGCTTAACCGCCTAGTGGGAATCTATTGTTGAGGCATGCAAGTGAAAGTGGTCGATGTGTCAGGTAAGGTGTGATTCTAATGAAAAAGGCTTTTTGTAAATGGTTGATGTATCAAGTTAAAAATAATTCTAATGGACTTGTCAAAGCTTAATCGTCAGGTTAGTAAGTGGAGTACCAATGGGTTGCAAAAAGAAAAGAATGACAGCTTCTCGTGGACAACAACAAACTTGTCGAGATGCTCAAGAAAGCTAACAGAGAAGACATGTGATGTGCCAAAAACTCTACGAAAGTGTACATTTATTGATTGTAGTGCATGTAGCCACACATTACTGTCCCCTAACAACGGTCTTGTTTAGTCTAAACAAGAGCTGCATACATAGCATAGAGGATGACCCCGAGCTAGCTTGTTCATTAGCCATGTCACCCGTTACCCACGCTACTCGATTTAGTAAAAGAGATCCTAACCCAAGTTTCCAGAGGATTATAAATAATGATCATGGAAAATGAGAAAAAGGAAGACAAAAAAACTCATTTGATCATAGCATCAAACCTCAAATAAGTTGGATAACCACGAGATTCATACCACACAGAAGGCTTGAAATATGAGTAAATAACAACACTACATACTAAAAACAAAGATCGCATTAGCAGAAATGAAATAACAAAAACAACTACAAGGATGGTTGGAACTGCCACCCATTACCTTCTCAAATGGATGTGGGCCACTCATGAAGATGGTCAAAAAGAAAAAGAAAAAGAATTACCAACATGAATATGACACTATCAACAGACACCAAACTCGCACCAAAAATTAGATAAGCGAAAGGTAAAAGCGTACACCTAGATACCTGATGATGTGGATTCCCATTTGAAGGCCAAAGAGATGCGGCTTGTTCTACCCAACATCAATGTAGAAATTGTAAAAAGGTAGAAAAACACTACTTGATGGCCATATCCAATGGCCATATCCTTCAGATTCGAGAGGTAAACAGGGCAAACTTGGTTATCATTTGATAAAACCAAAATATTGAAAGGTCCAAACTTATATATAGATTAGAACGTATAGTATTATACTCAACTACAAGGATGGCTGGAATTGCCACCCATTACCTCCACAAATAGATGGGGGCCACTTATGGAGATGGCCAAAAAAAAGAAGAAGAAAAGATTTACGAACATGAATATGACATTATCAACAGACACTAAACTCGCACCGAAAATTAGATAAGTGAAAGGTAAGTGTACATTTAGAAACCTGATGATGTGGATTCCCACTTGAAGGCCAAAGAGATGTAGCTTGTCCTACCCAACATCAATGCAGAAATTGTAAAAAGATAGAGAAACACTACCTGATGGCCACATCCAAAGGCCATATCCTTCGCATTCGAGAGGCAAATAGGGCAAACTTGGTTATCAATTGATAAGGCCAAAAAATTGAAAGGTCCAACTTATATATAGATTAGAACGTATAGTATTATACTAACAAGTAAAGCGTGGTCATAGTTTAGAGAAGAAACAAGCACTTGTTATTAAAATGAGTACATTATAAATATAAATAAATCATAAAGGTAGCCTTATCCCTAACAAAAACATTTAACATGCCCTAAATTCTTAAATTTAACACTTCTCTATCAAATTAGGGGAATTATTGAACAAGACCTATTAGAGCCTAGTACTACTCTTAAAGAAGGTAACCAGGGATATAAACCTACAAAATATCATGCATTAAGATGTTTTGATAAGTTATTTCTTTATTCATTTATTATTTTTTGTAAGAAGGTAAAGAAAGTTTTGTGTTTCTATGTATTGTAAAACTATTATACAAGGAAATATTTATATATAAATTTACACAAGAATATACAAAAGAATATGTTTTATAATTATTACATAAATGTAAAGTATATAACATAAACGTTATACATTAACATCTCCCCTCAAACTCAAACTCAAGATGGTAAGGTGCTGAACACCTTAAGTTTAAAAAAAAGTTCTTGAAATTGTTGAGATGGATGAGACTCCATGAAAATATCAACAATTTATGATTATGTGAGGTAGGGACAAGTTGAATAGTTACTTGAATAATATAGCGTCACACAAAGTGATAATGAATTTCAATATATTTGGTACACTTATGACTATTTTATTTGTTAATTAAATGATTTTACTTATTTCTCATATATAATCTTTTGGTTCACACTCTTTAAAAAAAAAAGGTTTAGTCTGAGCTTATTCATTTCAAAATTTAATATATATTATTTTGGTTCACTCTTTCTAAAAATAAATTTAGTTTAAACTTATACATTTCAAATTTTTAAATATACATTTAAGAAATACATTTCTTAAAAAATCATTTTCATTAAGTAATTATGTTAATTAAACAAATGTTGCATTCTCATATGTAATTTTTTGGTTCACTTTGTTTAAAAGTAAATTTAGTTTAAACTTATTCATTTCAAAATTTTATATATAAATTATATATAAAAATTTTAAAAATTCATTTTTGTTAAGCAATCATGTTAATTAAACAAATGTTACACTCTTATATATAATCTTTTGGTTCATTCTCTCTAAAAATAAATTTAGTTTGACCTTATTTATTTTAAAATTTTATATATACATCTAATATATACATTTTTTAAAGGGATAAGTGATCATAAGGTGGTATTTTTTAAATTTGGTGCCCAAAAATTTAAAATTTTCAATTGACTGACTAACTTTTTAAAACCTTAATAATTCAGTTCAAAACATTAGTTCTGTTAGTAATTTATTAATTTGATTAACGAAATCTTTGTTGTTAATGATATTTAGATATCTATATGAAAAGATCTCTCAACTCTAGTCTAACTATACTCTAGTCTAACTATAACCACAATTTTTCCAAATGGATATATACTTGTCATGAATAACAAAGATCTGGTTAGCCAAATTAGAAAATTACTAATCGAACTAACGTACTGAACTAATAAGGTTTTAAAATATTAGTCACTCAATTTAAAATTTTAAAAGCTTTGACATTGAATTGAGAAAATCTCAAAAGGCTGGGCATTTAATAATTGGTTAACCCTTTTTAAAAAAATTCTTTTTTATTAAGCAATTGTGTTAATTAAACAATTATTGCGTTCTCATATATAATCTTTTGGTTCACTCTCTCTAAAAATAATTAGAGTTTAAACTTATTCTTTTCAAATTTGTATATATACATTTAACATATATATTTTTTTAAAATTATTTTTCTTAAGTAATTGTGTTAATTAAACAAATGTTGCATTCTCATATATAATCTTTTGGTTCACTATCTCTAAAAATAAATTTAGTTTAAATTTATTTATTTCGAAATTTTATATATGCATTCTTTTAGAAAAACTCATTTTTATAAGCAATTGTGTTAATTAAACAAATATTGCATTGTCTTATATAAACTTTTGGTTCATTCTAAAAATAAATTTAGTTTGAACTTATTTATTGCAAAAAATTTTATATACATTTAATACATATTTAGAAAAAAATTCATTTTCATATAGCAATTGTGCTAATTAAACAAATGTTGCATTTCATATATAATCTTTTGATTCACTCTCTCTAAAAATAAATTTAGTTTAAACTTATTCATTTTAAAATTTTATATATACATTTTTTAAAAGACTCATTTTCATTAAGTAATTGTATTAATTAAACAAATGTTATATTATCATATATAATCTTTTGGTTCACTCTCTTTAAAGATAAATTTATTTTGAACTTATTCATTTCAAAATTTTATATATACAATTTTAAAAAACTCAATTTTCATTAAAAAATTGTGTTAATTAAACAAATATTGCATTCTCATATATAATCTTTTGATTCACTCTCTCTAAAAATAAATTTAGTTTGAACTTATTCATTTCAAAATTTTATGTACACATTTTAAAAAGACTAATTTTTATTAATCAATTATGTTAACTAAACAAATGTTGCATTCTCATATATAATCTTTTGGTTAAGGATGATAATGGGCTCGAGCCAGGTAGGGCAAACCTAGGCTAGAGTCTGTTGCCCAAGGCCCGATTTGTCCATATGGGTGGGGCCTAATGCTAAAGACTAATTGGGCTCAATAGATTGACTTGACATTTTTTATTTTTTATTTTTTGAAAATTTTAATAGAACTTTATTTTGTTAAAAATGTAAAGAAATAAGTTCAATTAATTGAATTTACGAATTTTAATTAATCAATAAAAACTGATATTTTATAATGAATGAATATATAAAAACATACATATATTGATCAAATGAATAAGATGAAATTAAATTTATTAATGAAGGAGGATAAGATTATAGAAAATGATAGAAAATGGTTATAATTGAAGTAATTAATTCAATTAACTAAAGTTAGAAATTTCAATTGATTAATAAAAATTGAAATTTTATAATAGATGAATATATAAAATGTACATATATTGATTAAATAAATAAGATGAAACCAAATTCATTAATGAAAGAGGATAAGATTACAAGAAATGAAAGACAAGATTATAATTAAAGTGATTAATTCAATCAATTGAAATTACACTGTAATTATAACCTTTTCTTTCATTTGTTGTAATCCTATCCTCCTTCATTAATAAAAATTGAGATTTTATAATGAATGAGTAAATAAAATATACATATATTGTTCAACTTTTCAATTATAGCATCATTCGTGCTATAATTGTCAACTGTTATGGTGAACAATTGGGTGTCTTTATTATAATATATCAAACAGTCTCCTAACGCAGTTGCCAACCTTTCGCTTGTATGTGGTGTTGGCATATAAACGAACCTATCATGTACAATTATGACCAACATCAATAATAACATAATGAAAAAGTAAATGATAATAATATTAAAGAATATAAATTACCTCAAAAGTTTACTATATAGAGTTCAGTCATTGTCAACATAATGTGTTATCACACCCATACCCTTCTTTTGATTATCGATTGTCCACATATCTATTGTAATGGCAATCCATCATTTAATACTTGTCAACATTCTTAAAATATCTTTCTTCTTATCCTCAGTATATCTTCATAATCTCCTTCTTGAATGTATTCCGAGTTAGAACATTGAAGGTCAGCTATAATAAATTGCAAAACACCCTAAATATTTTATAATCAACTATATATGGTAGATGTTCATCACCAATTACCATAGAAGCAATCAAAATTCTTGATTTGTTACAGTCATAAGATGTTATAGTCATTTCATTCTTCCCGAGTTAGAAATGTTTTCCCTTCTAATACTATCTTTTTTTCTACTTTATGAATTCATATGTCTCTCTAAATGAGATGTTCCACCTTTTGAAATCCCAACCAACATCTTCTGACAATACTGACATTAAGCTTTTTCTACTCCTTTCATTAATATAGTCTTATTGAAGTTATTCTAAACTTCACTTTTCAATTGACTTATAGTTGGAATTTTATCTTCACTTAATATGGGGTTAGAAGTTTCCACTTCTGTCTTTGGTACTGGATTATAACTCTTCACTGAAGGAATATGCTAATTCATCTGAAACAATAAACATATAAATATATAAGTTATTCATAATCATAATTGATAATTCATAAATATGGGAGAGAATAGGAGAACATAAATCATAATCATAGATTTAAAGTTTATCAATTATCACTTATCAGTTATCAATGACTTACATAGTCCCATAGTGGCGAGTATATGACCGTTTAAGTCATTAAGATCATTAAACAACACATATGCATGTGAATGTATTTTCACAGACTTACACAATCACATACACGAAATCGTGTAAATCCCCAAAACTCGCAATGAATTACACAGTCACATACATGTGGACTTACACGGTCATATACACAGGTATGTATATGACCATATAAATCATTAAGATCATATCAAACAACAAATACGGGTGTGTATATATTTTTGCGAACTAACACAGTCACATATAAGGGCATATATGTGACTGTATAAGTCACCAAGTGTTTTTATAGACATCCATGAGAGTCCACAAAAATATATACACACCTGTATGTGGCGTGCATGTAATTGTGTAAGTTTACAAAACTCACAATGCCTTACATGGTCACATATATAGGTGTGTATGTAATAGTGTAAGTTGAAACTCGCAGTCTTACTTTCACAATGACTTACATGTTTATATATAAGGGCGTGTATGTGACCATGTAAGTCATTGTGAGTTTCGCGGACTTACTTGGTCATATACACGCAGATTTACACATTCACAAACATGATCGTGTATGTGAATGTGTAAGTCTGCGATCATGTATGTGAATGTGTAAATCTGCAAAAAACACCTCCCTGATTATAACAATCCCAGAAATTTTAGAATTTCATAAATTCAATCTTCAATCAAAACCAAAATAAGATGAAGGAATTTTACTTTGGTGGGTGGGTGGCAAACAAGTAAAAGAATACGACAGCGGGGCAGTGGGCTAGCAGGGTGGTGTGGAGAAGGTACGATTAGAGGGGTGACGAGGCAAAGGGGCAACCATAGCTGGAGGGAAAAGGGGTGGTGATTGGTGACTGGCGTGGTGAAGGAGTGAGTGACAAAATGGGGGCTGACGATGGTGTGTGTGTGTGAGAGAGAGAGAGACTAGATAGAGAGTGAATTGTGGGGATTGAGGACGCGAAATGAAAGGCATAGCTTAAAACATCATTGTTTTGCTTTAGAAGCAAAATGACATTGTTTTGTTCTTGTACATTGTCGGCTCTTGAGTTGGGTTCAGACTTAGGCCTTATTACATTTAGGCTCGAGTCTCGATTTAAGGATTGGTCAACTCGGCGCTAGCTCGTTGACCTCAGGCAGGGCTCAAGCTAAATGTCACCCTTACTTTTTGTTCACTATCTCTAAAAATAAATTTAATTTGAACTTATTCATTTTAAAATTTTATATATACATTTTAAAAAATAACTCATTTTATTAAGTAATTGTGTTAATTAAATATATATTGCATTCTCATATATAATATTTTGGTTCAATCTCTTTAAAAATAAATTTAGTTTAAACTTATTTATTTCAAAATTTTATATTTACATTTTTTAAAAAATCTTATTTTAATTAAGTAATTATGTTAATTAAACAATGTTGCATTCTCATATATAATCTTTTAATTCACTTTCTTTAAAAATAAATTTAGTTTGAAGTTATTATTTTCAAAAAAATATATAATTTAAAATATAAAAAATAAAAGTATTTTTAAAATAAAAAAGCAGGCAAGGGACTAAAGCCCTATTTGGCCTCGGGCTAGCTAGGCTCGAGCCTTACTGCTAACCCTAATCAAGTGAGTATCTAGTAATAGAATTATTACTTCAATCTTCAAAACCATAATGTAGGGCTCCAAACAACAAACCTATAAAGATTAAAAAGAATAATTCACTAATTTCAAGCAACCCAATCACAATAAATAACTAATCTGAACAATATAAATGTTGAAAAATAAATAGAACACCAAATTTATGTGCAAAACCCTTGTAGAGGAAAGACTACAGGCTAAACTAACAAATAAATCCACTAAATTAAATAGTAAATTTACAAGAATTTAAGTTTCAAGTTATTAACCCTAACTCAAAACACTAACACAGTACAACAACAAGTAATACAATAAGGTTCTAGGATTGAGTCAAATTGATATCTTAAATTAATACTATCCTAAAATATTCATGAAAAAACAAACCTTAAAAACTTGTAGTTTAAGAATATTATAACGTTCTCTTTCATACTCTTAACATTTCCTTTTTTCACGTGTTTTCTAATTCCCTTTATATTTACCTTTTATACCATGTCAAATAGGATTTTATACCAAACACGATCACCCACATAGGCATGTTTAGTGACCGTGTCCCTCATTCTCACTGCAATACTCAATAGTTACAGAGAAACACAGTCCTAGCAACTTTCACGGTCTATAAACTAAGACTATGTCCAGTGCCAACACAAGCATGTATGACCTCAATACGGGTAAAACATCATCATTTAACTTGTATACCGTTACAAGAATTTAGATAGCCAGATACACGGACGAAGTGAGAAATTTAAGATAAAAGAGCTCAAATATTTAATTTTTTTTCAAATTTTAGGAGGTTCAATATACCACTGACTTCAAAATAATTTCATCATTTTACATATATATCTATATATAATTGTATAGATATATCATATACATCATCATCGCCAAATATTGGCTGCGAAAGACACACATCGTCACAGATAGCTAGCATTTTGTGACAGTTTATTTTAAAGTCGCTCAATATCATGTTTGTAAGGCCCTTTTGCAACGATTAATTCAATCGTCGAAAAAAATGAAAAGGAATTGACGACACAACGTATTTTAAATTGCTACTTGTTCCAGCTATTCGCATCATTTCACCGTAATCGATGCTAATTACATTGATTTGCCCGACATTCTCTAGCGTTACTATTGTTCGCCGCAAAATACTAACGTTTATGCAACAAAATAGCAGAAACATCGTTAAAACCTATAGTTATTGTGACGGTAACAAGTAATGGTTGTAAAATATTTTCCCCTTGCCGACGTCTCTATTAATCGTCGTAAAATCATTTACTTATAGCGACGGATTAGAAAAGCGTTGCTAAATGGTTGCTTTTGTTGACGATTTCGAATTCCTCTCCAATGAATACGTATCCAGTACATCAGTTTGTTGTTGTTGTGTGGAGTTAAGACTACCAAATTCAATTGGTAGTATTGATTAAACAAATATTTATAAAATAGGGGTGGACCATAATATACAATATATCAAAGATGCAAGCACCCAACTTCATTGCCTGGGAAACCGTTGGGAGTGGCATTATCAGTAGGTTCCTCAATGGGCATCGGTTGGGGCTTGTCCGCTGCCATACTATAATCATGAATCGACTGTCTATTATGTTTGAGAGGCAAATAAGTTTAAACTATCTAATTGGCGAAAACTTAGCGGCACCGACGTTTGCTATTATAAAGTCACAGAACCTTGCAACGTCATTAATATTATGGATGTTGATTTTGATTATTATTCTAGCAAAAAAGGCGTAATTCCTTTTAAAAATAATCAATATATTCTATAGACATTGAAGGGCGCTTTTGTGTTTTTAATTATCTTACTTCCATTATATTTAATGAATAAAAAGGTCACAAACTATTATTTAGTACTCTTTTTATATGAACTAAAATTAATTTATAAATAGATGAAATTATATATGAGATTATTAATTTATTGTTAATAAATATTTTTATTTATACTTTTCTCTCTATTTTTGTTATAATTTTCTATTTCCCTTTCTTTATATTTATTAGTCTACAAGCAATATTTTTTGTCAATTTGATCTCAAGTAATAAAGGTAGTCACATTCTTCTCTCTCTTTTTTTTTTAATTACTAATAAGTCAATTGTCTTAATGAAGTAAGGCAAACTCACTTGAAATATAAATGCCAAAAGTGACAGTGATTTTGATAGTGTCTCTTTAAGATAAGATGATATGCTCGTGAATTAAAAGATAGATAAGGAAGAGAATCAACAGAGAGATTGAATTAATCTGTGATATTTCTTATTTTCTCTTTGGTTGGGTTATAGTCCTATTTATAGTAGATGTCCTAAAACAACTACATAACAAAATATCTTTAAATAAGACAACTAAGCCACGACAAACTTTCTAGAGAAAACAAACTCCTCTTTCATTGGCAACTAATAACAAAATAACGAGGTAACAACGAAGACCACTTCCTAAGGTAACCAAAGACCACGTTTTCATGTGCCCACCAGAAACTCCAGCCTTCTACCTTCTCACGTATGACTCCATGCATCCCTATCAGATTTGACTAAGTGAGACAACTATATTTTTAAAGTGAAGCAACTAAAATAAAGCAACTCCTTAATACATTTAATTTATACAAATAAACCTATTAAATACTCATTTAATTTATTTAAAAGATAAGAGACCTCAAAATGTAATTGTTACAAATTAAAATAGGAAATTTGTTTTCTATCACATCCACCTAAAAGGACTGCTGCTTTGTCTTAGCAAGCAACTTGTGTTTTTTTTAAGGTTCCATTATATTTATTGAGTTTTCCCAAGACTTGCTCAACAAATTACAAGGATTTGTTCAACTCTTCAACGTAGATGCAATTTAACAGGCTTTTATATACCAAAATCTAAATGATTTTATAAAATTATTTGGATTGTTTAAGATATTCAAACGTTGACAAAAAATTCACCCTTGATAAACATGTACGGATAATGGTAGTAGTTGATAAGGATAGTACTTTCTCAAAACATATAAAGAATTAAAAAATTAGAATTCCATTTTTTTTCAAAAAGAAAATTAGTAAACAATGAATTTTAATATTGTCACTCAAGCTTAACCACATAGTATATTAAAGGGATGCATATCATATACGAAGAAAGAGAAGATCACCCGTGACCTATTAGGACACCATATCTAGGGTTTAATTCCTGTCTAAAAATGTTTCAAACATGAAACGGTTCCATGGTAATGCATGAAGATATATGATAGCTCATCCTATAAAGAATAGATTACCCAGGAAAGATGGGATATATCTATAAAGACCGAAAAGATTTTCGTAAAGACAAAACATGCATGAAAGATAAGTTAATACATTATGATCATATGAGTTTTAAGTTTTTGAATCAATCATGCAAGCATACTTGTACAGAACGACTCACTTCATTAAGTTTAAAGGGCCAAATTCAAAATTTTGGCTTAAAAAAATATTTTGATAGATTGAACTTTAGCTGACAATAAGAGTAAAATACTTTTAAAAGTTGATTTGTCTTAAATAAGAAAATGTGGAAAAAGTCTAATCCAACTCACTATTATAATTTTTTAAATTCTCTTTTAAGTGTATATGTGTGTGTGTGTGTATATATATAAATATATGTATGTATGTATGGTCTTGTACACTTGTAATTTTTTTTTAATCTTTCACTTGATTGATGAGATTTTTCAATTTGTCATATTATGTGTCTTTTAATTTAATTTTGTTTATTTTTTGTTCACATCAACCTCCAAAAAAAATCATGAATATTTTTCATAAATTTCTTTAATCCCTCCCCGATAAAATATCAATCCCTTTTACATGCCTTACAATATAAGACTAGAATTTTCATTCATCTATTTCATGCAATTCAAAATATTATTTTAGTATTTTATTTTATATTTTATAATAAAATATAAAAATATAAAAATCAATAATTCATATTTGAATGTGAAAATTTTAAAATAGATCAAGTGTCAATTTAAAAATTAAATTATTTTTAGTGAATCCATTTTAACCTTAAAATATTTTAGGGTGAAAGAAATAAATCTCAGTTTTGTTTTAATAAATTTTAGAAAAAATTCCTAATCTTTGAAATATTTTGAAAACTCTTTATAGTTTTAATTTTGTAGAAAAACTCCTCTTTTCAAACTTGTGTTAAAAATAATGACAAAACACATGCGATATGAACATTATAGATGAACTAATCACGTGTCATTAATATGGTGACTCAACTTAGCTTTTAAACTTGATATAAACTAATTAAATTTTACTTAAATTAATAATTTAAAATACTTATCATAAATTATTAATTTGGATCATATTTAGTTAGTATAGGAAATAAGAAATACAACTCTCTAAAATCAACAAAAGAGTAACAACAAAACCCTCTTCAACTTTAACTAGTAAATCAAAATGAGAATAAGAAACTTTACTAAAGAAACAAACATCGAGATTTATATAAACAACTCTCCAGTGTAGAGGAAAAATATTATGGGCCAAACTGAAAAGCAAATCCACTAAACTTAAATAAGAATTTACAAAGTTCAATATCCCACCCCCACAATTATAAGTTGTCTTACAAAGTTTTAAAATTAGAATAAAAGTTGATATGTTAATTAACAAACTCTCAAACCAATCCCAACAATAATTAAAAAAGGATGGGAATACCATATTACTTGCTCTGTTTGTATTTTTCCTCATTTTTAGTGTTTTGGCAGCTCTCTTATGCAAACCATACGTATCTTCTCTTTTATATGACAAAATAGGTTTTTTCTGCATTATACACGGTCACATTTACGATCGTTTAAGTGAAAATGTCTCGTTAATACTGCCTCACTCGCAGATGTACTTGTTCACAAAGAGATACACGGCTGTGTATCTTTTTGTCCTTTGCGTCCTTCTTCACACGATTCCAGAGACTTACATGGTTAAGACACACAACTATGTAAGTAGAGTGAATAGGCATGTCTGTCCAGAAAAGGCTTGATTCACTCATCATTGTAACACACTACTACTATAGAGCATATGTACGAACATCCAAAGGACATTCAATAACATACTCTATGAAAATGACATGCTAGTGCAATCACATCAACTTATTATAGCATCATATAGAACATAAGTATTTCCAAAGATCAAAACTCCTCATTTCATTCACAAAATGAAACTTACTTACATTGTCATTACATTTCATAATCCATGTGTGTACATAACATAACATTTGGGAGTTTAAAGTTCTATAAAAAAAAAGTTTAACATGAAAGGAGAAGTTAAACAAAATTATTCTATCTAGACTCCACAGTTATCAGTTGACTAGACCTTTGAGCCATTCTTGCTTCCAAAATTGACAGTACTAGACTTATATTATATCACCTTAGAAGCTAGGTCTCCCTTGTACCTAAAAATCAACGTTGCAATTTTGATGAGTTTGTGAACTCAGTTAATGAACCATCATCAATCTGCTCACTCAAGTTAGAACACAAAAATCACAAGTATAAACCAAATTCACAAATGTATTTCCTAATTCAGTAGATGTAACACATAATTCAATATTGAATACCAGATCACAATATACAACATATTTCAACAATACATTATGAACTACAAACATTTCATATAATCATTTCAGAATAATCCAATCATTTATCTCAATCATTCATATCATCAACATGTACACAAATATTGCATATCACTATATCAACACAATTCAGTAATTCTTCTCAATCATTCACATGATATATGTAAAAATAGATATATAAATGCCAATGTACATGCACATGCACATGCGCATGTGACTCCACTTTTATTTTTACTTTATTGTGACCGAGTGCCTATTTAACTGTCCCGTATTTGTTGTGGATACCGAGCTTATTTTATATTTTGTCCCGTATCTATTGGATATCAGGCTCATTAATAACTGAGCTTGTGGCTCTTTGTGCACATTTCTGAGCTTTAAGCTCTTTTTCACACTGGTCACTCCAGTCACAACTCTTTTATCTGATTATGCATAATAATGTAATGAAATGTATCAAATCACATATTATGCTATCAATACCTTTCATTCAATGTGTACAGTCATTTATCACATTCTTCGGATCTGAGTCTGACATTCAACATTTAGTTGAGAACACATTTCATATTGCATGTTCAATTTGAAAAACACTTCTAATATATTCCCGAATATCAGACTCCTCGGACTAACATTGTCTGGAATCATAGCAATCATATCAATAACAATTTAATATTTTAAAGTTAATAAAAAATAATTCAATCATAGTGGTAAAACATCTAGGTTAACTCACAGTACGCTTTAGAAAAGATATTGCCTTGAGATCCGGAAATGTCTAGATTTTGGCGATCAACTTGTGCTTCTTTAGTCATGCAATACACACATATTTTACACATTACTAAATTGATCAATCACATGAATATTCAGTCATGCACATGTTTATATGTCA
>JANZLX010000008.1:9732493-9744467 GCA_025531955.1 Erythroxylum orinocense
ATTTTTTTAATATTATTAATATTATATATAATTAAATATAATTATTGCATAATTATGACGTCACACCAGTTCGACCGATACTGATCGAACCGATCAAACCGGTGACCAGTAAGACTTCCAGTTCGATGACCGGTCCGGTTTTGAGAACATTGGGTGGAACAACAAGAATTTTGATTCCTGGTATCTCCTCCTTTATCTTCTTTGCAGCTTCGTCCGCTGTCAGACCAACTAGTTCAGGCCATGTCCTTTCTACGTCCGGGGGGTTTGGTTCTGAAATATTGAAATCCCAGAAGCAATGAAGTAGTCATTATTTTCATCACCGATAATGAATATCATAGACAAAAATTTTAGTTTCTGTAAGGAAATGTTAACCCAAGTTACCTCAACAGTTCCTAACTCTAGTCTTTAGTTGGAGCACTTTGAAAAACAATAATTACAGTGAGTAATAAAGAATTTAGACCAAATTTAAGAAATTCAGATGAATTGTCTCTCAGGTCAATATATGTTGTAAGGTTTGAAGCCAATAATACGTCAAAGATGCAAGCAACCAACGTTATTACCTGGGAAAGCTGGAGTGGTATCATCGGTAGGTTGTTTTGGTTCCTCAACGGGCGTGGGCGTGGGTTTGTTTTCTGCCATACTATTAACTATGAATCGACTACGTAGTTATCTTTGAAAGACAAATAAATTTAAGCTGTCTAATCAATGTGTGGAGACATAGCAGCACCAAAGTTGGCTTTTATAGATGTTGAACTAGGAAATTTTATTTTTCTATCACCCGCCTAAAAGGACTGCTGCGTTGTCCTTGCAAGCAACTTGATTTTCTTTTTAAGGTTTGCTGCGTTGTCCTTGCAAGCAACTTGCCTCTCTTTTTAAGGTTCTATTGTTTTTTATTGAGTTTTTGTAGCACACGTTCAACATATTGCAAGGATTTGTTCAAGCTGCCAAGTATCTTTACGGATAATGGTACTAGTTGATACAAGTAGGATGGTACTAATTGATAAGGATTATAATTTTCCAAAAAAAATAAAGAATTTAGTAAAGTATTCCGTATTTTCATAGCAATTTAGTAAATATGGGAATACAACCTTTTGAGGAATTTAAATATTATCAGTCAAAGTTAACCATATGAACAAAGGATGAATATTATATACGAAGAAGATTAACTAAGCAGAATACATTAATTAGATGACGTGATTGATTAAAACGAGGGAAGACGGATAAGATGCTTCAATAGGATTCAAAGTCTTCGAGGGTTTAAATATTTATCCAATTTCATCAAGCTTGAAATTTTAATAAAAGATTTTGAGTTATCACAATACAAGATATTTGACCGTACTTTTTGTTGGAGTTAGGGGTTGAACCCAGAGATGGCAATGGCCGATTCATAGGCCGATCTTGCTAATTTTTTAAAATTAAAAATATAAAATAATATTTTTTTAATCGGATCTAAATTTAGATTGTCCAAATCCATATCTTTTCGAGACTTAACTTTTTTAAATAAAATGATAAAAAAATTGGATCAGTTTGAGCTTAATTTAACCTATGAGTTGACCTATTAAAAATACCTAAATTTATACTCATAGGTTAGCCCATTGCCGTATCGAGAAGGAAACTAATGAGATAACAAATACTTGAAGACCAAATATATTTAACAATTACGATTATTTTGAAATTATTGTTTTTATTCGCAGAAGACGATTCCTCTTTTATCTCTTATTAAAGCTGTCGTTTCGCAATAAAATTTTTAGTATTTGGCATGGTATTTTACTTTATTTGAGAGATTTTTCTATTTAAATTATTCTTTATTCATTTGTCTTTATTCCAAATTTTATAATAATTAATATCAGGGCATATAAATAAAAGGTGAGTCAATTGATTAGAGTTTGACTAAAAAGCAATAAAGAAATTAGTAGAATTTTGTCTTGCATTTCTTCATTATGATAAGCATCAATACATACAAGTGCGTTGAGTAATTGAACCATTAATTTAGTACATAGTAGCAACAACAATCTAGAAAGAAGGCATGGTCAACTTGTAATTGTAGAATTTATTATCATATCACGTCCTCATAAGTATCAGGGTTTAGGAAAGACATTAAATTTGGAACGATAAATAAGAAATTATTTTAGAATCTGAAACTTGGTGAAATAGTTGGCTAATAGTATTGTAGTGTGAGCTTGAGATATATAAAGCTATTTGTTTGACACTTGATCACTTACAAAGTGAAAATTAACAGGAACATATTTCATATGTGAATCAGAAACATAATTAGAACATATGTAAATCGCTCTAATATTTTTATAGAAACTTGTGGGAGTTATTTAAAATGAGATAGGAAGTTCATTCTTCAAGTTGGTTGTT
This sequence comes from Erythroxylum orinocense, assembly GCA_025531955.1. Classification (NCBI taxonomy): domain Eukaryota; kingdom Viridiplantae; phylum Streptophyta; class Magnoliopsida; order Malpighiales; family Erythroxylaceae; genus Erythroxylum; species Erythroxylum orinocense. Next base: position 9,734,858 of record JANZLX010000008.1, read on the forward strand.
AAGAAAGAACGCTAAGCAATACAGAAAAAAACAGAAATGAAAAACACACAGAATTTATGTAGTTCGATCTGTGTGACCTACGTCCACGGATAAGAGAAGAGGAACCTTATTCCATTAGAGAGAAGTGTTACTAGTGACAAAATCCTATAACCGAATACATCTTATATATATCTAAACGGTTCAGGTCACTCTATAAAATAAACAAACTAGGTTAAGTCCATATCACCTACTGAACTCCTTTTTTAACTCCTTTCGGGTTGAGCTCTCACATATTTGGGTTAGGTCATGATCCGTTTATGGTTCAACAAAATTCAAATCAATCAAGAATTCTCCACCTGGAGTTCAATTCTCTCAAATCACCAGACAACAAAAACAAAATCCTCCCTATCATTCATGCCCTTTAAGACCTCAAGCTATGCAAACATTCAGCAAATCCAAGTTATGCTTGAACTTCTTAGTTGGTAACGAGTTAGTCAACATATATGCTGGATTCTCTTCCGTGGCTATTTTCTCAATAAACAACTCCTTTTCCTCTATGACATCTCATATGAATTTCAACCTGACATCAATATGTTTTGATCTCTCATCATAAACAAGATTCTTGGCCAAATCCAGTGCACTTTGACTATCATAATAAATGATAGGTCTTTCAACATTCAATGCTAGACTATCAATAAGACCATATAACCATATACCTTCTTTAAGCCCCTCTATCAATAACATGTACCTCGCTTCAGTGGCAGACAAGCCAACAGTAGATTGTAGTGTTGCCTTCTAAGTTCTAACTAACACACATCCATTCAGAGTAAAGATATAGCATGTCAAGGATCTTTTTTTCACAAGATCTCCTGCATAATCAAAGTCAGTATAGCCACCCAAACCACCAACATCTTTGTTAGTGCCATAGACCAAACATATATTGCTTCTTCCTTTCAAATATTGCATAACCCATTAACTGCTTCGAAGTGAGATTTCCTCAGATTACTCTTAAACTTGCTTACCACATTGACAGCATAAGCCAAAGTAGGCCTAATACAAACAATAACATACATCAGACTTCCCATAGCACTGGAGTAAGGAACTTGTCTTATGCAATCCTTCTCATCTTCTGTAATAGGTATTATTCTAGTATCAAGTTTAAAATGTGCTACCAAACGGAGTACTTAGTGGCTTGGATTTATCCATATGAAAAGACTGCAACAACCTTTCAATGTATTTCTACTGAGATACATACAATAAACTTGCCCTCCTATCTCTCCAAATCTCTATGCCCAAAATCTTCTTGGCTATACCTAAATCATTCATCTCAAACTCACTGCTCAACAACTTCTTTAAAATGTCAATTTCAGCTTTACTCTTAGCTGCAATCAACATATCATCCATGCATAACAACAAATATATATACAAATCGTCTGAAAGCCTCTTAGAGTAGTCACAATTATCAAACTAATTGCACACAAAATCATGAGAAATCATGAATGCATCAAACCTTTTATACCATTGCCTTGGTGACTGCTTCAAACCGTACAAGGTTTTTTTCAACGAACATACGTGCTCCGGTTTCTCATTGTCAAGGAACTCGTTTGGCTATGACATATAGATCTGTTCTTTTAGGTTTCCATGTAAGAACGCAATTTTGACATCAAGTTGTTCTAACTCTAGTTCTAATGCACTTACTATGGATAGAATTACCTGACTAGTTTTATGCTTCCCAACTGACAAGAACACTTCATGGTAGTCAATCCCTTCCTTTTGTGGAAAACCTTTGGCCACAAGCCTTACTTTGAACCTAGTTGGTTCAACTCCAGGAATGCCTTCTTTCCTCTTAAACACCCATTTGCACCCTACTGGTATCACACCTTTTGGTAGAGGTACTAGATCCCAAGTTTTGTTCTTTTCAAGAGACTACATCTCTTCATTCATCGCAATCAATCATTGTGATGCTTCTCTAGGCTTAATTACCTCCTTATATGATCTAGGTTCATCATAATTAATATTCTCTCATACTGTCAAGGCATATGCAATAGAATTAGTATCAATAATACTAGCACAATCAACATACCTTATAGGTTTTCTAATTTCCCTCCTCATTCTCCTTAGTGCTACACTTTGTGAATCTTGCTCTTCTTCCCTAGGCTGTTGAATAAGATCTTTTGTTATCCTATTTGGAGTTTCAATTTCAAAATCCACCTTCTGGCTAGCACCCTAATCTTCATTACTTGCATGATTATCACACTCCTCTTTCTGACCTAACATAGCAGATTCATCAAAGGTCACATCTATGCTAATAATAAATCTTGGAGTTCTATCCTTTTTTGCACACCACAGCCTATATCCTTTAACTCCAGTCACATATCCTAAAAATATGCATTTCATTACCATCGGCTCTAGTTTACCATCATTCACATGAGCATAAGCAGGACAACCAAATTTACACAGGTTAGAATAATCAGAGCGTAACTAAATCAGACCTCTTAAGGAGTAGGGATGGCAACCGACCATGCTACACTTTTTAAAAAAATTTGACAAAATGACATCATTTTGCATTTTCCCTTTGGGCCACAGACTGGGCCAAGACAAGATAGTCCCGGTCTGTGGCCCAGTCAACGCAGTCCAAAATCAAGTCGGGTTGCACCAAGATTGCCATCCCTATTAAGGAGTCTTAAAATCTATTGTATTGATGGAGATCTATTCACTAGATAACAAGCAGTGTTAACTGCTTCAGCTTAAAACTGCTTTCACAAGCTAGTATTTAGTCGCATGCATTGAGCACACTGTAGGAGTGTTTGGTTCATACATTATGCAAATTTGTTCTACTTTGGTGTATGTTGTACAATGCGGTGCCTCACTATACCTTCAGTCTTACAGAATTCAACAAACCGTGCATTGCAAAATTCTAACCCATTATATGTTACGAGTGTCTTCACTTGTTTTCCAGTTCGTTTTTCAACCATAGTCTTCCATTCCTTAAACCACCCAAACACCTCATCCTTGGATTTCAAAAAATACACCCAAACCTTCCTAGATTAGTCATTAATGAATGTAACGAAGTTACTAACCTGCCATAAGATTCAACTGGAGAAGGACCCCACAAATCTAAGTGAACATACTGAAGGATTTCTTTTAAGGTATGTTTGCTAGAACTGAACTTGACTCTGCATTACTTTCCCATGACATAAGCCTCACAGAACTTCAACTTTCTGGTCTCTACTCCATCCAACAATCTTGTTTGCTCAATATTGCTAACCTTTTTTCTCTCATATGTCTCAATCTATGATGCCATAACTATGTACTATCATTATGCTTCTCTAATGATTGAGAAATTGCCACTGTTCTCGTCATTGAACTACCCATCAGAATATAAATTCCATGTTGTAGTTTGCCTTTCATCACTACTAAAGCACCCTTCAGAATCTTCAACTGCTTATCGTTACCAGATAAACCATACCTTTGTTTGTTTAGGGTACCTAAAGAAATCAAATTCATATGTAGATCAGGAACTACTATGCATCAAGTGTTCTGATAATTCCATCCTGCATCTTAATCTGCACCGAACCACTGCCATTTACAGTAAGCTCCTTATTATCACCCAACTTTACTGTGTTATTCAACTCCTTGAATGAATGAACAATTTGCGCGAGAAAGTCATGTGATAAGATGCACTAATGTCCATAACCCAGGTTTTTGCAGAACTAGAAGTACTGATAATCAAAACATCATTGCCCTCTCCTTCATCGGTGTTATCCTGTACTATTGTAGCATTACCACTACTACTTAATTCCTTATTCTCGTTTCTGTTCTTTCACTATGGACAGTCCTTCCTCATATTCCCCTTCTCTTTACAGAGAAAACACTTAATTACTTTAGCCCTTGATTTGGAGCGTAACCTGCCTCTCTCGCCACCCTCTCTTTTAGTGTTCCTACCCCAGCTAACAACAAGACTTGTTTCTGCACCATCTTCACCAGAACCAGAAATCTTTCTCTTTAATTCTTTAGACTGCATAACATCCTTCACTTCGCTAACAGAAATATTATCTCGTCCATACAATGTAGTATCAACAAATTTTTTATAGGAATTTGGTAAAGAACACAAGAGAATAATAGCTTGATCCTCATCATCAACATTAACCTCAACGTCTTGTAAATCTAAGATAATTAGATTAAAGTTATTAAGATGATCTTTTACCTACATATTTTTTGTCATATGCAAGGTATATGAATGCTGCTTATGATATAAAAAAATTATGAGATATTTCTTTTGAAACCTGCTTTCTAGTTTCACCCACAATCCCGCAGCATTTGTTTCATGCGCTACCTCACGTAGCACTTCATCGCTCAGACTCAACAGTATTGCGTTATGCGCCTTCTCTAAAATTTCAATCTTTTCCTCTGTCGACAATTTCTCTGGCAGTTTGCCTTCTCCATCTATTTTATCTTCTCCATATAACATCGTCGCATATCCCCACTAAACTAGAAGAGCCCTCATCTTAATCTTCCATATAGTGAAATCGTTCGACCCATTGAATTTATTAACATCAAAATTGTGAGTCGTCATCTTCCTAAACGACAGACATAACAACCTTCTAAATATCGTAAGAAAAATGTAAACATTGAAAACAAAATCCAAAAATAAGAATCTTTTAAAATCTTGCTCTGATACCGCTTGTTAAGAAATGCAATGCAATAGAGAAAAAATAAAAACAAAAAACACATAGGATTTACGTGGTTCAGCCAATATGACTTACATCCACGGGTAAGTGAAGAGCAATCTTCTTCTATCGTAGAGAACTGTTACTAGTGATAAAACCATTGTTGGAAAGCGAATTTTTCTTGGAAGTTAGAATTATTAAATAAAATTAAATGAGGAATTGGTGGTCATTTATTCATGAGTAAACTTGAATGTTTAAGGGTACTAGAAAATTTATGATAAATAAGTTGGTAGATAATGTGTGACCGAACCGAAGTCGAGGCATCACTCCCGTTAGTTTTTTTTATTTTGAAGCTATATTTTGTAAACAAAGCTTTAATTGCATTTTTGTAGCAAACTTTACTGTTCATATGGTTTCTTTGGAATTTGAATTTTTGAGACTTTGATGTATTGGAGGTAGAAATGTCCACTAAAGCTTTGTAAAAACTCATATGTTGATATTAATGAAAGATATTCAAGTTTCATGTGTTTTGCCAATGCTTGTTTCAAAAATGACTTTGCATTGTTTTGTAAATGTCCATAAGATTGAGTTTATGTATGCTGTGTTTTGAGGCAAATTTCTAGACTGATATGGATTGAATTGGGCTAAGTAGCCTTCTTGAAAGTTGTATAGGAAATTCATAGCTTTCCAATGAGGTATAGCATGCTATTTTTGAATGTGGGAATTGGAAGATGTGAATTTTTAAAGTTTGAATGTTGTCTAGGAAAGAAATTTCGGACAGAAACTTTGAGTGAATTGTTGACCCTCACAGAGTTAGAAATTGTTCTTGGAGTCTTCATGAAAGTTGTAGGTTATGTTTTTATCTTTCCATTGATATAAAGTATGGAATTTTTGGACAATGGAGTGAAAAGTTATGATGTTTAGAAGTTTTGATGTGGTTTAGGATGAAGTTGACGAACAGTCACTTTGTGTGGACTTTTTGATCCTTTTAAAGATTGAATTTGGTTTTGAGTTCTTCTTGGAAGTTGTAGAGCGTTCTTTTATCTTTCCATTGATACTAAGTTTGAAAATTTTTTAGTTCTTAGTCAAAAGTTATGAATTTTTGAAGTTCAGTTGTTTTAACAAAAAAAAGAAAATCGAAGCCAACAGCCTCGCGATCGCGAAATGGCTCATTTAAGAGCCACTTTGTGACCATGAGCCATCGTGATCGCGACCGGCTCTTTTGAGCCACACGCGAGCCGCAATCGGCTCATGATCGCGAGTCGGCTAGCAAGCCGTCACATATGCGACGCGGCTCACCAGCTCAGCAGACCCTCTTTCACTATTTTGCTTATAACTTTTCCGTCCGACCTTCGATTGATCCACTTTCTGAAGCGTTGGTTTTCTAAGACATTATTCTATCTCTCCATACTAAATTAATGATTTTTGGAATTGATTTGAAAAAGATTGATTCAATCAAAGTGAGAGGATTGGATAAAAGGTTATGAGTTGGATATTTTTTGAACATGCTTCAGTAATTTGGACATTTCTTGAGCTATAGAGCTCCAATTTAGTTGATTCTTGTTGATAATTAAATTAGAGGCATGGGGCTACAAATGTTATGAAGGAATCAAATTTCAATTCAGATCCTAAAATGTTCAATTTCTGGAGTGAAGTTAGGTGTAGTGTTCAGTCTTGGTTTAGTATTGGTCTAAAAGTGTTTTGGCCATAACTTCTTTATTTCTAAACCGAATTGAGTGTTTTTGGTGTCATTAGAAATTAAGACATAGAGGCACATTTTTCTAGATGAAAGTTTTGTCAAATTGCCTCATTTACCTGATCAAAATAAGGAGTCAAGATGTCAATTTTTAAGGCAAAAAAAGGAATTTCATTGTTGGAAGTTCACTTAAGGTTTAATTGTGTAAGGCTTATAAGGAGGAGAAAATGGGTCATTTTGGTTTCATTAAAAGAAAGAAAGAACAAAAGGCTTAGGTTGGGAGAGAGGAAACGAATTTCAAAGAGAAGGAGAGAAGAGTGTTTGGTTGAGTGGAAAAGAAGAGAAGAAGAAGAAGATAACTTAGGGTTTTGATTTTCTTTGCTTTATAAGAGAGATTCTAAGAGTTTTTCAAGGAGGAAAAAGAAAGGGGAAGGTTTAATCTTCCATTAGAGACAAGAAGCAAAAATTGTGGGCGAAGATTCAAGGTGAGTTGTTTCAAATCTTTTGTAATTTTTGATGGGTTTTGGTTCAAATGGCTTAGGAAAAGTATGGGAATGGTCGTTTTAGGATCAATTTCATGTTTTGTTTCCTTAGGTTTTCCAAATTTTGAGATCCCTTTTGATTTAGGGTTTTGTGATTTTGATGAAGGGGATTAAGAAAAGCAAGAGGAGCATGAGGGAATGAGTCCTCAAAAAGTATAAGCATGGAAATAAGGTGGGTATCACGTTTATGATTGAGTAATGAGCCATTAAATTGATACTAAGCTTTCTTTTGTTTTCGAAATCAAGAAATAGAAGTTAGTTTTTGAATTAAATGACTAAATGATTTTAATTACTTCATTTATTGTTTTTAAATGATGTAAATAATTTGCTTATGTGTGTATGCGTTTAATTGATTGAAATTGTCGTGAATGTGGAAAAATGCATGTGTGTTATTGAATTATTATGATTATTGGAATTTACATTGCGATTTATGAATTATGCTCAAGTTATGCCATTAAAACATGTTATGGCATTTCGTATGAATGAGAAGATAGAAAAGCCATAAAGTATGAGCATTCGATAAATTGATTTAAGCATGATTAAGTGCTTTTGTTTAGGCGAGAGAGGAACGTTTCGTTAGTCACGTGCACGTCGACGTATAGCCTTATCCCGGTTGCCAGTTTGGGCCACGAGATCCTGAGAAATCAAACTCGTTTTGTTTACGGTTTAAACTTCGATTTATCCATTTTGTTCCACGGAACTCTCGAGCCATTGTTTGTGCATTTTATCTTTGAATTGTCAAGTATGTTGCATAAATTGAGTGTTTTGTATTGATGGTTAAATGGATTATGCTGTGTTGATGTGATGGTATTTAGATTATGAGTTTTAAGTTAGAATTTCGTATTTGATTAAAAACGAAGCATTTTATGAAATTATCATGATTTTTATATGACAAATGAACTTTTCAACAGTTTTGCTTATTGAATTTGAAAATATGTGACATAGATTTCAATTTGAACTTTACAATAGTTTTTTTTTAATTTTCGGTTATAAACTTGTTACCCATGAGCGTAAAGCTCACCTCCCTTTCATTCCCATCTCCAGGTGATGAGAAAAAGATCAGAAAAGAAAGTCAAGGATTTCGTTTGTTTTGCATATGTTGTATTTTTTTAAGTTAGATTGTTGTGAGAATAAGATCTTAGAAATTGTTGAGAATTTTGGGGTTTTGTGTCTTTTGTATTTGGATTTTGGTATTGGTGATGTAATGTGGGTTGGAATCGCTTTTAAAGTTTGTAAACATTTATCTTATGATGTTATATGAAATATGGAATTGTGTATGAATAGGAGATGTGAAATTGTGTAGGGATTTGCGTGTGGATATGACATGTGAATTTTGTATGAATGGCATGAGATGAGTTGAGTTGGAATGAAATGTATTGGAAGAAGTCTTTCGTTTGAATTGATGAAATTCAAATATAAATTGTTGCGATTTATTAATAAGCAAATTTTGGATAAAAAGGGATATGTTTTGGGGTGAAGGATAAAATGTTTTTGAATATGAAGAATCATATCGATTGAGGTTTGAGTAAGGGATGATTTTCAAATTGGAAATTGAAATTACTTTGAATGTTAAATGAAGTGAAAAAAAAATTGAAGCGATGTTAGTTAAGGTACGATTAGTTGTGGTTCTCCAAAAGAAAGTTGGGTTTCAAAAACGGGGCCCAACATGAGTGGTATCAGAGCAAGAGTATAGGTGTTATGTTTTTTCTGAAGAGTTGGATTCTAGAAACAAGTTCCAACATGTTTGGTATCAGAGCGCCAGAATTGAGATCTTATATGGGCGTTTTCGTATCATGTGTCGGAGTACATGCATTGTGGACATGTTATGGTAGGCATTAGCGATTGATCCTAAGTCACATGCATGAGAAATTGTTAAGAGTTTGAATGGATAAAATTGAATTAGTGAGAAAAGCGATACTCTTTCATGATATAAGAAATGGTTAAATTTGATAGACAATGAGTCAATCCGTTTATGTTGGTGGAATTGGATATGACACCGATATTGTATTGTAGAGTATATCCCCGAATGTGATAATGATGTGAATGTATTTTCATGAATTATTTGAAGAACCAAAGTGGTTGTTTGATTAAGATGACAAGAGTTTTGATCGATTATAAGAATGTGTGGAATTGAGATTAGAATTTCATGATGATTATACTTCTACAATTTTGTTGAATTGATTTCGAATATACATATGTGAGATGTAATAAAGGATACTTGAAAGATGAGATGAATGATAGAGATATATATATATAGAAGTTCAAAAGGTTGAATTGAATGGTATTGGTCCATATTAAGGATATTAAGAATTGGACCATTGACTTGTGTAAATATGTTAAGAAATATTGATTTGACATGATATTGGTGTTATTGACACAAGAAGTGAAAATTATCAATAATTCGAAGTATAATGAGGAATTAGTTAAGAAAGTGATTTGACTAAAGACCAAGTGAGTCTATTGATTAGGGTCATTTGGAAGAAATTAATTGAGAGAATAAGTTACTTAGGAGATGAAGGAAAACATAAGACAACATCACCTTCTTTTGTTTGATTACTCAGGTGAGAATTTCGAGGACGAAATTCTTTTAAGAGGGGAAGAATTGTTGGACCCCGAATTTTTCTTGGAAGTTAGAATTATTAAATGAAATTAAATGAGGAATTGGTGGTCATTTATTCATGAGTAAACTTGAATGTTTAAGGGTACTAGAAAATTTATGATAA
>JANZLX010000008.1:9752869-9782016 GCA_025531955.1 Erythroxylum orinocense
TTTAATGTGTTCATTACCAATTTGAAACAATTGACATTCTTTTAACTCTATACTTATCATCTAATTTTCTGATTACATAAATATATACAAATGTACAAATTAAGTTAGTATGCACAGGTAAGTGAACTCTTTATAATATGCATTTAGCAAAAGATGATGAAATGGTAGTTGTTTAATTATACATATCACCAACGGAGTATCCAAAACCGTCGATAATTTCAATGTTTTACCGACGGAAACTATCATATCGTCGGTATTAAAACCTGAATTACATTTGCCGACGTCAACCTTACTGTCAGTAAAGCATTGAAATGTTCGACGGATTATATTTCTGTCGACAACTTTTACAACTTACTATTGTAATCGATCTAGACGTACCGACGGTTGTTCCGTCTGTAAAGTATACCGACAGAAGATATCCGTCGGTGATATTTGCAATCCACTGACGGAAACTTAAATCAATGTCCGTCGGTACATACTAACAACGGATTATTTTCTGCCGGTTGATCATTGATAATACACCGACGGACGTTTGTTCATCGGTAAGTAATAGCGACATCCTTGTTGACGACGGTTTCCTCTATCGTCACTTTCTGTCGGTACATATCATTTCCGACGGATATTCCGAGTTCTCCGACGGAATATTTCGTCGGTAAATGTGATTTTTCTTGTAGTGACTGGTGGATATAGAAATGTATTTTTATTATAAGAATGACCCTTGCTTTCAGAAAGAGCGTATCCGTTTTACAGGGAAAACTCTATTAAATTTTTAGTAGCTTCTTGAAAAACATGACATTATCATTTTTAAATAAAAAATAAATATGACAAATGTATGCATGTTTATAACCAAAATCACTATGCTATGAAATTGCATTTATGGATCTGATACATTATGAATATATACATATATGTATCATCTGAAATCCATAGGATTATATAACATAACCATGGTATTAATTCACTCAGGGAGGTCTGACTTTGCTCAACTAATTTTCAGGATCTTCTTTTTAAATCTTTTCTAACAGGGTACTTCACTGGTCTTCTTCCTCTTCGGCGATTCAATTTATGTTTGTTAGTAACCTTTGACTCTAGAGTCGCAGTAGTCTTGTATAGGTTGGATTTCCCTTGTATTAACTATCTCAACATTGAAGTACATTAAGAATTGTATATTGTTTGAACTGTTTGATTGTTATAATTATGAGTTTGATAATTTTGAAATCTCACATTTATTATAGATATGGGGATTTTACGGCATTTTAGATTTGATAAAGGTTCAATAAACCTTGAGTTTATTGCTTCTTTAGTGCCGATTACAGTCCAAAGTTGGGGTCATGACAATTTAATTACAATTTATTTTAGAAAAATTATATGAGTAAAATTATATCTATAAATAAGAGTTATATGTCATGTAACTTAAAAAAATGTCCCAACAAATTCTTAAATCAACGTGGATGTATGTACTCTCCTTGATCAAATATGTCATACTCTATGGAAAGCAAACTCCCGTCATTGCATTATATCAAAAATAAAACCAAGGCTTAAATGCATACAAGAAAACTTTTTTTTTGAGTTGAACTTATAGAGTATCCATATTGTCTAAAATAAAAATGTTAAAGGATTTATAAGCGGTAAGAGTCAACTATTCAAAATAATTAAAATTTTTAATATAGGTAAAGTGTAAAGCCTATTAACAAGAATTGAGTTTTGGTCAATAATTGCCACTAGTTATTTTGATAATTGGCTCTTACCATTTATAAATCCTTTAATATTTTCATGTTTAGTCAATATGGGATATTCTAACACTTTTCTTGAATATTAGGTTGTCACTTGAAATAAACACAGCGATAACTAAACCGGGCCACTAAAATTGGACATCCAAACGGATAACCAAGAAATTAATAATCTAGATCAAATATGTTTTGAAACCATAATAGAATTTTTATTATAGGTAGAGTGTAGAGCTTGTTAACAAGAATTGAATTTGGGTTAACTATTATCAGAATAACTAGAACTAATCATTTAAATAGTTTGATCCTTATCACTAATAAACTAACATTTTAATGTTTGTTTAGTATCCATTAGTCTAAGATACAAATGCAGTACTGAAATCATTGCAACACATAACACTGAAATTCATGGCATTAGATAATGTAGACTTATTATAAGAATCTCACTAGAGACTGAGATATAATGAATTTCAAAAGAAAGAATTAAAGACATTGGGTGGTGACATTTTAGTGTATGTTCAGTAAAGTTCCTCCACAGCACCTTCATCATGGCAGCATTTGAAACTAATAAACCTCTCCATGCTGCGTTGACACTCAGGGCATCTCATGGTCTCCGGAATCCTACCAGCTGTGATCGGGAACTCGAACCGGCAACAGGGATGAGCAATACCATGAAGCTTATCATGGTGGTCTCTGAAAGACGCGTCAAAGCCTTTTTCAGAGATGTGCTCCTTCCAGGTGTCGTACTCCACTAGAGCTGGCAAGATTGTGGTGCCATGGCCATTGACAACAATGTCGGATCCTTTGCTCAGGACAGCCCATCCGCCTTCTTTGTCGTAGCTAAGGAGCTTCTTGATTTCCTGCATCACGACATCGTGATCATCCGCTTTGCCTAGCTGAATCTTGGAGAAGAGCATGCTCTCTAGCCTGGTCCAGAAGAACCATATCATGGTCAGATCTTGCCAGTAGTAGCTCAGCTTCTCAACTGTGATGGTGGCGATGACTCGTCGTACTTGTTCCCTTTTGCTGCTCTTCCCCACATAAACCATCTCGAGAGGTATGCGAGCTGCCTGTGCAACAGCTCGAGCCGAGTTTGTGAACTTCCTCACCCACTCAACATCGTCCCCTCCATACAAGAAGATGTATTTTCCTTCTTTAATCTGATGCAATCGATAGATACATACATTAGCATTAGCAATACTACAGCTGATATTAGTATCAGAAATGACAACAGTAACGTTGCAATTGCGGTGGTAGACCACAATTTAGAACCTAACTTACCCAGTTGAGAATCATGGGGTCAATCCCATTAACAAGAAGTTCAAGTCTCCAGGTCTCTTCCCTCCAGAGAGTGTCCTCCCTCAAGCTAGTGAAAGGGAAGGCAGTGCTTCCCCAAATCCACATCATGTGAATGGCATTGGGGCATACAACCCGGCCTTGAGGGTTAAGCACCACAAGGATAGGCTTGTTCCTGAAGTGCCACACCTCCTTAATGAACCTAATGACTGCCTTCTCGATAAGAGAAGGATGGTGCACAGTGTACCATGGCATTGTGGATTGCGTGTTCTCAAACTGCTTCTGCATGCTGTCATTCCATTTGATTGAACGATCCACAACTGGGATCCAAACCACCTCATATTGACTATCTAACCTAGTTGCGTGGGGCCTGGATTCATTGTAAATCTGTTCTAGAATTGAGAGCTCGTCCTGGGAAATTTCTAAGCCCGAAATGCACAATAGCACATTCTTCCTTCTCAGCACATCAAGGTTAATCTATAAGAACAATAAAAAGGAGTATTATGATTCAACCAGATAGTATTCTTTGCATTAATTAGCGGAGTACTGAGTTTGAAGACCGCAACCGTTCTCCTGGTGGAGCCATCAACAAGTGGATGTATATCATCTCTGGCACAGATCAAGGCCTTGAGAACCTTCACGTTGTCTATGTGGCTTGTTTCAAAGAGATTAAGAAGCGTTTGGAAAGATTCATGTTCCCTCCTCTCATCTGCATCCGGGACAGGATCATATGTGTTTATAGACATCTTTTAACAGATAAGGTTTCAATTTTTTAACAGCAAAGACCAACGTATTCGTCACCTATATGTTGATAACAAGTTGAAAGCTGCTTCCTTAGATGCTCATGAATGTTATCGAGTTTGTGAGCCAAGGTGGATAACTCCCAAGCCTCAGTGGTTGATATAGCAAATCTGGAAAATTCAATAATATCAGCTTAACACTGGATTTTAATTAGGACGACCTAAGAAATATGCTCTAAAAGAGCATCTGCAACAGTTGATTATGTTCAGATGCATTAGTTTACAGTTTCAAGAAAAGAGATAGCATACGCATGGCCCATGGTAGTCAGATTGGTAATCTGAATAGCACAGACAACAACGCTCTTGATGGTCCAGTAGACAGCAGTTGGAATATGGGCCAATGCAGTAGACAGAGCAGGCACGTCCTGTGTAATGTACATGGGTGGTAGGTCCTTGAACTCAACCACACACCTAGTCACGTTCATTGCTGCCCTGATAAGATTGTTGAGTGCATCGAATCGAGGCTTCAGAGGGCCACTGTGTTCCAGGATTACAGGCAATTGCTTGAGGATTGCCATTGATTTGGCAAGTTGGTTCGATGAGTAAATTTGTGCAAGCAACCAGAACTCTCCATAGTTCAAAGCAAAAGCAGCCAAACTTAGCACTAACTTGGCATCCCAGGAGTAGCTTGCTAGCATGTTGAATATTGCAAGAGTTGTTGCGTGGGCATCTGATCCACCATGAGCCTTGTAAGCAATCTGCAAAATCAAGTTCACTGACACTGTAAACATCCTTAGGCCAAAATGTTCATGAATTTCATCTGCAACTAGTTCCTAGCTACCAAAACTTAAATACATCAGATCAGGATGATGTGCCGTCTTTCATATAACCTCGCACGAAATGCGGTCAATAGTATACGACAATGCATCAATCATGGCAACAAGGTTAGCTTGATCATTCTTCTCCTCAATCTCTGCGTGAGCTTGCGTAGGCTGCATTAAATGAGGAGTAATCAGTGACATTTGACATTTATACCTACCCTGTTTAATTAAATAATAAAGACAAACACAATCCTAGTGCATCTGACTAAGATACTTCATTGAAAATTGAAGAATTGCAATAAATTATTCTGATTGTTGTACCAGAAAACTCGCATCGACCTGCACGGTGGCTCGATTCAGGATATCTTCAACAAGATGGAGAAGTGGTCTGACATCGACATCTCGGCCATCAGCAGCGTGAGTTGCCAGAATCTGCTTCATCATCACATTGTCATCAGACATTGTCAGCATGCTGCGATCACTCTTGATCATTTGCTGGCTAGCACCAGAAGCTGGGCTTATGAGTTGCCTGAAAGACATTGTGCTCAGCTACAGGCTACAGCAAGCTAAAATAGTAAAACTTTAAGGCTTATTCAGAATCGGACGAAGGAAGATACTGGCTTGCGTCTGTCTCCTAAGCAAATTGAATGAGCCTTTTTATAGCCATCAGAGAAGGATTAAAGTTCACTTGAATCACCTTCCTTGCTTCAACTGGAATTAACAAGAGTCTTCCAACGTTAACTATATTTTGTACGTTTACGGTTCCATATTTTGTACGTTTACGGTTCCATATTTAGCTTCAACTGGAATTAAAGTTCTATATTTTGTACGTTTACGGTTCCATATACCTGACTTTTGCTGGAGGTTTTGAACCAGTGTCTTCGTCAGAAATGCCCTTTTGGCTTTAGGCTCAAGTATTTCTTACAGCTGAACATATACACAATGTTAATAATACAAAAGATTCAGAATGAAAATGTTATCTGCTAGGAAAAAAAGGATTTGAACATTTTCACAATCCAATCCTGACATTTTCCCAAAGAAGGGAATATGCAGAATTATCAGTAGATTCAAATGATAACTTGGAACTGTCAAAATCGAATACCCCATGTGCGTTGCTTCCTTCCTTGATAGCCCTTTTACGTGCTCTAAGAGTTGACAGCTTTTCTTTTTGTTCAAGAGTTCTTGAACGGAGTGAAAGGTAAGATTTTATTCTTGGCTCCTCTTTTGCTTGTCAACTAGAAAATGGAATTTGACAGCGAAGTAAATCATAAAAAAACATAACGAAATATGCGTTTGCATATTTTGTCCCCAAGTCCAGACCACACTTTGCAGGACATGCATCCATATTTAATTAGGACATGTACATGTTTATCGTGGTTGACAGCCTAAGAGAAGATAACGATCCTTAAAAGCAAAAAACCTTCATGATAACATCTATATATTGCTCCAATATCAAGTTGTAGTGAACTTGGAAATGTTCACCTTTTGCACCAACTGACTGCTGAAAGAAAAAAAAAATCTCGCATAGCATAACTTGGGGTCAAGATGGTGAACCTTTTTTAATTTTTTGTGACTGTCAAATTATTTAAAATCTAATTATCAGTTAATGTTTAATACTAATATGAAAGGTTAAAAAGAATTAACATTGAATGAATCTTATTCCATAAAAACAACTAAATATAGAATTAAATGAAGAAGTGAAAAGTAACGCATTGTATTCCTATTGTTTCAAGGTTGGTTGTTTTTAACCAATATGAATCACGTTTGTTTGAAAAAGTTATTGGTCCAAAGGATATCTACAGAGATTTGTATGCCTTCAACAAGTCATGCCATGCAAACTTTGGTTTGAACCTCTAACCACCGAAAGTGTGCTCTGATCTTACGGAGAACTAAACCAAGTGAGACCACAAAAGCATCCCAACATTGCAATTGCATGAATGCATCAATCAAGCCTTATTATAAACTGTTCAACCAGCACTATTTCAGTGTTATTCTATCTAGCTAACGCCTACGCATGTTTCATCAGTCTCCAGCTGGTGCCTGAATGGGTAAAACCACCTTTTTGATTTGTTGTACATAACTATTTTTTTTTTCCTCCCTGGAAGCCATTGACCCTGTATACCATTCAGTTAAAGCCATAACTTCTTTACGAACATATCCAACAACACTATAAGTATAAGGTGGAAATGGTTTGGCATCTGTAGTGTGCTAAGAAGCACGAACACAGACACGGGACACGACACGAATGCAGACACACGACACGACACGAATGTCTA
The DNA here is from genome assembly GCA_025531955.1 of Erythroxylum orinocense. Classification (NCBI taxonomy): domain Eukaryota; kingdom Viridiplantae; phylum Streptophyta; class Magnoliopsida; order Malpighiales; family Erythroxylaceae; genus Erythroxylum; species Erythroxylum orinocense. The sequence goes on from JANZLX010000008.1 coordinate 9,759,730, forward strand.
CTAAATTTTAAAAGTTGGTGCGTCCCTGTATCTGCATTCGTGTCGTGTCCCGTGTCTGTGTTCGTGCTTCTTAGTACACTACAGATGCCAAACCATTTCCACCTTATACTTATAGTGTTATATATATATATATATATATTAAAATTTAAAATTAAGAAAAAAAAATTTAGAATTCATAATATGATATATATTAATTAATGTGTTTTAAGACTTTCAATATCTTGATAGTTCATACATATTTTGTGCTTTATAAGTCCCTCTAAAAAAATATGGAGCATATATATGTATTCTTCGTGGGTGTCAGTGTTAAACACGTGTCCGATATGCGGATACATGCTCCATTTTGCCGTGTGCTTTTTAGGTAGTGTGTGATAGATTAAGGGAGTTTTGAAGATTTTTGGTACATTGGAAAATAATATATGATCGTTTTCTCATTTGAATCAGAAAATTTTCTTTAATTGCTTAGGCTTGCTGTAGTGGAACTCAACGACTTAGAATTCTGAAAGATACCATTCGTAGAACGTGATGCTTCTGATTTTTGTAGGAGGAATTCATGGTCATCACTGAGAGGTCCAGAAGAGGACCAAAATGAACCATCGAACTACTTGGATCTTACAATTTTAATGATACCCACTTTCCAAGTTTGAATTCTTCTACACTAGCAAAAGTCTAAACTTTTTTCTTGGATTTGAAAGTGGAAATTCAAGATTTGAATTTGCATGATTCAGATCAAGTATGCTTTGCTTGGCATAGCCACCAGCCTTGTTTGTTGCCTGGTACAGCCTAATTATTTCCGAGCAACTGCAAGATTCTCAACAATGAGAAAAACTCTAATATGTAATCTTCTTTGATCCAATTTCTTGATTATAGAGTACAAAATCAGTATTCGTTAAGCAAAGAAGGGTATAGTGAGGGTAACAGTAAAGCATTAATATTCACCCTTTACCTTAGATGAGAACCCTGTCATTTTGCAAAAGAAATAATCAGGTAGATCCACAGGCAGTCAGGCAGTATCCCGTATATGTATGTAAGCAAACTAATGTTTTATGGAAGTAGGCATCGTTATTTCCTTCGTCCTTTTCTTTTCGTAGGAAATTGTTGCTTTGTAATAGCCGATAGGACTAATTAAGTTTACGTCAGCCATGCATTAACGTTAGGCCTGTCGTCTACGTTTTGTATGGTTGCTATCTCTCGTATATAGAGACAGAACGGAACAAAAATTTAGAGACAGAATAGAACAAAAATTAGAGATAGTAAGGTGTTTAATTATGATGGATAAAACAGATAAAACTGTCTCCATCTCGAGGACAAAAATGTGTTTGGTTGTAATTGACAGAACATAAAAATAGTGTCAATGACTAAATTACCCTTGTAGTATAATATGATTGGAATATGTAATTCATTGATTATTTTTAAATGAATGATTTGTATTAGTAAAAAAGTTAACAAATAATAATAATAATAACAACAATAAAAATTAATATCGAATAATAATAATAATAATAATAAGATAATTAATTTCATATAATAAAATTAATAATAAAATGAACACAAAAATAAAATAGAAATAAATAATAATAAGTACAAAATTTATAATAATAATAATCAAAACAAAATTTATAATAATAATAATAATAATAATAAATACAAAATTTATAATAATAATAATAATAATAATGATAATAATAATAATAAGATAATTAATTTCGTATAATAAAATGAAATCAATAATAATAATAAATAAATGATAAGTACAAAATTTATAATATTAATAAATAATAATAATAATAACAAAATTAATAATAATAATAATACAAAATTTATAATAATAATGATAATAAGATAATTAATTTCATATAATAATAATAAATACAAAATTAATAATAATAATAATAATAATAATAATAAGATAATTAATTTAGTATAATAATAATAATAATAATAATAATAATAATAATAATAATAATAATAATAATAATAACAACAACAACAACAACAACAATGAGTTTAATAACAACAACAACAACAACAATGAGTTTAATAATATAATTAAGAATAAAAAATTTGGTTATATAGGAAGAGGGATATTTCTGAAAGTTACTTATGTATTTTGTCTCGAAGACAGAAGCAAGAAATTTTGTCCTTCGGTTTTGAAAGGAACAAAAAATTTTGTTCTTGTCATTCAGAAACAGAACAAGAGTCACTTGAGACAGCAACCAAACACGGAGAGGGACAAGATTTTTTTGTTTTATCATCTATCCCTACTAAAGAGGACAGCAACCATACACTACGTTATAGTGTATGGGCTTGACGCATCTGCAACTCGTCTAATACACAGTTTATTCGTATTACATGGCAACATTTTCTTACATGTAGCGCATGTTTGGATGGGTTTTTGGGCTGTTAATAAGTACTTTTTTCTTATAATTTTTTTTAAAAAAATAAGTATTTGGTTGTAAAATAAAAAAAGCACTTCTTTAATAGATATGACGTTTTTTATAGTCAAAATATAACTTTTTAAGAAGCTCAAATTTAGAGCTTCTAAAAAAAGTGATTTTTCAGGTAGATTTTTCAGATCAATTAATGAGCCTATTTTTAGTCTCTTTTTTCTTTATATTTTACACATAATTCTCACAATATCCACAAACTCATCTTCTCATTTATTATGTATTTAACTATTTATTCTACTTGAATATTTATTTTAAGATTTATATAATATTATTTGGCTTTTTTATATGTTTAAATATTTATTTTTGATATTAATTTACTTATATTATGGTCTATACAAAAGATTTGGTTAAATATATTTTGATTTATGTTTCATATGGTTTAAAGTTATATAATAATTAATATATTGTGCTTTGCATATTGTTTAATATAATTTAAATAATATTTATACGCATAAATAATTTTATTATAAAATAAAATATAGTTAAAATTAAAAGTGTTTTTTTTATTTTTATGTTGCCAAATAGTTTATGTATAAAGCACTTTTAAAAAAGCTCTTTTCTAAATGATAGTCAAACAATTAACTGGTTTCTTAGAAAAGTTCTTTTTAAAAAAGATATTAAAAAAAAAGCTTTACTAACAAAAACACTATTATTATAAGCCTAACCAAACATAAGCGTAATCATTCAGGCATGGCTCAGTTTTGTTGTTTTTATCTATCGACCATTCGACTATCTAAAGAACGTAAACGAGATTATTAAGGAAAGAATGAAAGAGCAGTAGGAAAAACTAGAGAGAAAGCTAGAGAGATAAACTAGCGTAAGAAAAGAAATGAAAACAGAGTCGAACAGAGTATGGGAAGAACTCAGTGAAAGACTGAGATTTTATTCAATGATTCATGCTATACATCTTCTGTAATCAATTACACATTTATAGCTAAAAACTAACTGTCATCTAACGGCTCTTAACCGGCTATTCTTGAATATCTTGAACTCTTGCATCTTGCGTTCTTTACGTAGTTGCATGGTTTGTAAAACGTCTTCTGTCCGAGAATTCCTGAGACATGTAACCTACAGTCATCACAGCACCGGTACACGGTCATCCTTTCCACGGAATGGTTGCACTCTGCGCACTTGAGCTTCTCCGGCATCCCTCTAGCTGTGTCACGAACCTCGAACTCGCAGCAGTGAGGCAGAGCTGGAATTCCATGGGTGTTCTCAATCAATGCTGGCATAAAACCCTTTGGTGCAACGTTATCTTTGAAGCAAACAGAATAAAAAGTGAATATGATGTGTAAGGCTTTGCTTGCTTATTTCATTTGTTACGAGAACAATTTATACAGGATTTTTGTGTAATTCTAGATTGTTCATTTGAACCGTATATACAACTGGAATAACAAAATTTGTTATTTACAGCTAGTGGTCTCTTGAGAGGAATTTCTTCTGTACTGTCAGGTGTAAGATAAAATTTGGTAGTCTTGAATATTGGCTTGTTGTAGTCTGCAGATCAGTCTCATATTTATGTGTACATCCCATTACAAATTTCCTGCCCAAGGTCTTTTGTAGCTGGTCTGATTCGTTTACAATCTTTCCAAATGCTAAAGTACTCCAACATGCAGTTTAGGAACGGAACTCCATTGGCTCTAACCATCTCGGTCACAGATCCACGTCCAAGAATGACGAACCCATTTCCACCTTCGCCCATGTAAAGTGTTGTAGCAATCTCTGCCATTATGTTCAACCTCTTGCTTGGAGAAGAACATGCTTTCTAGCCTAACCCAGAAGTACCAAATTGTGTACAAGTCACTTAATGTGTAGATGACATATTCTCGGCGTTTATAGTGCTTATAGCTTTCCTGACTCGGTCCTTGGGATTTTTCTTTCCTACTAAATCATCTGCAGACTGAGGCCAGCCTCTTTTGCCACAGAGTCAGTGGTGAACTTTCTGATCCAATCTAAGAAGCACGGACACAGCAAAATGTCCGCGTGTCAGACACGTGTTTGACACCGACACCCACAAAAAGTACATATATATGTTTCATATTTTTTTAGAAGGGCTTATAAAGTACAAAATATGTATAAACTAAGATATTGAAAGTTTTGAAACACATTAATCAATAGATATTATATTATGAATTCTAATTTTTTCTTAATTTTAAATTTTATAATATGTCGTATTCTTGTCCACCAAATTTTAAAAGTTAGTGTGTCCCTGTGTCTGTGTCCGTATCATGTCCTGTGTCCGTATCTGTGTCCGTGCTTCTTAAGATCCAATCAATGTCCTCTCCTCCACGGAGAAGGATGTATCTTCCCTTAGATATCTAATGATCCAACATATCAAAGCCAGTCATAAGAAACTTAATGATAGGAAATGGAAGAGTTAAATGAGTATAGACAATGTTCTCAAAACCGGACCGGTGGCCTTACTGGTTACTGGTTTGACCGGTTCGACCGGTTCAACCACCGGTCGAACCGGTGTGACGTAATAATTATTCAATAATTATATTTAATTAAAAATATAATTAAAAATATTTAAAAAATAAAAAAATAAAAATAAAAAAATTGAACAATAACCTAACCGGTCCGACCGGTTTTGACCGGTTCACACCGGTCCAATTTAGGACCGATTTTTTGGCTTCACCCGGACCGGTCGGACTGGCCGGTCCGGGCCGGGTTTCAAAACCTGGAGTATAGATATAGATGTATGTACACAATCCATAATCTGTGTTGATCAATGGAGTCCACTAGGAAGTCAATCCTCCAACTCTATGCATTCCACAGTTCCTTTTCTCGGTCAACGGTGAAGTGGAAAGTTAAACTTCCCCATATTCATATCATGGGTGCATTTCGGGTTCGCAACGGAAGGATAAACAAACATAATTATAATATGAAAATTGTACGATAACAAAGAGATCAATTTTATTGATAGAGAATTATATTAATATCTTTCAAAAGCTAATTAAATAGGTTTAAATAAATCTTATATTAAAAAGAATTCTAAACAAGATAAGAAATTCTAATTCTTTTTAGGAAGAATTCTATAAAAAAATATACAACTCTAATTTATCTTAGGATCATTTTCTAAAAAAATAAAAAACTTCAATTTATCTTAAGAAGACCTTTAGAAAAAATAGGAAAGAATAAAAAAGATTGAGCTAATTCATCTTAGGAAAATTTTTAAATAAAATAGAAACTCTAATTCTCCTTAGAAAGGCTTATAAAAGAAATATGAAACTTTAATTTATTTTAGAAAGACTTTCAGAAGAGATAAAATTCAAATTTATCTTAAGAAGACTTCAAAACAAAATAAGAAAGGAATCAAAAGGATTGAGTAAAGTTTGAAATAAGAAACAAATAAAATAAAAAATTATTCAAAAAACTTGTAGAGAAGAATGATAGATAAGATGTGATCACGTGTTAGTCAATATTCCATTCTACGTAATCGGAAAGAAATTCAGAGAAGAATGTTGGATAAGGCGTTATCATGTTCTAGTCAATATACCATTCTACCTAAAGAAAAAGAATTATAAAGAGGAATGACGGATAAGGTGAGATCATGTAACACCCCACTCCCGCGTGACCCGAACCTGACATCGATGGTGATATTCGAGTCCATGCTCTGCGAGGTTGGCGTGCTACATCACTAAGTCAAAACACAGTATAAATTTTTTTAAAAAAACTGAGTGATGTAGCAGGGCACGGACTCGGATATCACCATCGATGTCGGGTTTGGGTCACGCGAGAGTGGGGTGTTACATTTAGGTAAATCAGAGCCCAGAAGCACGAGCTTATATGGGCATTTTCTAAAACATAGGTCTAGTTACATGCATTTAAGTCATGTCGTAGCAGATCGTGGCAACTGATCCCTAATCCGAGTCGTATGAGTACGAGTCATACGTATGAATATGTGTTAAGTGAGTAAGTGTGAGAAAAGTGATGATATGTCAGAATATGAGCCAATGAAGGTATATGGGCAATTAGGAATGGGAAAGGAAAAATGGATAATGATATCCATATTATATTGTGGTTATAAACCCTCGAATGTGATATGAATGTAAATACATTGGCATGGGTTGATTTAGGAAGAAGTGATATCAAAATGAATAATGAGACGTAAAGTGAATAAATCGAGTTGAAAGAAAATGAAAATCTCTATAACCTGGAGAGGTCAAATTTGGACATGAGAAGCATATCGGTTAAAATATGTCTATGTGAAAAGAAAAGTTCAGGATGACTAGCTATTTATGATTCTGACTTGTATGTTCGATAAAATGGGGATAATTGGAAATGAGCAAAAGTACATGGTTCGATAAGGCAGATATAGATTCACTACATTTGTGTTGGTGGGTATTATGGAAGATGATATCGATACTGTGATGAGATCGATAGTGTACCGTACTAATTTACCTTCGAATGAAATAGCGAAGTGACTATATTGTCAGGAAAAAGTAGCAATGGTAAGATTAAAGTGTACAAGTCCGGTTCAAAGAAAGAAATAGACTAGATTTGGGATTTGCAATGTGAAAGTTGTGATTTAGTATAAGCATAGATCTTGGATACTAAAATTACATTTCTTGATGATTCTGCATTTAATTGAGGGGAAAAAATGACGTTACAAGTGATGATACGTGGTACATGAAATGTAATATGGAGAAAGTGAGAAATGCGCCTAGGGTTGGATTGTATGCATGCGCTTATGAAAAAGATGATAACTCAAAGGAGAAGAGTGCACTTAAAATGCTAAGTCAATGATCATGATAGGATGTTGCATTAGAAGAAGAGGTAAATATTGAAAAGAAAAAAAAAAGAAAAATGGAGTAGAATCATTGTCAATATGTGTGTTACGGTGAGGAAGAAAGTGCAAGGCACGTTATTGGCCTACAAAAAAGCGGTTTCTGTTATGAGCATATAGTGAACCCCAATCATGGGCAGGAACAAGAATACTTAGTGGCGATAGAAAGCTAACAAGAAAATCTTCAACTTTCATTAAGACCAACTGAGCAAATTCAACCTAAATCAATCCAGAAAAATTCATCAAAGTTTCATGTCATATTTCTCGGTTACTGCTCATACTGTACAAATCACTCACTCTCAGCCCTTTCCAAATTACTATTCTACCCTTCCCATCGAGGGTGGGATGTTACAGATCATGTGCTAGTAAATATTTCATTATGTCTGAGAAATCAGATATGTCATCATTCACGCTTACTTGTCAAATTAAAGAACTCAACCTTGAGTTATTGCCAACTTATCCAAGCTTTGTATCATAAAAGTAAGGTGAAAGATTAACAATATTAAAGGTTGGAGAGACAATACTCATTTATAGACTATCAACTATATAAGCATTGTCATTGATTTTTCTCTAAATGAATCATACTTCTTTTGTTGTAGTATATGATAACCTTTAGTTCGAATCTTGCTCAAGAAAATGATTACTTCATCTCCAATACTAAATACTTGAGCACTCTAATGGGGATCAACCTTAGTCATGTACTTCTCATTGGCTCTTTTAATCTTCTTCTTGACCTCCACTTGAATTTCCAGTGTCTCTTTAGGTAACTTTGTAGCATTAGGACAAATGTTAGAAAATTTAGGCAATTTAACAAGATCAATAGCATGATTAGGGATCTTTAGGTAAACCATAAAAAATGGCGATCAACCGATGACACTATAGATTATATTGTTGTAGGTAAATTTAACTTGTGCAATTAAGAAATCCCAACTCTTCAGTTTGTCACGACCTATACGGCTTACTAAATTACTCCAAAGTCCCATTCATTACATCCATTTGACCATTAGTTTAAGGATATGCATTGTTACTATACCTAAGATAAAAATCAAATAAACCTTATAAGGTCCTCCAAAAGTGACTAAAAAACTTAGTGTCATGATAAAAAATATAGATTTAGGAACACCAAGGAGTCACATATCATTTCTCTAAAGAATAGTTTAGTAATCACTGTAGTGTCTATCGACTTTTTACAACCCAAAAGTCATCACTAACCGTTCATATAATCCGTGTCCAATCTTAAAAATAGTTTTCTACTTATCCCTAAACCTAATTCAAATTTGATAGTAACCACTCTTGAGATCAATCTTTAAAAAAATCACTACCCCACAAAATTGATCTAACATATCATTTAACCTCAGGATAGGAAATTTATACTTAATAGAAATCTTGTTAAGAGCTCGAGCATCTACACACAACCTCTAACTACTATCTTTTTTAGGTGTAAGTAAAATAGGAGCCGCATATAAGCTCATACTCTCTTTAAGATACCATTTCCTAATCAACTCCTTTACTTTCTCCCTCAAGATCTCATTCTCATTTGGACTCATACGACAGTGAGGCAAGTTAGATAAACTAGCCATAAGAACTAAATCAATCTAGAGTGGGATATCTCTTATGAGAGATAATCCATTGGGTAGCTCTTCAGGTACATCCCTAATTTTTTTCTAAAATTGACTGCACTTTTAAAAGAATCTCATATTTTCTCTTTTCACTCTCTTCATCCCCTTTCTCTATCAATAAGTATACATCCCTTGTTTTTTTTTTCATCTCTCTCATAAAATTTCTCCTATTATTTTCCAATTCTAACAATGACTTGTTCGTCTCATTAGGTTTCGCCACTCTCTTTTCACCTATTGGTACTAACTTATACTTCACATCATTCTTCACAAATAGATAAAAATTCTTCCTTTCCCAAGTGAAGTGCATCAACATCCTGTTGACATGGTCTAGCCAACAAATTTGACATACATCCATATCAAAAACATCACAATAATGATCATCCGAGCATTTAACAATAGGGAATTACACCTTACATCTTTCCGTGACATGGAAATCACCAATAGCAGTAATCCATTCAATATTATAGGTCCTTATCTATCTATCTATCGAGAACACCGAGAGTTGTCTACTTCCAGAATTTGAACAACTCTTTGTCTTTCATGCATATTATCGCTGCTACGCTAATCAATGCAGACATAAATTATGAATCAATTCATGTTTACTTACAGATCCTCAAACTGCTTCCTTCTTTCTTTGTCTACATAATTTTAGGATTACAACTAGAACCTGACAATCTTATATTGGTGATATTTTGTTAGCTGACTCTGGGTTTCAATATTGCAATCAATTTGCAAGCTGATATGAGTTATAACTCTGTACGACCATCTAAAATTGCCCAAGATCATAACAAAAGTTGCCAAAACTATCAACTTGTTTTCCCATAGGTATTTCAGTACTTCTCTAGTATTGGTGATGTCGCATCTATAGTTATACCCCAATGCACTTGCATAAAACCTTTCAATGTATTGACTAGTTATAGGACATAAATGTGGGAGGCAACGGAAAAGAAAGTAGCCAAGATCTTTCACTTCATAAATTACCTATCAGACAATTTGATCGATATGAGAAGTCAGAATTTGAGGCAAGGTAATGTAGCTGACTTGGAGGGGTGGGTCCTCCAATAGCTTTATAGGACCTTGAATGCCTTGAAAATCATAAAAAATTTTCAGGGCATAAGTGAATATATCCTCAATGATAGGCAGAAATGTCTTGATATCAAAACCCCTAATATCATGGACAGAAGCAGACAGAATTATTGGAAACAATCTAGGAGTAGATACAAGTGATGGTAAATATTGCTTCTCAGTTGGAGTCCATAAATATTTCTTTTCACACGGAGTCACTAACGTAGGGGGGTCACTTTTGATCACTTTCTCAGAACTAGCAATGGCAGTGGATGGTGTAGGCTTAATGGGGAGCATTTTTGGGAGACAAATAACAACAAAGACAATGATAAGATATATGTTATTATGATATCTTATTATGTACTTTTGGGCATTATTTGAAATTGGCCCTTGTTGGATTTATATGGAACTACTTCAAGAGAAAGTTGATTAGGTTTAAAATCCTAATCAAGATGGGAGTTAATAGATAACCTATTTTGGGATAATGGCTATCTAAGGAAGGATGAGATTTGGTTTGAAAATAGCAACTGTCATTAGCTATGTTTTTCGTGATGTGTGGGCTGATTGGTTGTCGTTTTTAGTGAGAAAAAAAAACAATAAGATTTGTATGAAGATATTATTTTGTGTGTTGCTAATTTTTGGGTTAAGGATTACGTATCTGTAGTGGATTGGTTTTTGGTGTTGATGAATTTTTTATACAGCTGTGTTTTTCTCCTACCATCGAATAACCATTAAGGGCTATTTTTGTATAATCTTATGTTGTTAGTACATGTTCTATTCTTGGGTGATTTAGCAACTGCACATTCTTTTGTTTTGAACATCTATTGAGGGCGATTTAGCAACGGATTTTTCTCTTTATGTTTCCATGATTGTATGGAATCTTTGTAGCCGTGTATTCGCTATCTTTTGAACAACACTAGTGGGTTATATAGGAGTTTTGTGGGTGTTGATAGTGGTGGCTGTGTGAGAAAAATTTCAACAGTTGTTGTGATTGTTGTAGCCTCGATATTTGCATGGTTTCGGTGAAGAAATGTTTACGTGTGTTGGAAATTTGTTTGCTACTGTGTATGTGATGTTACAGTGATAATCTTGAAAGAATACAATAGATTTATTGATAGACAACTTTTCGATCTTTCATTGAAGAAGTTGGAATTATTAGGGAATTTTTTTCTTATCTCAAATGTTTTCGTTTATATTGAATTTTATTTAATCACTTAAGTTGTTTATTTCGTATCATTATCATTAAACGTTGTTAAGAAAAATTTTTATTGAGGTTAACACGAGTCGATCGTGTTATTGGGTATGAAATACTTTCATAGATAGTAAGGACGAGGGATAGTGTCGAGGCTTAAGTGAGTCAACTCAATAAAGCCCTGTGTAAAACTATTATCGTTAGTGAAATATTAAGCTGGGTGAGGTCCCCGCAGATGTAGGCAAGATGTATCGAACTACGTTAACAAATTTGATGTGTTGATTTATTATTTCATTTTTTATTGTTTTTATCAGAAAATTTATAACGACTGGGACCATTCATAATTTGTGCGAAACTACATCCTTTCAGATTAACAGACAAAAAAACACAACTAGAAGAACATTGTTACGAACACCTGTGTTGGCTTCCACATAGTCTTTAGTGTAGGGGTTAAGGTGGCTACGTGAGTTGTTATATTTTATGGTTCTTTATGTGTTCTGTTAATGTGGTAGTAGTGTTAGTGGATGGATAAAACGTGGGGTAGTAGTGTTAGTGGATGGTTATTTACTTTAAGTATTTAAAAGTTATAAAGACTCTCGTGAATTTTTATTGAAGTCTGAATTTTTCATATTCCCAACTTCCTATTCTTCTCTATCCTTACTCAACTCAAATTCTTACACATCATTCTAGGTATCAGAGTTAGGTTCGTCTTACACACATCTTTAATTTATGGAGACTCAAGGAAAGACGAACGCAAAATTTCGAAATGAGGTTCAGGATGTTCTTGGGTGGCCTAAGTCACGATTCGATGTGATCAACTCTTGATTGGATCAAATCCACTCCTCCTTCCAATCTATGATTCAAGAATTTCAAGTTATACATGGGAAACTCCCAAAATGGTAATCCATATATTAACTCATTCACTGCTGGGGAGACTTCTACCCCTCACAACAATAGAACTCCTACCCACCCTTTTCCATGTTTCAATGGAGATAACCCGACGGAATGGATCTATAAAGCAGAGAAATCTTTTGACTTTAAGAGGGTAGCCTTGGATCAACGAGTTCAAGTGGCCTTATAACATTTAGAAGGTCTCAACCTCTAATGGCACCTCTCTTGGGGAAAATTTTCCAAAGATCTCTTGCAATGGTTTGGTCCCATAATTAATGATCCGACCGAATCACTCTTTCAACTCAAGCAAACCTTGATAGTGGAATCTTATCAAGAAGTCTTAGAGCAACTTCCCAACCAAATTGATGGACTACCAAAATCTTTTCTCTTAGGGAATTTTATTGCAGGCCTAAAAGATGGCATTAGATTGGAGGTGAAGATTAAGCAGCCATAAACTTTGGTCAAGGCTATTGACGTGGCTCAACTAATCAAGGAGAAGAACTCACTACAAAAAAAGGTGCAACCATTACGTCCCATAACTAAAAGGTCATTTTCCTCTCCTGGAATTCTGGGACCCACACTAAGTACACAACTTCCACAAGGTACAAATACCACAACCCCACTCACCTTAGTGCGATGATTATCGGCAAAGGAAGCTAAGAATCGAAGGTACAAAGGGCTCTGTTATTACTGCGACGAGAAGTTTACTCTCGGGCATTGGTGTGAGAGGCCACAATTTTTCATAATTGAGGATTCTCCGACTTTAGACGACAGTAACAAGCATAGGGAACCAGTTACTCTAACCACTGAGGAGCCACCAGGCAAAGTTTCATTCCATGCTATTACAATAATCAATTTTCCACAAACATTGTGGTACCTTGTAAACTCCGAGGTAAAGACCTTATGGTTTTAATAGACAATGACAGTACACATAACTTTGTAGATCAATCTATGGTAAAATAATTTGGTCTTTCGGTTAACCACAATATTGAATTTAATGTGATGGTGGCGAATCAAGAACGTATCAAATGTGTAAGCCTATGCCCGGACCTTACCATTCATGTGCAGGGAACATCAGCTGATTATTATATACTACGTGTAGCAGTGTGCCCTTTGGTATTAAGAGTGCAATGGTTGGCAACTTTGGGCCCTATACAGATTGACTATTACACTTTTACTATGACTTAGTACAAGGATAGTAAAGTCCATAAATTGTAAGGTATACAGAGAACTCCACTGTTACCGCTACAAAGCAAAGAATTAAATTCCCTCTGTGGGATTGTGTTCCTCTTCCAAATTGATGCCAACTATCAAGTGAGTTATCCTCATCAATCACCCTCATAAATTACTCAGTTGTTGACAGAATTCTCCAAGTTCTTCCAGTCTCCTTCTATATTGCCTTCTAACCGGATACATGATCATCGAATAAACCTCCAGCTGAACTCTACCCTAATGAGTCTTCAACCTTACATATATCCTTACTTTCAGAAATTTGAGATTGAAAGGCTTGTTCAAGAATTGCTTACTAGTGGGCTTATTCGACCATGTTAGGGCCCTTTCTCATCATCGGTTTTGCTGGTCAAGAAGGTCGATGGGGACTGGTGGTTTTGTATGGATTATCGCGCCCTCAATAATATCACCATTAAAGATAAGTATCTAATTCCTGGCATTGATGAATTACTTGATGAACTACATGGAGCTCAGTTCTTTTCCAAGCTAGATCTTTAGGCAGGTTATCATCAGAAGAGTTCATGAAGAAGATATACCAAAGACAACTTTCTGCACATACGAGGGACATTACAAGTTTTTAGTAATGCCATCTGGCCTTACTAACGCTCCGACCACTTTCCAGAGTTTAATGAATGACATATTTTGCCCTTATCTTCACAAGTTTGTCCTTGTTTTATGACATATTAATTTATTCTTCTACTTGGGAAAACCATGTACATTATTTATATTTATTTTTTCTGTTTTGCTACAACATCAACTCTCTGTTAAAGAATCCAAGTGCAAAATTGAGGTTTAACAAGTGGAGTACCTTGGGCATATCATTACAGGACAGGGAGTACAAGTATATCCAAGCCATTTTGGAATGGCTGCAACCTACAACTCTTCGAGGTGTTCACAAATTCCTTGGTTTAGCCAGGTATTATAGAAAAATCATTCGTCATTTCGGAGGCATCATAGCTCTACTGACTCAACTTCTCAAAAAAGATAATTTCTAGTGGACTGAAGCTACCTAACAATCTTTCCAACAATTGAAACAGGCTCTCTCATATCCTCTCATGCTTCGCTTACCTGATTTTACACAACCATTTATGATTGAATGTGATGCCAGTGGAGTGCGAATAGGAGCAGTCTTAACACAATAAGCTCATCTTATTGCTTACTTTAGCAAAGCTTTAAAAGGAAGTGCATTGAACCTTTCCACATATGAAAAGGAAATGTTAGCCTTAGTGAAATCAGTTCAACGATGGTGTTCTTATCTTTTTGGCAACCATTTCATCATCTGGACAGACCACCAAAGCTTGAAATTCCTCTTAGAGTAGCACATTACCACCCCGGCTCAGGCACGTTGGATGCCAAAATTACTTGGTTATGATTATGAGATTCAATATAAAGGGGGTATTAACAACCGAGTTGCAGATTCTCTCTCTCACATGGTTGAAGTCCATCTCCTGGCTATTTCTACTTTAACATCAAATTGGTGGACAATCTTGTAAGATGAAGTGCGCACCGACCCATTTTATACCACGTTATCCACCTCTTCTTCTTCCACACCATATTTCATTCACAATGGGGTTTAGTTCAAACATTAAAAGGTATTTTTAAGTCCACATTCCTCCTTGATTTCCCACATTTTGACTGATTGTCACTCCTCTCCTATAGGTGGCTACTTTGCATTTCAAAAGACCCTTGGCCACATCAAACAAACATTTCTTTGGGCAAACATACTGATTAAACCGTAATGGTAGTAGTTTCCCAAACTTTCCGATTCGTTTATAGTAAACAAAAAAATTAGAAAAATTAAGAGAACAAAAAATAAATCAACACCAAAAATTTGGTAACGCAGTTCGGCACACCTTGTCTATGTTTGCGGGGCCCCCACCCGGTTTAATACTTTCATTGAAGTACAATAGATTTACCCAAGGCTTTATTGAGCTGACACCACTCAACCCTTGACACTATCTCTTAACCTCACTTCCCATGAAAGAATTTCACACCCAATAGTAAGACCGCCTCGTACTAACCTTAACAGAGGATTTTCTTAATCAATCTTTTAATAACAGATAATTAATAAAAATAACTCAAGTGATCAATCAATTAAGAACAAAACAATAATACACTTGAGATAAAAGAAAAGAACAACTTTCCGAAAGGTTCAGCTCCACTGAAATAAATCTAGAAGTCGTCGCAATAACAATCAATCCAACCGTAAGCCACTCCACAAGGATGACAGTCCAACATGAGCAATACAGAGCCGTGAATCTCCCATTCAGAAAATACGTACTGCACTCTTTAATTGTTATCAATCAAGCAAGGAACACACCACCAAAGAACACACAAATAAATAGCCCATGTCTTCAATAATAACCCATCAATCCACACAATGCCCAAGGCACTCACAATGCTCACTCATAAACACAGTCGTGTGTCTTACCAAAGCCTTAAACCAATTAACGCCCACACCTCCTTTTATAAAATCCTCGGTATATATGAAGACATGAGCTCACAACCCACACAAGGTCACTGCTCACAACCCACCACTACAAGAAAATAATACAATCCGCGATGTTTTATTAATAAAAAGTCACAGATTGTAAAAGCTTTTTGTGATGTTTTAAAAACGTCACAAAAGGTTTGAATTTTTTGTGACGTCTTAAAAAACGTCACAAATTTATAATACTTTTTACGACATTTTATTTAAAAACCGTCGCAAAATAAAAAATGCGACGTTTTGTTGAATAAAACGTCGCAAAAGATGTTTCCCCATTAAAACATTTTCTTCTCCCGCGTTTGATCTTTTCGGTCTAGGGCTTGAAAATGAATCTGAGAACTTTTTCAAGTTAGAAACCAAATCTGAAAAACATCGTTGCGCCGTCGACACATCGCATTACTACAAGAATTCCTTTCTCCTTCACTCCTTCAATCTCTGCCCCTTCTTCTTCACCAAAGCCATTTCCTTCATAAATATTTACAGTTCCACCATTCACAGTTTCATAAACAACCTCTTCTTCCTCTTTATCAAAACCGGAACCAACTCCAAATACCTAAAAATGCTCATAATCTTCATGTAAATTAAATTCCAAGCTATTCTTCGACTTTTCCCCTTTTTTGATACTAGAACGATATACTTCAGTCTCGTCTTCCATCTTTGCGACATCAGAATTGGAAAACTTCACCTCTACGGATAACGACTGAGGAGAGTAACCAAGGAGAGGCACCGTGAAGTCTTCTCTCGGAGGTAATCGAGTGTAGGTGGTGGCTTCACGGCTTATTAGTGTGACCAAAGATGGTGCAGACTTATGTTTAGCCTTTTGAGGCTTCAATTTAGTATTGCGGCTAAATTTAGAATTTTTGGAGTTATGGTTAGGGTTTTGCGTATTGGGCCGAGCAAGAGCTTGTGGAGGGAAGGAGCTGGTTATGGATATTCATTTGGGCTATTTCATTTCATTTTAGTGACTGACAAATCTATAAATCTACAGATTTTAAGTGGCTAGATCCATTAGAATGACGAAGATGGGAAGGTTCTTGATACCCATCTTGGGTTTTCTGTTGTTCTGCTACATGTGAGCTACTGTTGGAGGAGCAGAGTACCTCAAGTACAAAGACCCCAAACAACCGTTAGGTTTGCGAATCAAAGACTTGATGAACTAAACAGATCCAAATGTTATAGTTTTGTCGTCATCAGAGGAGTTTGGCCAGAAAATTAGGTAGATGAGGAACTTGAAGCATTTTAACTATAATCCCTCTTGTCCTTTACGCTTTTTATTGAGACACATGTCAAATTCCTATATTTGATAGAAATGAGATAATGACTTATAAAGAAATTAGTTGTGGATAAAGTCAAGTGGAACTCATCTAATAGTATTGGCATATATTGCAGTTTGGGATTGCAAATTGAAGGGGAGTGTTATGGTTTTTGGGATTACTCGCAACTGTCAAACAAGAAGGTATTGACTATAAGAAAGCAAAAATGGTGTTCGTTTCTTTTGCTACATGTCGTGTGTATCACGTCAACCCCAATAATCGTCCATCTCTATAGAAATTCCAATGGAAGGCAGAGCAAGTAGTGCGCATAAATGATGATTATGTATGTGTTTGAGACAACCGTCACCAAGCTTCTGTAAGTCGTACTTGAGACATGATAAAATTCAGTCTTTATCTGTTTGCTTATGTGTTTGTATACCTGTAAAGTTGTATATTATGTAGTGGAAACTTGGGAGTTTAGAGCTTCTAGATGATTATTCTGCAAGGAAGGAGTATTTTGTAAAGGTGTATTTGTATATCTTGTTTCAAATTTGGCTTGCTTTTGGTGTGGTTTGTTGGAATTAATTTCTTCCATTTCCAACTTTTAAAAGCTATTGATTATGTAATATCCATTTCTTAGCTGCTGGAAATTGGGTATTATTTTTCTGAAGCTATAGTCTGATTTTTACCAGCAACACATGCATTTACCAGTTCTGTTCTGTCAAAGTCAGAAACGATACCAACGTCATGAATGTAAATTTGGTTGTAATATTATTTTCATCTTGATTAATAATGCATGCAATCTGTTATTAGTTGCTTCACAGATGAGGAGTGGAGTACCAGCTGTGTAAACATAACAAAATCTCTTGCTTACAGGTAATTACGATTTAGTTATGCCATTACACACCTTTTCATCTTGTTCTATATGTTCTTCCATACTAGGAGTGCTGTTCTTTGTATTTTGTTCACAGGGGAGCTCACTTTGCTTCAGGTTTGAATTTGATGGGTTTTGCTTCCAATTTATTTGTATCATAACCTTTTATTGAACATAAACATTATGAATGGATGTTAAAAATAGCCTTACTTCTTGTGAAATCTCAACTAGACATATGTATGAATGAGTTGATACAATACTAGTAGACTTAGCAATACATCTTATTCATGGTACAGTTAAAGCCCTGAATTAAGCAAGGTTAGAAGCAAATGTGAGATTGTCTCATGATGCAACTTACCAGAAGCAATGGCCAAGCCCTGCAGTGGCAAGTGGTTTATTTCTTTTACTTTCATTCTTAAAGTTTGTGTATCCGCCCTTCATCTGGCTTTCTCTTGGAGCTGTGGCGGTTGGTGTCATTCCCATCTTCTTAAGAGGCCTTGCTTCCATCACCAACTTTAGACTTGACACCAACATACTGGTCATTATTGCAGGTTACCATTTTCTTTCATTTTGATCTTCTTGCAGATATTCCAGGTTTAGGAACTTCATTTTACTATACTAAAGTGATTTCAAGTACACTTCCTTAATGGCTTTAGCCCTTAGGAACTGCAGAAGACATAGTTGCTAGTTCTTTCTCATGTGGCTGTTGCATGAACAATAGCAAAGCAATTATTTACCAAATTTAGAAAGAAGCTATGGTGTTTGTATCTATGGATGCAATTTTAGATTGATGTGGTTTTGGAAAATGGGTTCACAGTAATAGGATCCATTGCGATGGATGACTATATTGAAGCGGGAACCATTGTCTTCCTGTTCACTATCGCTGAATGGCTCGAAACAAGGGCAAGCTACAAGGTAACACCAAAATTTATGTTGCACAGTTAATTAGATATTACATTATAAAAATTGAACTTTTTTAATCTAATGACATCAGCTTTGTTAGGCAAATGCTGTAATGTCATCACTGATAAGTTTGACTCCTCAAAAAGCCGTCATTGCGGAAACTGGAGAAGAAGTGGATATTAATGAGGTCAAGATCAACACTGTTCTTGCGGTTAAGGCCGGCCAGGTCATACCAATTGATGGTGTTGTTGTTGATGGGAAATGTGAAATTGATGAGAAGACTTTAACAGGAGAGTCATTTCCAGTTCCCAAGCAGACGGATTCCACTGTTTGGGCTGGCACCATCAACCTTAATGGTAATATCTCTCTTGCTCTTTCTATCTCTGTTTACCTTGTGACAATAACTATTTCTATCTCTCTTGCTCTTTCTATCTCTCTTGACCATGTGACAATAACTATTTCTTCTTCAGGTTATATTAGTGTCAGAACTACTGCTCTAGCTGAAGAATGCGTGGTAGCCAAAATGACAAAACTGGTGGAAGAAGCTCAGACCAACAAATCCAAGACCCAGTACTTGATAGACACATGTGCACAGTATTACACACCAGGTTAGAGAAATGGCAAACGGAAACATAACTTCAATTTGACGTAAATTAATCCACACATCCTAAACCATAATTCAGACGTGAACTCTTGTTCGTTACGTTTCTGCAGCTGTTATTGTAATATCAGCTGCCGTTGCGGTTGCTCCACTTATACTAAAAGTTCATGACCGAAGCCATTGGTTTCACTTGGCGTTGGTTATTTTAGTAAGTTCATGTCCGTGTGCCCTTATACTGTCGACACCAGTGGCCACTTTCTGTGCGCTTACAAAGGCGGCAACAGCTGGTCTTCTAATCAAAGGAGGAAACTACCTTGAAACGTTAGCAAAAGTTAAGGTCATGGCATTTGACAAAACTGGAACTATCACCAGAGGTGAATTTCTCGTCACAGACTTCCAGACTCTCTCTGGTGAAATCAGCTTGGAGAAATTGCTTTATTGGTAAGGACTATTTACATTATTCTGTAGAGAAATAACTTTATTTTGATCAAATTTGATATAATTCTTCAATACTTAAAAGACTTTAGCGCTTACTAGAGATGGGATGAAATTCAACAGGGTCTCAAGCATTGAGAGCAAATCAAGTCATCCAATGGCAACTGCACTAGTCGACCATGCAAGGTCACTTGATATAGAACCCAAACCTGACAATGTCGAGGAATTCCAAAATTTTCCCGGAGAAGGCATTCATGGAAAAATTGATGGACGAGATATTTACATTGGAAACAGAAAGATTGGTCATAGGTCTGGATCTAAGACTGGTAAATGTTTTGCGTACCTATTTTCTAATAAATCATTTAAATTTAATGACAAGCTAAATATCTATAGGTTACGACCTATTCTATTGTTGAAATATGTACTCAAAGACATTCCAAGTTTTCCTAAATTTCATTGCCTTCTTTGTATTATATTCGCGTTTACTTGTATACAGTTCCACCCGTAGAAGTTGACAAAAGGTCGGGGAAGACCATCGGATACATCTATTGTGGAGCGGCCCCCTCTGGAGTTTTTAGCCTTTCTGATGCCTGTAGAACCGGAGCTGCAGAAGCAATCAAGGAGTTGAACTTACTAGGAATTAAAACAGCCATGCTTACAGGAGATAGTCGATCAGCAGCCATGCATGCACAAGAACAGGTGAACTTGTCCTCATTTACATCCATAATGTTTTTCTAAATCATGACTTTGGAAAAGTATAAAAGAGGGAAAAATGGAATTCAAGTGGAAATGTTCTGGCTTACGATTAATTTTTCACGTGCATAGAGCATTAATTAACATGGAACAACAAGTAATCAGATCTACTGTGTTGGCAGCTATCATATGCTCTTGAGGCAGTCCACGCAGAACTCTTACCTGAAGATAAAGCAACTATTATCGAGGAGTTGAAGAAACAAGGGCCAACAGCTATGATCGGAGATGGCTTGAATGATGCCCCTGCATTAGCGACAGCCGACATTGGTATTTCAATGGGAATCTCAGGTTCTGCACTTGCAACAGAGACTGGGAATGTAGTTCTTATGTCCAATGACATCGGAAAAGTACCAAAATCCATTCAACTTGCACGAAAAGCTCACAGGAAAGTGATTGAAAATGTTATTTTGTCAATATCCACCAAAACTGCTATCATTGCCTTGGCCTTTGCTGGTCATCCACTTGTTTGGGCAGCAGTTATGGCTGACGTTGGTACATGCTTATTAGTGATATTTAACAGCATGATGCTTTTGCAAGGAAGCCAGGAACATGCAGGAAGCTGCTGCAAATCACAACATGCTCATAAAGATGGTGGTAAGCAATCAGGGCACGATCACGGGAACTGTTTCGCTACTGGACATATTCATAAACACGGGTATAAGATTTCAAGAGGTACTCACGGGCATTGTTGTTCAACTTCACATGGTAATAAGAATTCATTTCATCATAGCCACAATGACTGCTGTTTGACCTCACACTTTAACAAACATGTCAATGAGAGTCCAACTCATAGTCATGGGAACTGCTACTCGACCCCTCATGGTCATGCACACCGTAATGAGCATTTTGTTCATAATCATGGTTATTTTTTCTCACCCAAAAAAGTTCACAGACATTGCAATGAGAATTCAACTCATAATCACGAAAATTTCTGCTCAACCAAGACAAGTGACAATCTCTGCTTGCTTGAAAAATTCCACGGTCGTGCTTCAAGATGCCATTCACCTAGGCACATATGTGGAAGCAAAACTTTCAAAGGCTCAACTAAAATGCAGGAGGAATGTTTAAGCATTAGAGATGATCATGAACAAGAAACAAAGAACCACGATCATGGATACTACAAGAAGGCTAACAACCATCCAGAAGTGAACAGTCCAAAAAACTGTGAAGATGGAAGTGAAAATTTAGTGGGAGAACAAATGAAGACTATAGGAGAACATCTGCATGAGAAAAAACACTGTCATCATGAGATTAAAAAAGTTGACGATCAAGATTTAGAGCCTCTTCTTAGTTTAGAAGAAGGAAAGTATGCACCAGAAGGTGAGCACTGCCACTCTAGCAGTTGCGGCAAAAGCCATGCTATAACTATTGTCACAAGCAATTCTCATGGAAACATTGGTCATTCAAAAAGTAAAAGCTGCCACCATCAAATTGACCCTGAGCTGCATCCTAACGTCACGAAATGTTGCAAAGCCCATGATAACCCAAATGAACAGTTTGGTGCAGATCACAATCACACGATGACAATGTAAATTTGTACGACCTAGGAGAAGAGAGAACAGTGGCAACTCCTGTAAGGAGAAGTGCTTTTTGGCATTACAAAATAAACCATGTTGCATTTAACTTTGAAATTGACACCTTACAGATAAATTCAATAAGACTAATTGTGTAATGATTAACATGCATTTTCAAATGTGCGTTTGTAATATAGGCAAATTTCTAAATCATGGTCTTGTGGATGACC
>JANZLX010000008.1:9782116-9802894 GCA_025531955.1 Erythroxylum orinocense
CAATCTATAACAAGATCGATAATTCACAATAATTTATTTCTATGTGCAGTGGTGCTGAAGATGTTGCACTGATCGAGTATGCAAAGTTGTCTGGTCGACCTTTTAGAGTCTTCAGCTTGGACAATGGGAGGTTGAACCCTAAAACTTACCAGTTCTTTGACACAGTGGAGAAGCACTATGGTATCCGCATTGAGTACATGTTTCCTGTTGCTGTTGAAGTTCAAGCTTTGGTGAGGAGCAAGGGCCTTTTCTCATTCTACGAATGCTACCGTGTAAGGAAAGTGAGGCCATTAAGGGGGGCTCTGAAAGGTTTACGTGCCTGGATCACTGATCATAAGTTTGGAGGATATAGAGAATAATTTGTAACAATTTACTATGAATAATTTGTAAGTTTTAATATTTTAATTATTATAAAATAAAATTTTTAATTACAATTTTACTCAGTTGACAACTCTCAAATTTTGCATTACAACTATTTGTAATTTTATTTGTTTAATCTTATTTGAAGAATTATTAAATAAATAAAATTTATAAATAATATTGAATAGTTATTAAATAAATAAGATTAAAAAATTATATTTTAAAAAATAATTATTAAAATTAAAAATTATTAAATTAATATGATTTTCAAAAAAATGTAAAAATTAATAAAAATAATAAAAAAATGTTGCAGAAGACATTCCATGACGTTTTTTAAAAACGTCACAGAATACATTTCGTGACATTTCTAAAAAAACGTCACGGATTCTTTCACATTTTGTGACGTTTTAAAAACGTCGCTAAATGTTAGACAATCTGCGGTGTTTTTTAAAAACGTAGCGGATTGTCTAAACTTTCAGTGACGTTTTTAAAAACATCGCGGAATGTCGGTATTTTCTGCGACGTTTTTCATAAAACATCGCAGAAAACTTTTTCCTACACCACATTCTACAACATTTTTTGTGACATTTTTTAAAACGTCACAAATGCTCTTCTGCGACGTTTTCGAGACCTTTTGTGACGTTTTTAAAACGTCGCAAAAGGGCTTTTTTTCTTATAGTGCACGCAAAGCCACTGCTCACTATTTATTTTCCAAAACTGCCACGCAAGGCCACACCTGTAAGAATGCTATATGTACTTGAACCTACACCAACAGAAATCACCTAAATGCTACCTGTAAGTGAACGTTTAATGTATGTGAATGCTACACCAACAACTTAACGCCAACGTACGCTACACAAAAGCTTGGCACCTCTCACATGATTTTTTATTCAGCTATAAATCAAGACACCAAGTCACACCAAAACTTCCGGCTGTGCTCCACTATTTCGCCAGTTTACTTCAACCGCTATAATTATCGATCCACATATAAACCGATGTCTCTATGGATTTCATCGATGCTCTACCCATTTCTCATGGGTACTCAATTATCATGGTCATCATCGATTGACTATAGAAGTATGCTCACTTCATCGCACTGAAGCATCCTTACGCTGTCTTCACCGTCGCAAAAAGCTTTTGTGGATAATATAGTTAAACTGCACAGGTTTTACTCTACTATTATCATTGATCATGACAAAGTTGTTATAACCTCATTCTGGCAGCACTTATTTCGATTGTAAGGAATAAAGTGTTAAGTAACTGTTTCACCACAATAACTTAAGTTGTTGTGTGAGGCCAACTTAATTAGTTTTATATATTAAGTAACACACCCCCTCAAGTAAAAGCCCTTTAAACTTGAAACTTGCATAGGCTCATTCTACCTTGTGTTAAATAATAGGTGGGTGGTAGGATTTGAACTCACGACCGTTTGCTCACAAAGGCTCTGATACCATATTAAGTAACCGTTTCACCACAATAGCTTAAGTTATTGTGTGAGGTCAATTTAATTGGTTTTATATATTAACTAACATAAAGTTGTGCATGAGTTCTGCCTATTACCCACAAACAGACAGTCAAACAGAGGTTCTCAACAGAGTCTTAGAACAATACCTACACTGCTTTGCTAGTTCTTAGCGATGAAAATGGTTTAAGTGGCTTTCTTAGGTTGAATATAGTTACAACACAACAGTACATGCAGCCACCAAACTCACCTCTTCGAAGTCGTATACGACATTTCGCCATCGGGACCTTTACATTATGTTCTTGGCACGTCCACTAATTAGGAAGTCAAAAATCATTTGTGTCGTTGGGATGTAATTTTGCAGGAGCTTAAAACTAATTTAGTGTTGGCATATAATTAGATGAAATGGCAGGCGGATTGGCACCACTAGGAAGTTGTATTTGAAGTAGGTGATTATGTCCTATTAAAGCTTTAGCCATATCACCAAATTTCAGTGGTTTCTCGCTCTTCTGACAAGTTAGCTCCACGATACTTTGGCCTTTATCGCAGCCTAGAGCGTGTTGAAGTTGTAGCTTATCATCTTGCATTACCCTTTGGCTCTTTGATTCATAACATTTTTCACATAACTTTACTCAAGAATTATATGGGACCTACAGATTTCATTCCTAGTGCACCTCCCACTGCGCCTCCATTGCAAGCCGATTATTCTTTGGTTCCACAACCAGAGTTGGTATTGGATCAATGACTTATTCAAAAGGGTAGATATTGACCCAAGCTTGAACTCCTCATTTGTTGGAAGGACCGACCTTTGGAAGATGCTACTTGGGAAGATGCACAACGCTTCTACCGGGCTTATCCGACCTTCATCCTTGAGGACAAGGATATTGGTAGAGGAGGGGAATTGTTATAAACACCTGTGTTGGCTTTCATGTAGTCTTTATTGTGGGGGTTAAGGTAGCTACACGAGTTGTTATATTTTATGGGTCTTTATGTGTTCTGTTAATGGGATAATAGTATTAGTGGATGGATAAAACGTAAAGTAGTAGTATTAGTGGGTGGTTCTTTACTTCAAGTATTGAAAGATTGAAAGGAATCTTCAGAAATTTTAGTATTCAGAAATGATAGGCCATCTGAATCAACTATCTTGCTTCCAAAAAGTTTTAGTATTCAGAAAAAGAGGTAAAACATTTATCCAGCCATGCTGACAGGTCACATTTCTTCTTTGTCCTTTATCTGCAGGCCCACCCATTCTCGTATTTCATGTCAAGTTCCATCCTTTGACTCTCCAACGCTCCATTGTCCGGAGACAATGTCCATCATACCTACCTTGATTGTATCTATTACAAGTGTTAAGCAGAATTAAACAAAGTAAAATACACAGGTAAAGAAAGTAAACTTGCTTGAATAGCATTTGATTCATAAAAGAAATGGCATTGGTAAATAATAAAAAATAGGAACCTGTAAAATAAATGCTAGCATCTAAACGGCAGGACGTTTTCATTTTTCCGTTGTTAAAATAAGTGTCGTTTCCTGCCTCCTATTTTCTTGATTATTTTTTTCCTTTTTCACGTTCGACACCAGAAACAGGATCTGGAATCCGATCAGTTCCCGTTCCTAACGCTCTCTCGACGTTGGCTTACTCTCCGAACACGTAAAAACACTCTCTCTCTACCTCAGTAATCCTCCTTTTCTCGTTTTTGTTTTTCTGAGATTGTTATGGGATGATAAAGTTGCAGAATCGAGTTATGTTGGGTTCCAGGGAAATTGCGGCGAACTTTACTGTTTTGTGTTTGTTTGATGGGTTTCGATTGGGTGAGGGATTAGGTTTTGTGCTCTGGTTTCTCTTTTCGTTCAAAATAGCAATTCCTTGCAGTTCCCGCTGAATTTTGGTTTATTACGCTGGGTTTAGCGTTTTTACTGTGTATGTGCGTTTCCGTGTATATTAACTTTCTTTCATCGAATTGGATGGTGGAATTTTGGTTTAGGGCATGGGCTTACTGTATTTTGATCGAGCTGGTGGACTAGAAGATTAGGGAGCCAGAATAAGTGTTATGTTTTTGAAAGACTGGATTGAAATTTTCTGTGGTGTGTATTTGAGTAGCTAACTGAAGACTCAATTGGGTTCTTTTGGAAGCATTATGTTTGTGTGCTGATTGACTTAATGTTCGTGGGCGTTGTTGAAAACAGAAGCAAAGATTAAAGCAAACCCTACAAATTTGTCTCATCATGCTTCTGAATTGTGCTGTCCATTCTACTTTGAATGTGGGATTGGACTAATCATGCATGTGAATTGCAGCAAGAGTTGCTTCTTCCAAGTTCTTGGTTTTTTGCAAACTACTTACAATTCATGCTCCATCCTTTGCTCGAAATCGTTAGTTTACACAATACTTCAGTCGGTAAACTATGAATTTTGTGAGTTTTGTAGCCACAAGTAGCAATCTAGTGAAGACATATTTTTCCATAAAACTAGGTTTTTGTTATACTATTTTTTTAGACATGTTTCCTATCATAACTCTATTCTTTTAGCATGTATGCCATTTGGCGGGATGGGGAGATTATGAACCCAAGGACTATTCTATTCTCTGTGTAAATTTTATAGTATTTCAAATCGAAAAAATATCTTCTATTGATGCATATCTGTCAAGTGCAGGACTCTATCTTCATCATTATGTCAGAAGTGGGTGCTTCAGCTGGACAGAATACAAATGGACCAGATTATTTTGCTTACTACACTCGTGAAGTAAAAAGATTGCTCTCACAAGATGATGATTTCCTTCCATTTTCAACCGAAATAACTGGAGACAAATGCAGGGAAGTCACAAGTGAGGAGGAACTCAATCGTAATAGCAATGATCCTGGTATATTTTTCATTAACAATGTGGGTTCAGGGCTTTCAGATTATAAAAAAGAGAGATTGCATTCACTTCTTCGGGATGCTGTTGTTATCCTTTCTCCTGAAGTTGATCAGGTACAGTTTGGTGTGGTTGATTGACTAGTACTTTGTACAAAAGAAACATGTTTTGATTGAAATATTACTGGAGAAAGCAAAATATTTGTTTAGCTAGGGATAGCCAGATCTTGCTTTTGTTCTTCTTTCCTCAAGCTTCTATATGTTTTTTCTTTTGGGTGCGGTTTGTTTGCCGATATGATTTTCTTTCTTCTTCTAACTGTGCTTTTTACTATTTGAACCTCATAAACCCATGGTTTTAATTGGAAGTATGTTGAATTTAACTATGTGTTGGTCAGTGCAGTTAGTTAATCCTGTTGCAAATATGCGTCAGCTGCAATCATATATAAAAAACAAAAAGTTTACCTTACAGCGCACATGTGCAGCATCTCATGATGATAAAAATCAAGCTCCTAATAAGAAGCTTGAGATGTCATCTTTATCCTCTTCAATCAGCAGCACTACATTTATTGGTTCTGTAAGTTCTACATTCCATGGAGAATCCAGATATCTTAACTCTTTGATTTTGTATTTCTTTTACCTGCAAGTATTGTTTGTTTCATGGGACTTGAGAAAGAGCTACTTTTATGCATTCTTGAAATGCTTGACGCACATGATAGTGAGAAACTACTAGCAACCCAAGCTACTGTGAATCATTAAGAGGTCAATACATCTGAATTGAGTTGCCTCTCTATTTTTAATATAAGGAGTTTTTACCCAGACAATAAAGGTCATTTAGGGAAAAGGTCGGGGAAACTAGGCTTCAACAAATTAGGGCTGGAATAGGGTTGATTGTGTTGGAACAACTAGGATTTATAACATCTTTAAAATTGTAGCAAGCAAAATCTTTTTGCCACCATTTCAAGGCAATCCTGTTGTGGACTGGATTCTCCTGCATCAGTCTCCCTGAGTTGGCAAGAACCCAAATGCCATGTGTAAATTGTGAAAGGGGTGTTTGATTTAGGATTTGGAGCTTTTAGGAGTGGTTTGAAGTTGACATAGAAGTATTAAGTAAAATATGCAAGGAGTTTTTGAGGACATTTAGGAGTTTTCTGAATCCCTCTAAAAATTATGTTATCATCAAAAAAGAAGTTGAGAGCTTTTAAAATCTCTCTTAAAAGGTCCATAATGCCCGTATCTAATGCGGCGCATCATTAACTATTTTTGTCATTGTTCATGTATAAGAATAAGACACAATCACGATATTGTTGTACTATAATCTTTATTTTAAATTAATATGAAAAACATTATATTTTAATGGCAGATACTTTAAACCAATTATTAACCATTTTATTTTAATTTAATTAATACATAATAATTAAAGTATGTTTTTATTAATTGTTTAGGTGTTAAACAATGAACCAAGTATGTCTTTATCAAACATATCAAAATTACGCAATATTGTGATTAAGGTAAATCATTCATTTATTTCATTAAAATTATAGAAACCTAAATATTCCTTATTTGTTATTTTATGTATCATTAAGTGCAACTATCAGTTAGTTATACCCATTGTTATAAAATTTTCTACTTTTCAGATATACAACAAAAGTTATAGTCAATTTTTGTCAATTATCTGCTATTAAGTATCATTACTTTCAACTTCTTTTTCTAAAAAAAAATTAGCCACAAATTTTATGGATTTTTCTAGTTGTTGGAATCTTTGGTTTGTCTATAGCTCTTCTTGAAATGATACGCTTCATGCTTCCACCATTAATTATAGTATCACATCTTAACTTCACAAACAAGGTGTGCCATCGATACTACAGTTCCAATTTTCTGTTTCCTCATTGACTGATATACCTGTCACTCAATGGACCACTAATGCCTCTTCTTGAATAGTAAGAACCTTTATTGCTTCATCATATTTATCATAGACAGGTTCTAGCTCGTTCATTTTTTGTATAATTGTCATGAAAACCAGTAATTTTGGCCTTACTCCTCTGTCCTTCTAATCAAATTTGTGGACTACTCGATCTTTCAATCAACCTTATGCCACTCAATTGGTGGCTCCAAGTTCATGATAAGAGCTTTCTTGCTCTATGACATTTTTAACCTTAAGATCTTCTGTAATGTCGTGGGATTTGCAATCACTTTCAGTTTCTTCATACTGTCTCCCATTGGTTTCTTATACGACTTGCAAAGCCCAAGTCAAGTCACAACATTGCAGCCAACTCTATTTGCAGGCCAGTTGCCTCTGTCTTTATATTTACCATAGGTTCCTTAATTGGATATCCTTATTGGAATATAGGATACTTGATGTAGGGAAAGGGTTAGGAAAATTAGGGTTATAATAGAGTTTGATTGTGGTTGGTAGGCTTTGTAACAAAACCTTCTGTTTTCAACAATCAAAAAGCAATGACTGCTGCTGCAAGTTAGAAATATTTTATATTAGACAAAGCTTATTCAGGAACGAAAAAATGAACCTAGTTGTCCATATAAGACTTGTAGATTAAGAAACTTATCTAAATAGGAAAATGTTATAAAGTCTAAACTGACTTGAAAAACATTATAACTAATTAAGAATAAACTAGATAAGAATCTTGGACGTTGGATTGGATGCTCCTACATCAAAAGGTCATGGTTTTGAGATTGTTTGATGAGGGTCTTGGCTTGAGACTTCCATTGCACTGATGTTCAGAAAGTCTGTTTCATAAAAATGTTTAACAGCTGCAAGTTGAGGATTGAGTTTAAAATAGCATCTGGGAAAAAAGGAGCAGAAACATTGAAAGTATTGGGCCAAAAGGAAAATGGAAATTAGTGTGGGATGGCATCTAGCAATTTTTTATATAATTTATTCCTGTCAGTGGCTGTAATACTCAAGGCTTTGATACTTATGTTGCTTATATGACTTAACAATTAATGCAGTTTTTTATTTCTTTCTTCTTAGGATAATGATGATCTGCAATTCCTACTAAACAACGATAGCTCGCTGGTTGAGGGTATATTGAAGAAACACTCTGATGAACTGCTCAATACGGTGATTTTCTGAAGCTTTGCCATTTCCTTCCCATAAATTCACTTTCTGCTGATTCACCTCTAGCTATTGCACTTTATCACCATGCTCATGATTTGGAAGTTGTTTTATCACTGAACTTCATCAAATTTCTTTTTTATAGCTAGGACACATGGAGGAGCAGCTTGAAGAACTTCTTGATTCAGTGATGTCCACATGCAGGTAAAAATTTGTACAAAGTTTTAGCAGGATCACTGTCTTATTCAGAGCTTAGATTGCTGGCTTATAATTTGCATTTGCTTGTGAAATTTTAGTTTGTAGCAGTTGTTATGTTCCTTGATATGGATCTGATGTTTCTTCGAGAAGAGGGAAACGAAAGGAACTAGAGAAATAGAACAGATTTAGGGTCATTAAATTTTGAACTAAAAACATAAGATCGCATCAAGAAAGAAGTGGGATGATGCCTAATGTCATAGATAATTTAGGAGATAAGACTCTTTTTAAGGTGGTGCCTTTGTGATTATCTCATAGCCTTAACATGTGACACTATATGGCATGGCCTATATAAGCAAGTCTTGATGCATGATCTAACCCTTTCTTTTTAATCTTTTAGATCTCCAGTTATAAGTTCTCTTAAACTGCCAACTCCAATTGCAGAGCTATGACTATTTTAGAGAAGCATCAATTATGCAAACTTATTCAGAAGCTACCGACAGAAAATCTGAACCGTGTAGCTGAGATTGTCCAACCCGGCAAGAAAATGGGAATAAAACACCAAGATGAAATTTTTAATAATTTGGAACAAGAGGTAAGAAAGTAAAAAATGAGATTTGTGACATGTAGATAATTTTGGATTCTTTTTTTTTAATGGAAATAGCTGATTCATTGTCTTCATCTTGCTAACTAATTTTCCTTTAGGATGATGCAACGCTGTGGAGACTATATTACTACGTCGAAGCAGTCGAAAAGGCTAGACACCTCTCAGGTACCTCACTCTGAAACATCATCACATTGTGATGGCACAAGTTTTGCAAGTGGTCATTGTTCGAACCTTGGCTTTTCATTGTAGTTATCCCTTCTTCAGATTGATGCAAGAGATTCTGCTGAATGTTGATCGTGAATTTCCACATCCTGCCATTTCTTTCCTGCACATAGACAAAAATTACTGAGGACAAGTCTAGAGTAGGGGTAAGAAGTAGAGCATTTTTTAAGTACCTCCAGACTTCGACATAGAGCAAAGTTCAGACGATTCTTTCATTGGGGTTTGACTCCATTGATTGAGTGTACATTGAAATTCATTTTGTGTATTCTCATAAGGTCAATATTGCGAGAGCTCTGCTTTTGTACGGTCAATTTGTACTTGGCATTTGTAGATGAGCCTTTGAACTGTATACCAGCTCCAGATCTGTATGCCTGATTGCACTGTACAAGAGGAATTTATGTGCCTCTTTGTGTAGTTCTCAAGGGAAACGCGCCAATGAAGTTGATTTTTTTGTTAGCAAATAAGGTTATCAATCTTGTTTTTACCTTTGCTCATAGTAAGACCACGAATGTCCAAGTTTCTAAACAAACCGTAATCACTGCGTAAAGCACAAAGCATGGTCTGCTAAGTTTGCTTTGGTAACAGAAACAACTTTTTTTTGGAAACTGTACGTAAAGGTATTATCACCTGTCACCAGTTACTGAGAGGTCAACTTACTTTTATTTTTTGTAATTTTTGTGGTTTTCAACTTTTGTTTTTAAAAGTTTAGTTTCAATTTTTTGGAACGATTGCTAATCTTAAATATTAGATATAAATTAATTTTATGAATTAATTCATTATAAAATTAAAATAAATTAAATAATTATATTATATTATTCATATTTTCTATTAGTAATTAATGTTAAATAGTATAGTAATATATATTTAATTGATATTAAACTAGATTATGACCAAAAATGAAAACTGAAAAAAAAAATCTTATGATACAAAAATTGAAAGAAACTAAAAATAAAAAAACATCACAAGCATGTTTTATTGAATTTGAAAAGGAAAACTAAAAATAAAAAACTTTAGTACAAATAAACAGACCCTAAATATTAGATAAATAATGACTCTAAAGCATAAGGCTTGGAAATATCATTAATCATAGTCCAAGTTTCATATCATGATGTCATAGTTAATACACTACAGATCTGAGCCTTTTACTTTCAGATTGATACTTCAAAAGAAGTATCTGAAACTGAAAGCAAGAAAGAACACCAGTTAAAAATTCCAGCGTCGAATATCAGTTATAACTAAATATAGATTCTACCAGGATGATCATATCTCGTCAAAGATATCCTTGTTTCTCTTTCATATCATTTATTCCAATTACCTTTTGATGTTTCTACAACGTAACTTGATAGGTTGGTTGAATTTTCATGTTGTTGGACTTACTCGATCGTCAAGCTTATATACAGTGGCAAAGTGTTGTCGTTCGATCGTCATTGTCTTTCTTACACGTAATTAACTTGTTTTACCACCCATTTTTATTAGTAGATTTGCCACTATATGAGAATGAGCTCTACATCCACGTTTATTGCATACATCCGTTGGAAGAATTTAACATAGTGTTTATGCAAGGTTTCCTCCTTGATTTCGGTCTCTTTTAACTTCATTCGCCAATAATTCAAAATATTGACGAACCAAGAGGGTTCATTATTGAAGATGAATCACCAACTTTAATTCGCACAACAAAGCTTCCCACTACGCCTTATTATTTAACTCCTTGAACTCGTGTATACGAATGTACTCAACTTCCAGATCATAGATACCTTAAAAGAATAGGCATGCACCTCTTCCTTCTTCCTTAAATGATACGTCCGTATGTACAACTCATGCATTAGTCTGTGCTCCTCCATCTCTTATAAGAAAGTCAGCAATTACTTAAAACTTAGTGTAAATCTAGGACCATACCTTATAATGAATTCACTCAGCTCCACTAATCACTTGATTAATCATTTTGATGAGTAAAGTTTATACAATGCTTTCTCAAGTAGAAACCATTATGTTTAATTTCGGTCCAAAATAATCAATTTTCTCAAAATTCAACAATGTGCACCATAATATGAGAAAATTTATAAGAGTTTTGCAAAAACAACATTGTCCATAAAATGAAAACTATATAATAGAACTCAATCCTATTCTAACATCATGATCCTTGAACTTCATTGGTGGCATGCCTTTTGTTAAAGGATCAGCTATCATCAATTCAGTGCTAACGTGTTCAATGATTACTTTCTTGTCCTGAACATGCTCCCTTATAATTAAAAACTTGATGTCTATGTGTTTACTATTACCACAACTCTTATTATTTTTCGCTAGAAAAACAATAGTTGAATTGTCATAGTATATTCTCAATGGCCTAAAAATGAAATCCTTGAGTCTAAGCCCTTATATGAAACTCTTTAGCTATACACCATATGTTGTAGCTTCAAAACAAAAAACAAACTCAACCTCCATGATGGAAGTAACAATCAAAGATTACTTGGCACTCTTTTAAGATATGGCTCTATGGGCAAAATTAAAGATATAATCTGATGTCGATTTTCATGAATTAACACACCCAGAGAAATCTAAATCTGAGTTTCCTATTACCTCCAGATTGTTGGTTTGTCTGAACGTAAACATATAATCTTTAGTCCCTTAAAGGTACCTTAATACTTTCTTTGCAACTCTCCAATGATTTAATCCTGGGTTACCTTGATATCTGCGTAACATTTCAATAGCAAATGCAATGTCAGGTCTTATATAAACCTGAACATACATCAGGCTTCTGACTGCAGAAGCATATGAAATATTTTTCATTTGTTCCCTTTCAAAATCATTTTTCAGGCATTGGTCCAAATTGAACCTATCCCCTTTCACAATGGGAGCTACACTAGGTAAATAATCTTTCATCCAAAATCTCTCTAAAACTTTATTAATATAGGTTTTTTGAGACTAACCCAAAATACCACGAAATCTGTATCAATGGATCTTAATGTCAATGCCATAAGACGCATCACCCATATCTTTCATTTCAAAATTCTTAGAGAGAAATTGTTTTATATCATATAATAAAGCCCTATCTTTGGTTGCAAGTAATATGTCATCCACATATAATACAAGAAAACAAATATTACTCCTACTAACCTTCTGGTATATTCATTGGTCTATGATATTTCTTCAAAAGCAAATGATGAGATAATATCATGGAATTTCAAACACCACTGGCAGGATGCTTGTTTCAATCCATATATGAATCTTTTAAGCTTGCAAACCAAATGCTCACCATTATTAGAGAAAAATCCTTTTGATTGTTTCATGTAAACCTCTTCCTCTAAGTCACCATTTAAGAAAGTCGTATACACATCTATTTGATGTAATTCCATGTCAAAGTGAGCAACCAATGCCAAAATTATACGAAGTGAATCTTTTTTAGACATAGCTGAAAATGCATCTGTGTAATCAATTCCTTCTTTTTGAGTGAATCCTTTAGCAGCGAATCTTGCCTTGTATCTCTCAGTGTTGCTTAATGAGTTTTTCTTTGTTATAAATAACCATTTGCAACCTATGAGTTTTGCTCTTTTAGGCAACTTAACAAGATCCCAAACATCATTATTCTTCATGGAATTCATTTCTTCCTTCATGGCATTGTACCATAAATTTGATTCATTGCAACTCATGGCTTGTGAAAAGGTGTCAGGATCATTCTCAACTCCTATACTATAGTCAGCTTCTTGTAGATATACAACATAATCCCTAGTAATAGTTGATTTCCTTGTTCTACCATATCTCCTTAATGTTGCACCAACATCCTCCTGTAAAGCCTATTGTTCAACTGGTTGTTGAATGCTTTTAGGTAAATCTTGAATAACTGGGTCTACTAGATTATCAACAACTTGTGAAATTTCTTGATTGTCATTTGTGTTTATAGTAGGCTATTGAATTTCAACAGTTGGTTGTACAATGTAACATCTCGTTCTCATACAAAGGGATAGAACCCTAGATTTTTGTAAATGAGAAATAGCAATGAGAGATTAGAAAAGTGCATTTCGTATTCATGCTTAATGTTAGCATACACACACATGAATTTGAGTATCGCACATATTACAATGATTTGTTCATGCACTCATTTGACACTTTCTGGGTATAAATGATTGTTTTAATGTGATTCTAATGTGAATTATGAATTATGTGTCTTAAAAATTGAGTTGACGTGTATAAGTAGCAATTTAGAAATTTGAGAAAATTATGAAATTATGAGTATTTTTGGACTAGAAAAATTACCAAGTGGCAAAACAATTGATAAATGGCAGTAGAAATTATTAATATGTGACATTAAGATTTAATGACAAGTGTCATTAAAAATTGGGTGATAATTGGATTAGAATTGGGTGAAAAATGGACTAGAGATTAATGGTGTTGAGTACCATTAGTAAAAGATGCTATTTTTATTTTTATGTGCTAACTATCATGACAAGTGTCATGATACTCACCAAGCCTTAAACCCACGTTATTTACATTTGAAAGACCATCTTTACTTTGTCTTTCACGTCTATGCTCTTTTCTTCATCTTTTTCATTTTCTTCACTCAAGATCTTCTCACCCTCACTCTCATCACATTGAGATATTGCTTTCCTTTACTTTGTTTCTTTAAGGCCTTTGCTATCTCTTCATCTTGCAACTAAAAACCTAACCTATTTCTCCTAGAAGAGTTGATGATCGTATAAGCTTAGAGGCTAGGGTTAAGTAATGATTTTTGAAGAAGCTTTGAGCTAATCAAGTAACGTATTATTATTGAAATTCATGGCTTTATTAATGAAGCATATATGATAATAGTTAGTGGTAAATGATTATGATAGTGGAGTAGAATGTGTGCAGAAATTTTATGAACATATATATAAGCTGATGTTCTATTTGTAGTGTTCATGATTAAACATGGACTATAATTTGTTTGTGAATGATATTGAGTTAAAATTCAGGTGAGAATGAAGAGGAAATGATGTAGAGTTGATGAACTATGCATAATATGGTTTGAACGTAACATATAGGAGTTGAAAATCTGAAAAAGTGAAAGAAAACTTTCTAGAATATGTTAGCTATAACATTTTCACTAAACATGCATCTGTATTTTGGCCATATCTTGATTTGTAGATATCTAAATGGGATCATTTTAAGTTTATATTAAACTAGAGACATATGGATGTATTTTCATACAAGAATTGAATTTGAATTCTATCTCTAAGAGTTTCAAATTTTGGCTTGAAGTTAAGTATTGTATGTTGTCACAGTTTGGGAATAGTCTATAGTATTTTGAGTATAATTTGCAAAATACTGAACCAAACTGCATGAAATTGGTTTCATTAGAAACTTAAGACATATGGTAACATTTTTTTAGAAGAATGTATTACCTAAATACTTCCTTTTCCTTGTCAAAATGGACATGTTATATTGACCCACAAACTTGTTTTGAAAGAAAAGCTGGAATGATGCTTGAATAAAGGAGTGCACGATCGTGCACAAGCACGATCGTGACAGAGAGGAACATTGGGGAGTTGCACGATCGTATACAAGCATGATTGTGATAGAGACGGATTGTCAAGTGTTGCATACACTAGGGACACTGTTGTTTGATAACTTTCGACACCCTTCACTCTTTTAGCCATAACTTCTTTTCCGAACCTCCGATTTACTAGAAATTTGAACCACAAACTCCTCACACATTTTTATTCCTCTCCATAAAATTTTTTTGTCATTTAATTCACAAAGAATGGATTGTTGTTTACCAAGTGTTTAGTTCTGAAATTTTGGAGATGTTATAAGAATAAAAGTGATCCTATGAAAGATAATGTGATCCAAAGAAGGTGAATGATTGATTGATGAAGTTAGGAAGATCAAGTTTCACAAGATATGATATATGAATGTATATCAATTCGGAAGTTATGAGTTGTTAATGATATAAAAGTGTTATTAGAAATGCTAATATGATTGTAAGGAGATGAGTAATGTGTATCATGTAAAGGTGAATGAGAACTGGATATTATGAGAGTTTATCATGCTAGAAAAGAAATGTCAACTAATTGAATTATGATATTAGCATAACCAAGTGTTCTTGAGGTGTAAACCTAAGAATAAGCTAGACACATACAAATGATAAGGTTTGAATGATCAAGAGACGTGATTAAGGAACATACCTGGAATAGTCAAATTGAGCATGCATTATACATTACACTTATAAATATGTGTACAATTGAATATTTATGTGATTGTGCAATTAATTAATGTGTGTGCAATATGTGTATTGCATAATGTTGATATAGGGTAGATCGTCCTCATCCAGACGTTTCTGAATCATAAAAGCAATTGTTAATCTGAAGAGTACTGTGAGTAACCTAAATGGTCTCACTTGATTAATTGTTTATTTTAAATTCTATATTGAATTATTATGTGAATGTGATTGTGTTGATTGCGAACATTGATTGTACAAAGCATTTGATGCATGAAATACATATTGGAAGTGCTCATTGAATGTAAATTTGACGAAATAAGTGATTCTCAATGTATATGTTGAATGACGGACCAAGGTCCAATGACAAATGTGAATGAGATTGTGATAGTGAATATGAATGTGTATCATTAAGCACATTTGATTGACTGAATACAAGTGATGTGTTTCATTACATAAATGCATGACAACATAAGGTTGTTGTGACCGAAGTAGCCACTGAAAAAGAGCTTAAAGATAAGAAAGAGAAAAAAAGCTTAAAGCTCAGAAAGTGAAAAGGAGCTTAAAGCTCATAATGTGGTAAGAGCCTTTGGCTCACTATGTATGATAAGCCATGTATCCCCAACAAATAAGGGGCATTTATTAATAAGCCTGGTATCTATAATGGATACGAAACAGTTACAGGCACTCGGTCACAACAATAACAATTAGAAGTGAGTCTCATGTGCGTTGCATATATAATTGATATGTATCTTTTAAAAGATCGAAATGAACTGTTTGACTACTCTGAATGTGAAATGTGAAAATTGTGAACAAAAGAATTTTGTGATGCTACATGATG
Source organism: Erythroxylum orinocense (assembly GCA_025531955.1). Lineage (NCBI taxonomy): Eukaryota > Viridiplantae > Streptophyta > Magnoliopsida > Malpighiales > Erythroxylaceae > Erythroxylum > Erythroxylum orinocense. Next base: position 9,797,915 of record JANZLX010000008.1, read on the forward strand.
ATAAATGAAATGATGTGAAATATGTGATTGTATGAGTTGATGTGTTATGTGACTAAGTGAGCAATCGAGGATGGTTCACTCACTGAGTTCGCAAAACTCATCCCAAAATTGCAACATTATTTTTCAGGCTTAAAGCAGATCTCTAGTTAGGCAAATTAGAGTCTAGCCACCGCATTCGAGTAAGAGATAAAGGTCGGGATACGTCTTCATATGTATTTCATTGCTTTGTATCAAAATGTGTATTCACAAGTATTGTACAATGTGTATGTGAATGATTTTATAATGTAAAAAAATTATGACCACAAGTGTTTTGTATCTGTAATGGACCTAAGTGGCTTCTGAAATTATGATGATTTGTATAATGGTTGTAACATTGCGATTGAAAATGTTTATGAATAAAATGGGTCGAAAGTTTAATTATTGATTTTCTGCATATGCGTGTGATATCTTTCCAAAAAAAATTGTAATGAGTTCGATTGTATGACGATACTAACGCACCACTCTTGTAGAGTGTATTGCCAAATACCATCGATTTGTTCGGGGATATGCAATATGAGAGTGGGGTGCTATATACAATGTTTATTTAAACTTGAGGATCGTTGTAAATGACAATCACCTTACTGTTTGAGGTAGAAGGTTGACTATTCATATGATCATTATCAGAAACTATGTCATGAAATTGACCCCTCCTACTAATCAAGTTATTCTCAAGAAGTTTTGCTTTTCTTGATTCCACAATTCTAGTGTGAAGTGATGGACAATAGAACCTATATCCTTTAGACCTTTCGACATATCCAATAAAATGCCCACTTATAGTCATCAAAGAAGAAAGAAAACATTCCTCAAGGTGGCCATTGTGAGAAATTTGGTTATGAAGAGAAAGATTGCTGACATAAAGGGAAGTCTCGATGCTTTAGGTGTAAATTATTTGGATATTTGAAAAATGATTGCAAGTTTAACAATGAAAAATAAACAAATATAGTACAAGTGATTAAAGAATACAACCTCTTCTAATTGGTAAGAAGTGCACCAAGACGCATCATAGAGAGAGGTGCTTTATTGACAATATTGGAGAGAAGTGCTCTAAAGAAAAGAATTGTGGAGAAATGTGCTCGAACCATTAAAGGGTGATAGGAAGTATATCATCAAATTCAAAAAGCCTTACAACTTTGAATTAAGAGGGAATGTTGGAGAATGATTCAAAGTTGTTAAAAATGTGGTCATTGTTTAAAGATAAAATTTGGTAGTCGTAAGATAGAGTAGTAAAGATAAGATTTGTGATCTGTTAGAAGATAAAATTTTATCTTTTAAGATAAAGATGTTATATATTACGATTTAAACTTTTAAACTTTTGATTGTTTGATTAATATTTATCGAGATATTAGCTAAGTTTGTTATTTCATGGCCTATATATTTAGGCCTTCAGTATCAATGTAAAGGTAACCCATTAATAAATTGCCTCTTGCATTATGTTGGATCCTAATTTTTCTAAATTTCTTATTTTTTTACGATTTATTCATGCTTGTTTGTTTGTTTAATTATTTATTTTTATAATTGAGTCATTTATTTAGTAGGTATGAATAAAGATTGAAAAATTGATGGAAAGATTGGGACTTAATTAGTATTAATGTGGTGTTAAGTGGATTAAAGGAGTAGAGCCATAAAAGACAAAAGAAGGGCAAATTTGGGAGAACAAGACTAAGGAGTGGAATAATTGGAAGAAAGAAGCTAAATGGTCTCTTAAAATTAGAAGAAGAGTGAAAGATGTTGTAAGTGTGAGAAGAGAAAAAGAGAAAACGTGAAAAGGAGAAGAAAATTCGAAAAAAAACTAGAGAAAGGAAGGAAAAATCGTGGGAAGAAGAAGGAATCAAGCTTTTTAAGGTAAGTTCATCATCTTCTTCTTACTTTAGTAAAGAAATGGGTTGCTGTGTTACAAATGAAGAAGTTTTAAAGAGAGAAGCGGGTTTTGTATTGAGAATGCTTGGAGGAAGAAGATGATTAAGGGAACTTATTTGATTTTTGGGTTTCTAAGCTAAGTTTAGAGTTTTCTAACCTAGATGAATTATGGGTAGGTTAAGTTTGAGCTTGATTTGTGTTAATTCCATTTTGTTGTGATTATGAAAATTTGGGAAATTTTTATTTGAATTGGAATTGAATGAGAATTTTGGTTTTGTTAGGAAATCAAGAACAACCTACCCAAGAGCAAGAGGAAGGGCACAATTGAATTTGGATTTTCAAGAGTCATAAGGTGGGTAATTTATTTATAGTTATTGTGCAATGAGCAAAATGCCTTGTATGCGTATTGTATGCTAAATGACTTGCTTTAAGATGTTGTGATGTGAAAATTGCAATATGATATATGACCTTTGATAAAGTTGAATTGTGAGTATGATAATGTTATGCCATTGAATTGTGTCATGACATTTTGTATAAAGAAAAAAAGCACAAGAATATGAAATTGTGAATGATTAAATTGAGCATGAGATTTAATTGTGTTTAGACAATAGTGGAACTGTTTCGTAGTCAAGTGCACGTCGACATAAAGCCTTCTTCCTGCTGCCCGCTTGTGACCCACGAGACCCAAAAAGTGGACTCGTTTCGTTCACGGTGTAAACTTCGGTTTCTCCATTTTGTTCCACGGAATCCTCGAGCCAATTATTTGTGCATTTGCATTTTGACATGTTAACTTATGATGCAAATTATGTGTTATGCTTGGATGACAAATTACATCAAATATGTTTAATGTGATGATGTATTGAATTATGAGTTGTGAATGTTGAGCTTACATTGTTGGATCAAGATTTGATGAATATGCTTATATGAGTAGATGCATATATGTTTGATTGTGTGGCTCATCGCTAATGGCTATAAACATATTAGCTACTGAACTATATAGCTCAACCCAAAATTTTCCCTCCTCAGGTGTAGATCGAGAAGATCAGTGATCCTTGCAAGGCATTTGGATACTCCAAGATAGCTAGAAATCTTTTGTATTAAGTTAGTAACTAATTTGGATAGCTTTATAGGCATATCAAACATAAACATCTTTTGTATTTTGTATTAAGTTTGATGTGTATGTTGATATGTAAGTAAAGCTTGTTCAAACATTCATTGTGTTTAGAAATGAGAATGAGAACTTGAGAAGTTCCTTTTGTGTATGATTATGTTATTTTAAAGTTTGAGTATGATGGATGTGCATATTCTTTTGTTAAGATTGCCAATTGTTGCTAATGTTAGAATAGCATGTTGGAGTTGGAAAGATTGAATGTGATGAATCATTTGAGTTGAGGTTTGGGAGTTTAAGGCATCCAAATTGGTAATTGAATGTTTGAGGAGTATTATTGCATTTAAAGAAGTGAATTTAGGGAGATTATGAGTGACTATGGTGTTAGAATGGATGTTGGAAGCATTGGAGAGGCTTTAGAGGGGTTTGGGAAACCCCAATATCCGTTAGATGGACATAAGGTCCATTAAACGAACCTTCTCGGGTGAAAAAAGACCCCAGCTTCACCAATGTCCGTTTAACGGAGAATCTTCTCGGGTAGGGGTGAGCATCATTCGGGCCGGCTCGATTACCCGGCCCGGCTCGAATTAATTCGGGTAAGCAAATGTTAAATTTCAGGTAATTCAGGCCGGCCCGGGTATTACCCAAATTATTTTCGGGCCGGGATTAGGGTAATTTGGGTAAATCGGGATTAGGTTTAAAAGAATTATGAAATAGGGTAATTAGGGTAATTCGGGTAAATCGGGCCGTGATAATTCGGGTAAATCGGGTCGGGTAAGGGGAAAAAATTTCAGGTAATTCAGGCCGGGCCCGAACAGTGAAAATTGGGCCCGAATTACCCGAATGCTCACCCCTATTCTCTGGTGAAAAATGGCTTCCAAGCAATGGTCAGAGTTTTGTACCGTTCCGGTCGGTATCGGCCGAAAAATGATACCGGAATGGCCCTAAAAATACTGGAGATGAGTTCCGGACGGTACCACGAATACCGAAATTTTTCGGGGTCGTCCCGTAAAAAATAAAATTTTGAGGACTATTTTATAAATAAAAAAAATTAAACTTAATTTTATCTACCCTCTACCCCCCCCCCCTACTGCCGACTCCTCGCTCATCGTCTTCTTCAGTTCCTCTCCCTTCCGCCGTCCCAACTCCCAGCGCCTCTGGTCTGCCTCACCGCCTGTCTCGCCTCGCCTCCGGGGTCCAGCCTTCTCCTCCTCGCCTCACCTCGCCTCCGGGGTCCAGCCTTCTCCTCCTCGCCTCGCCTCCGGCCTTCTCCTCCTCGCCTTGCATCGACTTTGCGTCGCCTCGCCCCGACTGCTACTGCCACGCCTCGCCTCGCCTCGCCTCGACACCGTGACCCACTGACCTGACATCGACCCAGATTTGGTGAAGACCGATTGAATTCTTTTTGGTTTAATTTTTCATGGCAATTTCAAATTTATGGTTGTTTGATTATGTTGGTTGTTGGATGATGGTGGATTTGGGGTTAAAAATTGATGTTGTTGTGTTGAATTTGGGAAAAATTTTGAGGTTGATTTCGGTGTTGAATTTAGGGAAAATTCAAAATTGTGAAGTTGTTGTGAAGTTGATTTCGGTTGCAAAATGAAGTGTGGATTTTGAAGTCTTGAAAAATGTTTTCGGTTGGCATATTGCAATTTGGAAATAGATTGGTCATTTGTCCAAATCCGATTGGAAATTAAATTTGGAAATTGGAATGTTGATTGTGATTTAGTAGATTTGGAATTGGAATTGGAATTGGATTTTGCAATTGGATTGTAAATTAAATTTGAAATTGAAATTGGAATTGAAATTGAAATTGTATGATTTGGATTGGAAATTAAATTTGGAATTAGAATTGAAATTGAAATTGAAATTTGGAATTGGATTGTAAATTAAATTTGGAATTGAAATTGGATTTTGGCATTATTGTATTAATATTGAATTGTTGAATTATTGATCAATGAAATTGAATTTGAGTT
>JANZLX010000008.1:9821465-9834442 GCA_025531955.1 Erythroxylum orinocense
GGTTATGCTTGATTGCTAGTTTACGACAGTAGATTAGGATTATTGCATAACACTCCTTTGATACCTTGAAAAAGGATTTAAAAAACTCTAGGCTTAACCTTCTATCAACCAAAATTCGCCTCATAAATTGATCCAGGTAAAGTCCATAAAAAACCGCTAAAAGTGGAACCATCCTTGAAGCTTACCACATTCCATTTGGATTAATCCCTAGAAATATTCGCAAATTTTCTTTAGCTTGATTTCGTTATTTTATTTTATTTTATTTTGCTAGTTAATTTTCTTATTTTAATCCCTAGAGATATTCGCATCTTTGTTTTGGCATCAGCTTTATTTATTTATTTATTTTGATAGTTAAATTTTCTCTTAATTTAATTTCCCAATCCTACCAAATCGCTAAGTCCAATTAATTGAGTGATCCAAACCTAGTACTTACACAATTACTCCCTGTGGGACGATATTATACTGTACTACTTGAGACCCGTGAACTTGCGGAACCGCATCACACTAACACTCTCTCATAAAACTAGAACCAAGAAGATTAAGATGATGTTAGTAAGATAACAATCACCAAAAATGATTGGTGGAGGAGGTGTCAATGATGGTGAGTGGCAGTGACGATGATCAGAGCAGCGCGTAAGATAAAAGAGAAAACAACATGAATGTTAAGTTTAATTAAGATCATTTAGAGTTTAATATTAAATTAGATTTTGTTACTATTAATTAGCATTAATTTAAAATTTGGAATATTTTAATTAAAAACAATTAGATTTGATTAAATAAAGGGATCTTACTATGTTACATATTAATAACAACAAAAACAACAGCACTTAGTAGGAATATTATTGATATGCAGAGTTTGGAGAGGTGCAGTAGTACGTAACCTTACTCCTAACTAGTAGACAGATTGTTTTCAAATAACCAGATGAAATGAGAGAGAGAGAATCATAAATAAATAATACATAATAGTAAATAAAAATTATCATAAAATAAAAATAAAATTTTTTAATAAAAATAAATTAAAAATAAAAAGAAACTAATAATATTAATAATAATAAGAAGAAGAAGAAGAAAAATAAGAAGAAAATTAGTAATGATAATAATAATAATAATAATAATAATAATAATAATAATAATAATAATAATAATAATAATAATAATAATATCAACAACAACACAATTGTTAAATTAAGCTAAATTTTTAAAAGATAATTACTACCTGTTTACAAGTTTAAGTTAATAACAAAAGCAACTGCAAGAATTTTTTTACGAGGGATTCAAAAAGTATTAATGTAACATTATCTCATAGTGACTTAGGGTTATGTCAATTTAAGGTTAAATTTTGACAGTTTTAAAATATTAGGTTTTTTTAATTACTCAAAATGTTATAGTCTAGACTATATTGACAAAATGTAATTTAAATCCTGAACTATACACTTGAATTTAACCCAAACAATTGGGAGTATTCAAAAGAAACATCAAGGATTTAAGACAAAAAGGTCAAATTGACCCTACATTTTTAACTGAAATTCAATTTAAACAATAATATTTTATTTTGTAGATAAATAATTTTAATATTTTACAAAAAATTGCCGACGGAAATCAATTTTTGTCAGTAACATTGACGAGAAAATTTTTGTTTAGCCATAATAATAATATCCATTGGTAAATATGAAGGGAAATCATCCTGGCAAAATTCCGAAGGGCTTTAGCGATGATATAAAATATCCTTCGGTAAAGAAGGCATGATTTGTTGATGGAATAAAAAAGTTTTAAGTTTCCGTCGGTAAATTATGTCGGTAAATTCTCAAGAGTAAACATCGTCGTCTGCTTTGGCTTCAACGTTTTAAATAAAACGAAAACGACGTCGTTTGGTTAGTTTACATTTAACTCACCCAAAAGCTCCCCTTACGTCTTCTTAATTTTTGGACCGTGTCTCTCTCCCCTATGTTTTCTCGTGCAACTTTCTTCTCTCCGGTTTCTCTGTCGTAGACTCCTCTTCTATTCGTCAGTGTTTGTCTTCTTTGACCACTATCATTATGTCCTTCGGTGAAGGTATTCTTGCAGCCTTTCACATCTATTTTTTCTTATGTTGAATGAAAATTTAGATATTTGATAACTTTCGTTTATTTGTGTATTATGTGATTGGAAACAATTTTAAGGTATAAATGTTAGTGATGGAAAGAATAAGACGTGATTTTAGTTGTGATGTTGAGATGAGTTTTTGATACATGTAAGGTGTTTGATGAAATACCTGTTATGCTGATGATTATTGTATAGGAGTATTTTGCGTATTTTAAATTGATAGAAATCTATTTCTTTAAATGATGGGAGTGTTATAACTTTGATACAAGTCTTTATAATGAAAAAACGAATCATTCCTACATTGAAAAAATGATTTCAATTCTCAAGGGAAGGAAATGCATAAAGTTGCCACCTATGTTTTTCTTAAGGAAAGGAAAGAGAAACCTAAAGACAAGAAAGATAAAGTCATAACCATAGAAAAAAATGTGTTGAGATCTATTATAAAACAAAAAAGGTATATTAAATGTCTTATCTTACCCATTTTAGCAATTGATTAAGCTTTAAAATGATGTTCTTAAAGTTATTAAGGAAATTTAGGACATGAAGTATAAATAAATAAATGCAAATGTAATAATAGAAAAAATGATTTTGGTGCGGTGTATGAATGAGCTATGAATAAAATCTAAAAGTCCTAGTAGCAAAAATTGCGAAACTAATCCCTTCTGAAAATTGAAGTTGAAGAAATTTTGATTAAATATAATTGTTGATGAACATTTTTTAGGGCTCATCACATGTTCAAATCAAGTATTACTATGCAATTGGTTATTAGGTTTATTGCACTGAAGCAAGTACAATTTTAAGTCGGATAAACAAATGTACATTATAATTCTTATATTCTAAGTTAAACTCTTTACTTCATAACTATTCTAAGTTAGGAAACAAGTACGATTCAAAACACAAAAATTTTATTACTACCAATTAAAAAAGAACCCTCTAGGTATATTCAAAGAATGTACAACTTTTGACTGCATTAATGCCTATATTGGTTATATAATTTTATATTCTTTTCGTCAATGATTACATATAATTGGTGCATGCAATTGAATTTACAATATCTAAATCACACAATTATTTGTGTTTTTATATTAAGCATCAAACAAGATGTATATAGTTAAGAGCTAATTTCTTAACTTAGAGTTATAATGATAAACAACCATTTAATTTAACCTGCCACGTTGATCTTGCAGTATTTTAAAGTAGAATATGAGTTTATTAAAATGAATTATTAAACTGGCCAAAAGTTAGACTAAAATTTTAAGGTGATATAAGTGGTTAGGTATTAAATATTCTTTCCCATGTTAAAGTGGCTGCTACTAGCATAAGTTGTTTTTCTACATAAAGTTGTTCAAGTTTTGGCTTTGTTTTAATGAGACTTGGATGTTTTTATCTGCATGTTTACATTCTTTCTGTTGGAGAAACGTTAGTAGCATGGTCGTCTGTTGTCATTTTTAGAAAGTTAGGATTGGTTTGTTCTAGCAATATTTTTAACATTACTCATACTAAAAGTCCACATATTTTTATTTTAAAATAAAAAATATTATTTTCTGATTTGCTTGTTTTAATATATTAAACATATAACTAAACTATTGAATAAGTGTATTATATTAAATACGAAATATTCTTTTTCACATGCCCTATATTGTGTTAAAGAGCGTCGCTCATCCTTCTTCTTTATAGTCTAGAGTTGTCCGTCCATCCAGATAAATCATCCAACTCAAGTCTACCATGTGTTTTGCTTTAATAATACAACTCTGATGCATTTGGGTTTTGTGTGAATGCAAAGGAGGTTTTGATTTTATGTTGTTGTTTAGAATATTCTTATAATTATTAATGAGTTTTTATGTCCTTCTTTAATAGTCTAGGTATTTACTATATCTGGAATGAGCTTGAGATCTTATGGATGATTTGAGGCAAAAATAAATTCCTAGGACGGTATATAGGCTAGAAACCTGTGGTACAGCTCCCGTGAGATTTATCGGTGAAAAATTTCACGACTTTAGGTATCACAGCGAGAACTTGCTTTCTTGATTCACAGGTGTAAACAATGCCACGTACCATAGTATTGAAATCAATTATAGGTGATTAATTCAAATATAAATACTTCAACTTCAATTTGATTAATTCAAACTTAATATTAACACAAGAAATTCATAGTTTTAATAAACAAGATAGTTCTTTGCATAATAAACCCCTAAGACGGTATATAGGTTAGAAACCCGTGATGTAGCTCCTATGAGGCTTATTGATGAAAATTTTCATAAGCCTAGGAGTCACAGCGAAAACTTGCTTTCTTGATTCATAGGTGTAAACAATGTCACGTATCATAATATTAAAATCAATTGTAGATGATTAATTCAAACATAAATACTTCACCTTCAATTTGATTAATTCAAATTAACTTAGTATTAACATAAGAAATTCATAGGTTTAATAGACAAGACAGTTATTTGCATAATAAACTCCTAGGACAGTATATAGGCTAGAAACTCGTGATGCAACTCCCGGGAGGTTTATTAGTGAAAAATTCCACGAGCCTAGGAGTCACAGCGAGAACTTACTTTCTTGATTTACAAGTGTAAACAATGTCACATACTATAGTATTGAAATCAATTGTAAGTGATTAATTTAAACATAAATACTTCAACTTCAATTTGATTAATTCAAACTTAGTATTAACACAAGAAATTCATAGGTTTAATAAACAAGATAGTTCTTTGTATAATAAACCCCTACGATGGTATATAGTCTGGAAACCCGTGATGCAACTCCCTTGAGGCTTATCGGTGAAAAATTCCACGAGCCTAAGATTCACAATGAGAACTTGCTTTCTTGATTCACAGGTGTAAATAATGTCATGTATCATAATATTGAAATCAATTGTAGGTGATTAATTCAAACATAAATACTTCGACTTCAATTTGATTAATTCAAACTTAGTATTAACACAAGAAATTCATAAGTTTAATAGACAAGACAATTCTTTGCATAATAAACCCTTAGGAAGGTATATAGGCTGGAAACCCGTGATGTAGCTCTTGTGAGGCTTAAAGGTGAAAAATTCCACGAGCCTAGAAGTCACAACGTGAACTTGCTTTCTTGATTCACAGGTATAAATAATGTCACGTACCATAGTATTGAAATCAATTGTAGGTGATTAATCCAAACATATATACTTCAACTTCAGTGTGATAGTGTAAACTTAGTATTAACACAAGAAATTCATAAGCTTAATAGAAAAGAAACTTCTTTGCATAATAAACCTCTAGGATGGTATATAAGTTGGAAATCGGTGATGCAGCTCCTGTGAAGCGTATCGATGAAAAATTCCATGAGCCTAGGAGTTACAGTGAGAACTTGCTTTCTTGATTCACAGACGTAAACAATGCCATGTACCATAGTATTGACATCAATTGTAGGTAATTAATTAGATTAATTAATACGTAGGGGATATTGTGTAAAGTTTAGATGTTTTGTAAACTTAGGGGACGTGAAGGATACTAACTATGAAATCACTTTTTTAAATTAACAATTTTACAAAAATGAGTACTGTTGATAGATCTTAAATATATAAACGATTAACACCTGATGGTTTCATCAATCCTCAGTTTGTTGAGGGATGAGTTGAAGTTTTTATTCAGTGTACATGTTCTCAACCTGCATATAAGGATGGTCTAAAAATCAGATGTCCATGTAAAAAGTGCAAACATATTCGCTTCCTTCCTATTGATGAAGCGAATGGCCATTTGCTGAGAAAATGGTTTGCTCCAAATTATTTTAGGCGGATACGACATGGGGGGCCATTGATTTGTAACACCTCAATGGGTAATGAAGTAAACTCGTCAGTAAATGTGGATGAGTTTAAAGGGGGTTGGATTTATAACAAATAATATGGGTGCAACTGAAAATCTTTACATGTAAATGGTTTATGATGTAGCTGATTATACCATTCAGGAAAATATAGAAAATATTAAAGAAGAACAAAACCCACATGCAAAATAATTTTTTGACTTACTACACTCAGCTGACCAAGAATTATGGTCAAGTTGTAAGACAATGACTCAATTGTTTTCCATTGCTCGAATATTGAACATAAAGTCTTAGGGGAATATTTATGATTGTAGTTTTGATAAAATTCTTGGATGGTATAATGAATTATTGCCTCCTGATTATACAGTGGTTGATAGTTTTAACAATATGAAGAAACTTATTAGGGGTCTTGGTTTTCTTGTTGAAAAAATTGATTGTTGTAAATTGGGATATATGTTGTATTGGGGAGATAATGTGGAATTACAAGAGTATAAATTTTGTGGTCAATCTATATTCAAGCCTAGAAAGCGTTATATGAAACATAAATTAGTACCTTAAAAGCGGATGTATTATTTATCGCTAACTTTGATACTTCAAAGATTATATGCTTCTGATGTTACTGCATCTCACAAGAGATGGCATAATGAACATGAAGAGGAAGATAGAATAATGAGTCATCCGTCGGATGCACTGGCATGGAAACATTTCAATAACACCCATTATGAGTTTGCATTTGAAAGTCGAAATGTTAGGTTGGGATTGTCGACTAATGGATTCTAACTTTTTGGTCAATTCGGCCAATAATATTCATCATAGCCAATCATAATTGCTCCTTATAATTTGCCTCTATGGATGTGTATGAATGAGACATATATGTTCTTGACAGTGATTGTGCTAGGGCCTACAAATCCAAAGCATAAAATTGATGTATTCTTACAACTATTAATATTTAAATTGCAACATCTTTGGGAATATGGTGTGGAAACATATGATGTGTTTCTGAAACAAAATTTTGTGTTGAGAGCAGCTTTGATGTGAACTATTAGTGATTTTTTGGCATATGTTATGTTGTCTAGATGGAGCACAATAGAGAAGTTGGCTTGTCCTTATTGTGGTAATGATTCTGATGCATTTTATCTTCCAAACGGGGGCAAAATATGTTAGTTTGACAACCACAGGAAATTTCTTCTTCTAAATCAGCAATTTAGACGCAATAAACAAAATTTTATTAAGAATAAGATGGTACAAACATCTCCTCCCCCTCACAAAGCTAGTGAAGAGATATTGCAGGAGATTGATGAATTAGGATTGTTGAAAGTTACAGAATTTAAAGTTGATTAAGTTAATACAAGCATTAGTAAAAACTTCGGTTGGAGAAAACAAAACTTCTTTTAGAAATTGCCATATTGGAAAACTAATTTGATACATCATAATCTAGATGTGATGCAATTGTATTTTTTTTTTTGACAATTTGTTTAATATCACAATGAACATTAAAGGGGGGACAAAAGACAATACAATCACGAGCAGATTTGAAACATTTTTGTAGAAGGAATGAGTTAGATAAAGATCTACGCATCGGTAAATATCCGAAAGCATGTTACACTTTGGACTAAAAACAAAAGAAAATTTTGTGTGAATAGTTAAAAAGTCTAAAGTTTTCCAATGGTTATGTTTGAAACTTGGCAAGGAGTGTGGACATGAGGAGGTACAAATTATTTGAGATGAAAAGTCATGATTGTCATGTGTTTATGCAAAGCCTAATTCCAATTGCATTTTAAGAGTTGCAACCGAATAAGGTATGGGAAGTTAGAACAGAATTAAGTTTATTTTTCAATTGCTTAACATCATCTGAAATAAAGTTAGCTGAAATGGAAAAATTAGAAAGGAAAATTTCAGTAATTTTTTGCAAATTAGAAGAGATTCTTTTGCCAAGCTTCTTTGATTATATGGAGCATCTACTTATGCATTTAGCACATGAGGCTAAAGTTGCTAGTCCAGTTCAATATCGATGGATGTATATGTTTGAGAGGTAATTATATTAAATATTTAAATTAAAGTAATAACATGTTTTAATAACAGAATTGTAATAACCCGTAATGAGTAATGTAGGTATTTGCATCACTTGAAGAAAAATGTCAAAAACAAGCTAGAGTTAAAGATTTGATATGTAATGCTTATTTAGTAGAGGAAGTAAGTACATTTTGTTCACATTATTTTCAACTACATGTTCACACAAGAGAAAGAAAAGTTCCTCGTAATGAGAATGGGGGATGAATGGGTGATGCTAATGATAACTTATCCATTTTCACATATCCTGGACAAACATATGGACATTTAACAAGAAGAATATTAACAAAGGAAGAAATAGAGGTTGCCCATGGTTACATTTTATTGAACTGTCAAGTGGTTCAACCTTTCGTAGAGTAAGTTGAAATTGATTATTTGGATTTTGAAATTTAGATTTATTCACATCTGAAATACATAGTAATGTTTTTATATTATATGAGGAATGGTTACGGGAGCTAATGCCCGAGAAAACACAAGATGATATCAATAAAGAAGTTGGAAGAAACTTTTCTCAATAGTTCAAGAAATATTTAAGTTTTCACTTACAATTATTGAAATGGTTGAATTGTAGTGTTCAAATGACGTTATACTATTAATATGATAATTTCTTTTATGTAGGCCTTAGAAAATTAAATAGAGAACAAGTTCATATGTGATCTTATAAAAGGACCTTTGCGAACTATTAAATCATATCTGGTGTATTTCGTTAATAGAAACAAATATCATACAGAATATCATTGTCATAGCATTACAATAGTAAATAGTAGAGTTTGCATATAGGGAGAATTGATGGATTAATATAGTAAAATTATTGAGATACTTGAAATTGAGTACCATACATTGCCAATAAAGCAGAGTGTGATATTTAAGTGTGACTGGTTTGATCCAACTCCTAATGTTGTTACAAAAGTACATAGTCGATACAATCTAGTTGAAATCAACCAACAAAGAAGATTTCGACAATTTAAACCTTTCGTGTTAGCAATGCAAGTGATCCAAGTGTATTATATCCCTTTTCTCAGCTTACGATAAGATAAGTCAGATTGGTTGGCCATTTGCAAAGCTAAACCTAGAGGTATTTTTGAATCACATGGAAAAGGAGAACAGAGAATTGAAAGTGAAGTGTTTCAGAAAGATGTTTATGAAATAAATGCATCTGTTACATATGACGATAATGAACCTTTAAATGATACAAATAATAAATATGTTGAAATGTCATCTGAAGAGGATAAGGAGGGCGAGAGATTTGAAGAAGAGCCTGAGTTTGATTCTAATTCTTCAGAAAAAGAAGATGATGATGATTTTGATTTATAATTAAGTGTTAATAGCAATTAATTTGTGTTTATAATGGAATATTATATTCAATAAATCAATTATTGAATCAACAATATATTGTTATTTATTGAATTGAAATTATTATGTTTATGGAATATTCAATAAAATATGAATTTCAGGTTAAAATATGCCACCAAAGAGAAAACAAGATATGATGCGATCAAAGTTCAAACCACGATTTGGTGCCAGTTATTGTCCAGGTGAAGCATCACATTCTGCAGCTACAACTGAATCAGAGGTTGTATCTCCAACTACTACACTTGCAGATGAGGCATCACCTTCCGTACATGCTAATATACCATCCACCACCCCTATACCAACAGAAATATCAGGAGTAAACAATGCAGATGAAGTAGGCAGTCCCCAGCCTGGAGCTAAGGGAGTTGATGAAAGAACTTACATCATAATTGTCAATAATCTGTAAGTGAAAATACATGAAACACCGTATGTTTATAACTAAGTTATAGGTTTAACTTTAAAAATGATATAAAATTAATTGTTTTAATATTAGGTTGATTCCGTCTAGATCGAGCTTAAGAACCACGACATCCAAATTTAAGGAAAAGATTGATCTTGAGGATTATATATGAAATAATATCTCTCAGGCGACAAAGAATTTTTATTATCAAGAGTTTGAGATACAAAAAATATTTTTTGTAAGTAATTTTATACATTAATTAGATAAATATTGTAGATTATAAGTAATTATCGTATATTTTTTCCTTTTTCAAAAAGAATTCTTTTTATTCTAAATTTGATGCGGTTATCTATGAAGTATGAGAAAGACGAGTACGTACACATTATCAAGACTTTGTTGTGTGAAACACAAGATTGGTATACAACCACCTTATATTTCTGAACAAATATAGATTCATTGGCAGCAGTATTGGACATTACCCCAGGCAATATCCATTTCAAAATGTAATTATACCAATAGACATAGAGGACCACGGGGAGAGAGTCTTCTCGTACATACTGGAGAATCTATTACCCACCACGAATATGCAGAAAGACTTGTAGGTATCTACACTTTACCCGTATATTCTATTTTTTTTACTTTGATGTATTTCAATTTAATTTGATGTGTAAATTTTGAAATGAAAATATGTGTATTATGGAGGATGATAAAGTTATAAATGTTTGGTGCCATATATGGTTGTGTTGTTAAGTTACTTTCTTTGTTCAACAAAAGGTAAATATCACAAAAATAGAGAAAATTTTACCAAAATTTTTGTTAAATATAGTGTTCTTATAACATTTTATTTTGATGCTAGAAAAGTCTATAGACATGAAACTTACACCCCGTCAACTCTTTTTACATACTCACATTAAAAAGTATGATGATGTGACCTTCATCAATACCCGACGTAAAGAACTAAATGTAAGTGAAATTTATGCTTTAATATTAATGCTTAATAATTATCACATATTAACATAAACATTGCTTTGTGATAGGACCAAATACAAGAAAGCATTCAACGACAGTCTCAGCAGCCTAAAGATGTTGATGAGAGTCAAACTTATCTTCATTCAGTGGGTAGTAGGGACCGTCGTGAAAGGATATTTGGTTTGTGTTCATTTGCGAACACATATTATTCGCAATCCTCCACTTCCAATACGGTAGCATCTAATAGGCGGTCCGCACCTAATGAAGTCCATAAGTTTCGGAGCACAGTGCAAGCACTGGCAACTCAGTTGCAACAATTGATGGGGTACATAGCCCAACTCCGTAATGAGGTGGATGAGTTGAAAGGGAAGGGCAACACCTCATCGCAAAATTTAAAACATCCGCATTCACCAAATAAATAGCGTAGTTATAGTCACCAAATGAATAATTCTTAAATACTTATTGTTGTACAATTAAGATAATTTTTTATTATCAATTAAGATAATGTTTACTTTATATCATCAATCAACTTTCTGTTTTAACAAATTAAATGTAGAAACAAATCAAAATATTATCAACAGATAACTAATAACTGTATAAATTATGCATCAATCATAAGATTATCAAATAAAATTAAATACAGGGAAATTTAAAAAAATAGTATAAGCCTATTTACCGACAGAAAACCAAAATAATGTTATCAATTTGGCGATGGACAACTAATCTCCGTCGGTGCAGTTAGTCATGAATTTACTGACATAGATGCCAAATCCGTCAGTAAACATATAGGCGGACAAATCCTCATCCGCCCGTCACTAAATTTACTGACCGAAACCAACTTTTAGTCGAAAAATTTACCGACGGCATAAAATTATTATCGCTAAATATAGCAACAAAACATAAAATATCCGTCGGTAAATTAGTGACGGAAAATCTGTTCTCCATCGGCAATCAGTACCTACGACCGCTTCTCTGACGACTTACTCTGTCGGTAAATTATGTCGCAAAATTAGCTTGTCGACGGAAAATCTACACTTTCTGTCGATAATATCCGTCGCTAAACCCTATTTTTCTTATAGTGTGAAAGACATGATAATGTCCGTCTCTAAACCCTATTTTTCTTATAGTGTGAAAGACATGAATTGTCGTCTATTAGAGTCTATGTATTATTGTCTTCTTAATAACCTGATCAAGCTTGTCCTAGTTTGAGAATTTACATAGATACATTTCACAATCAAATGGTTTCATTAATTAAGGCACTTGAGGACAATAACATTTGGTCCATGGCTCCCTTGCCCGTTGGCCAGCGCACCATCGGATGCAAATGGATCTTTAAAATAAAGTATCATGTTGATCGTACCATTGAGCGCCGCAAAGCTCGTCTTGTCGCGAAAGGGTTCACCCAACGTGAAGGCATTGATTACAAAGACACCTTTGCTCCTGTTGCTAAATTAATCACTGTCCGTTGTTTACTAGCCGCTGCTGCGGTTTACCAATGGCCTTTACACCAAATGGATATGCAGAATGCCTTTCTTCATGGTGAGTTGGTTGAGGACGTGTACATGGTGCCTCCTTCGGGTTATCGTCGCCAGGGGGAGAATGTAGTTTGTCGACTCAATAAGTCCCTTTATGGTCTCAAGCAAGCATCTCGCAGTTGGTTCCAACGCTTCTCTTTTGCAATTCAAGAAATTGGGTTTCAGAAATCAAAGGCTGATTACTCACTCTTTACACAAGTTCGTGGAGATTCCATTACTATAGTGCTACTTTATGTTGATGATATGGTTATAACAGGCAACAATGAGACAACCATCAGTGACCTCAAGAAGTTTCTCAATAGTTGTTTCAAGATTAAAGACCTTGGACTGCTCAAATATTTTCTCGGCATCGAAGTTGCTCGTTCCAAGGCAGGAATTACAATCTGTCAACGAAAGTATACATTGGATATATTGGAAGAAGCTGGGTTACTTGGAGCAAAACTAGCAACTGTCCCCATGGAATCTGATTCGGTACTAACTGAAACAGGGAGTGAAGCCCTCAAGGATCCCACTAAATATCGCAGGCTAGTTGGGAAGCTGATCTACCTCACAATTAGCCGACCTAAAATCACATACTCTGTGAACACACTCAGTCAATTCATGTAGGAACCAAAGATACATCACCTAAAAGCTGCTCATCGCCTTCTTCAATACCTAAAGACAGCTCCGGGGCAAGGATTATTATTTCCATCAAATAGTCCACTTCAGTTGATTGGATACTGTGATGCCGATTGGGCAAGATGTCCAATTACGCGACGATC
>JANZLX010000008.1:9834542-9846946 GCA_025531955.1 Erythroxylum orinocense
TTGTCATACTGTTCGTGAAAGAATCCAAAGAGGAGAGATCAAGACAGCCTATGTGCAAACTGGAAATCAGATAGCTGGTATATTCACAAAGCCGTTGCGATCACCAACATTTCATACACACCTCAGCAAGTTGAGTGTCATTGATATTCACACTCTAACTTGAGGGGGAGTGTTGAAGGAAAGGAAATCAGCGAAGAAAATCAGGATTCATTTATGATATGAATAGCATAATTATAGGCTCTTGATTTGTGCATAATTGTATCCCTAAAATAGTTCAGTTACTCAGAACAGCTCTTCACTGTATTTATATAATAGTCAACCTGTATAGCAATAGATACAAGAAATAGAGATTTACGAATCATTACAATCCTTCATTAATTTGTTTAAGAGCATGGATAAATGCTTGGCCAAGGTTAGAGTTATATAGGTAAAATAACTATTGAAGCTGTCATTAAAGAGGCCGACTCCTCGAGGTTTCTAGGAATCTGTTAGAATGAAAGACTGAGGAGAAAGATGGCCTTCCTTTTAGAAATTTGACAAGCAATTGGAGAAGACTGGAAATGAAGAAGACAATAACTAGTATTGTTATGACCAAAAGAAGTACAGGACTAACTCTGTTGAAAGATGAAGATGGCGAGGTTGATTCTCATTAAGAACTAAAACTGGATTCGGAAGTTGAGATTGAGGATGGTGCCGATAAAGGAGGTCAAACTATTGGAGAATCATTTACTAGCTTGACTGAATAGACAACTGGAGATATTTTAGCAGGTAAGTGTTTTTAGGGACATGACTTTTATCCTTATTTTGCTAGAACTTTAAGAAAAAGGAAAAGAAAATAATGACCAATAATATTAGTTTTTGAGTTGATGTTTAAAGAAGATGAAAGACTGAACAAGCCAAGAATCTATAAGGTTTAGCTTAGTTAGAGACAAAGATAGCCTTAGTTCATCAGGGCAACGTTTTTTGGCAGGTGAGTTGAGATGAACAAGTTTTAAGTTAATAGAAAATTTAATGGAAACTTTATGTTAGACGTTAAATACCACGTCAATACTAACGTGATATTGTTTTTATCTTTTGAACAGAAAATGTGCCTCCCTCTTACGTTAATGGAAATAGGAATGAGCTGACTCAGGGTCTACATTCAAGTATTTTTAACGTGCTAGCCCAAACTAGCATGAGGTTCAACTTTTTTAAATAAAATAATATTGTTTTATTTAGAAAAGTTAAGCTTCGAATAGGCCTAAGATTGAGACTTAATACAAAAAAAGATATTGTTTTATGTTTTTAATTTTAAAATTTTTATTTTAAAAAATTGACGAGACCAATTCATTGCATCTATGTACGTGACAAGGGAGATTTACTGTCTGAAATGTATTAAAATAAGCCTCATTGTCATTTTTGTTTAATTTTAAAAAAAATAATTACTTAGTCTATTTAAAAATAAAAAATAATATCACGTCAATATTGACGTGACATTTAACTGATTAAAAATTAATAGTCAAATTTTTTATCCACTTAGAGTACATTTTGAAAACGTTATAGTTTATTTTTAATACTTCAAAAATTAGGGGTTTAAGTTGCATTTTGTTATAAATGTTAAAGTTTAAATTACACTTTTGACTTCAAATATTACTTTTAGACTGTTAAATTCATGTTAAGTTTTGTAAATTTTTTAAAAAACTTATATTTTAATGCAAATATTAAAATTAAAAATATGTATATATATATATATATACACATACAAATTAAAATCTTTTGATTTGAAATTTTTTTTCACTTAAATTACTTTTAAGTTAATTATAAGATTATGAATAAAAATAAAATATGATATAAATCAAATAATTAGCTTAAAATGATGGTAGCAATCTTACGTCATAATGAATATTCTATACATTGGGTCGTGAGTTATACATACATATAAAGAAAATCTCCATAAAGCCCCCAAACTTAGCGAAAACCTCCTAACTTGTCCCCTAGGCAACCTCTGCAAATCACAGGCCTAATAACCCACAAACTAAATACCCAAATTTTCTTCACTCTTTGTTCGATTCAGTATGGCGAAATCCACTGTCGATTTCCCTGCCAAGGGTGGGTTCAGTTTCGATCTATGCAAAAGAAACAATATGCTTATGGAGAAGGGTGTTATTCCTCCTCGTACTAGGAAGACTGGAACCACTATTGTTGGGCTCGTGTTCCAGGTGTGTGTTGCTATATGTGAATTGTGGTTGTAAATTTGTTAGCTTTTGTGCTCTGTGTATAATTTGAATGGAACCCATCAGGGTATGTTGTAAAGGGAAGCAGTTCGTCTTTGTTTGTTTTAGAAGCAATTTAAGGGTTAGTTCACTGATTGAAAGTAACGAGTCTTTGGGTGATTGGCATCTTTCTTTCTCTTTGAAAGCCCTAGCAATTCGCTCATTTAATTAATTTGACCTTATTCTTGTTTAATTGAAAGTGAAACTCTACTTCACAATGTCTTTATAGGAGGGCATCATTCTTGGGGCGGATACAAGAGCAACTGAAGGAACCATAGTTTGTGACAAGAATTGCGAGAAGATTCACTACATGGCTCCTAACATATATTGCTGTGGAGCAGGAACTGCTGCTGATACAGAGGCTGTAACAGGTACTTTGAGAATTGATGTGGTAGTGCATGCCCTCTGTCAAGTTAAATTGGAAAACTGATTTGTGTGGTAATAATTTTGGACTGATATAATTGGAGCTAATTTATGGCTTCCTGTTTGTATTTATTTAGACATGGTCAGCTCACAGCTGCAATTACATCGCTATCATACTGGTCGTGAGTCAAGAGTTGTTACAGCACTTACTCTTCTCAAAAAACATCTTTTCAGGTTGGTTTTTCATCTATGAAGTTTGCATGATTTGAAAATCATCTCTCTTTGGAACCTTTTCTGACTGCCTAATTTCTGTTTAGCTATCAAGGGTATGTTTCAGCGGCATTGGTACTTGGTGGAGTTGATTGCACTGGCCCTCACCTGCATACTGTAAAGCTTTTTTCTTCTTGAAGGGATTTGTGAATGCAGCTGGTTCTTCTGGTCTTACTAAATTCTGATTTCCTGTTAATGGAATGGCTTTGTTGCAGATATACCCCCACGGATCAACTGACACCTTGCCTTTTGCTACAATGGGTTCTGGTTCTCTTGCTGCAATGGCTGTTTTTGAGTCAAAGTATAAAGAAGGCCTTAGCGTAAGTGAGCTTGTTATAGGATTTGGTCTCTTTGAGTGAAGAAATTGAAATCTTAATGTTTCATTCTGTTATAATCAGGATGTCATCTGTTTTTGCATTAAAGTACTTCCACATCTGAAGATATTTAATTTTGAAGAAATTAGACTTGCATTTGCCTATGCCTGTGAAACAAAAATGTGGTACATGATGTAATTATATGACTTTGGTCTGATGTAAGGGTCAATTACTTTATCTTTGCAGAGGGAGGAGGGAATAAAGCTTGTAACTGAGGCTATATGCTCTGGTGTATTCAATGATTTGGGAAGTGGCAGCAACGTTGATGTTTGTGTCATAACAAAGGTTGCTGTTTTGTATGAACCACATCTCTATTTATACATAAGGCATCATTAGCATATTGATGATGGTATCCCTTTTTTATAACTGGTACAGGGACACAGAGAGTATTTGAGGAACCACTTATTGCCAAATCCTCGAACGTATGTCAATCCAAGAGGCTATACCTTTCCTAAGAAGACCGGTAAGTATCGGTTTCATCCCAGACGTAGAATTCACATTTCTAAATTGATAATGTTAAGTGTGGAAGAATTTAGGACATTTTAAGGTCTTTTCCGTCTTTTTTTATGAAACTTGAGAAGTTCTTTTTATTTTCTTTTGGTTCTTAGTCTTCATCATTTGGAATGTTTGTGATCCCTTGGAAGTTTGACAACATCAATTGTTTTTAGGTTTTGCTGGCTTTCTTTATTCTTTCCTTCCATTTAAGTGCTTATGAGGGTTAAAGCTGATGTACTACGGATGACCCAGTTCCTGACATCTAAGTTGATGAAAGAAAAAAAGTAATTAAAAAAATACATGGATCTAGTTTTCCATATTATGGTTGTTGCTATTGTGGAAGCAAATGGTTTTGATTTAGCTTTTCAAAGATGAAGGAACATGAACCCTCGACAAGTGGGTTTTATCTTGCAGCTGATATGATATAAATGGCATTTAATCTTAAGTAATTCATTAAATATTTGTTTCAATTTCTCAGGATTAGGATGGTATCAATTAGCTCTCAATGGTTACTTCTTTTTCATCTTATTGTGTCCTTTGCTAGTCAAGGAAAATCATGTCATCAACTTTCAATGTGTGGACTGATCAGTCTTTTTGTTTTTGGACATTTTCTGATTAGAACTGTTACCACTTTTGTGGTTGCAGAAGTTGTGCTTACAAAGATCACACCAATTGAAGAGAAGTTCCAACAAGTGATTAAAGTAGGTGATGAAATGGAGGAGTAGAGTTCATCAATGAGAAGACTCCTGTACTTCACGTCCATTGAGATGATGCTGTAATTGTCAATCTCTAGTTTCAAACCCTCAATGACTTGGTATTTAAATGTTTTAGGCATCAACATATTTCTTATAAGGGAGAATGTCTTGCTGAATATTTTTAAATGCTCTTCGGACCGTATGTCATCTTATTTTTTAGTACACAAGTTGCTGATAAGTTGTTTCGGTGACCATTGAACCAATAGCCCTCAGGAGCTGTACTGAAGCTATATCATTTTTGACAAACGTGGGAATAACCCACAAACAAATTTGAAACTGCAGGAACTGCTCACGTGGGACACATTAGGCATGCTGAACACTTTTCATGTGTTCTACCAATATCTAGATCAGTAGGTTCGCATATGGACGTGGATATGCCTCTGACCAAGCACAGTTATGCTGGTGGCTGAAAGGAATGTGTAGGCATGGAATGGATGGGAGAGATGCAGGGCACAGCTTTACAGATAGACCCCATACTCTATGTGGAACTGGAAGCATCCTTAAAGTTCCAAGTGTATTGTATTGACACAAGGAATAGCCGCTCCTTTTGCCTGAACACCCCTGATGATGCTACCTAACAAATTTCTTATATAATGAGTCACTTGACCTATTCCCTCCGTACTCGCATGAATTTGCTTCTACCAAGTCAATTATTATTTGATTTTTAACATTTAATTTCAATACTTGAAACACTGGGGACAGGACGTTTGTTACCGAAATCCTTAACAACCACAAACGTTAAAGGAATGCCAAAGTTAAGGATTTTTTAAAATGTATGCATATGAAATAGGATAAGACATGTCGCATATGTAATAAATAATAAACATAACAGGAAATGTTAAACTAATTGATTCTATGTGATTAGGATAAGAAAGCCTGAACTGAAGCAAGCAAGTAAGACATTGCTTGTCGATTTGTCGGTGAGTTATGTGAGTTGTACGTCACTCCCTCTCTCTCTAAGTTCTAATTAAAAAACACAAATCCCACCCTCTCTCACTCCCTCCTCCTGGGCATCCTCTTCCTTTCCGCCCTACCAAGTCTTTGCAGAAGCCCCACGTAGAAGGAACCAATTGCTCTCTTTTCTCTTTCTCTTTCTCTTGTCTCTCTTTCTATTTGGGTTCGAGTGAACACTTGCCGTATCATGTCGTACGATTATCTCTTCAAGTACATAATTATTGGTGACACAGGTTGGTTTGTTGTCTCTGTTGGTGTTGTTTTTGCTTTTTGGACTTGAAAAGGTTTAGATTTTTATGTAAAGAAGATGGTAAAGATTGAAACTTTGAGGAGTTTGATTTTGTGGGTTGGCTGCAGGTGTAGGGAAATCATGCTTGCTCTTGCAATTCACCGACAAGAGATTTCAGCCTGTTCACGACCTCACTATCGGCGTTGAGTTCGGTGCTCGCATGGTCACTATCGATGGCCGTCCCATCAAGCTTCAGATTTGGGACACCGTAACTCTTCCAACTCGTCTTTTGCTTTTGTGAATATGTTTTTTGTTTTGTTCTTGAAATTCAAACTTCTCAAATTTTTCATGTTAGTTTTGAGTTTCATGGTTAGTTTTACTTTTTAGCCTGATCTAGGTATTAGGTGTGATTGGTTATGTGAATAACAACTAGGGGATAGACTGATAGTTACACATAATTGAACTCTTGATTTAGTGGTTAAGTCATGAACTTATGGATAAGAGAATGAAGTTCAACTTACACTCCAATGAGAAATAGAGCTTTGTTGTTATTGCTTTCTAATTGTTAAAGTTGACGGAGTTGTGATAGAGCTGGCTGTCCGTGAAGCTATAATTGCTTCTACTTTAAGTATACTTCAGTTAAACGTAGTCTTTGCAACTTAGAAACAATTATAAAGTCATTTGAGTTTGATTGTAATATGGCAATCACCTGCGCACTGGAGTAAGGGTGAGTGGATGAAGCTGCGGCACAGTCTAGAAACTCATTCAAACACAAGATGCTCTGCAATATATAGATTG
This sequence comes from Erythroxylum orinocense, assembly GCA_025531955.1. Classification (NCBI taxonomy): domain Eukaryota; kingdom Viridiplantae; phylum Streptophyta; class Magnoliopsida; order Malpighiales; family Erythroxylaceae; genus Erythroxylum; species Erythroxylum orinocense. The sequence goes on from JANZLX010000008.1 coordinate 9,841,033, forward strand.
ATGCTATTTGTCCGACTGATTTTATAGAACTCATATGCAGGAAAACTTGAACTTTCATTAGTATCCAGATGTCCATGTATATGTTTATATTAGGAACTCTCTTATCCCGGTATTCATTAAGTTATACACGCTGGACTTGTTTCCTGATGAAGGGTTGTGTTTTGATTTCAGGCTGGGCAAGAATCATTCAGATCTATCACCAGATCTTACTACAGAGGAGCAGCTGGAGCACTGCTGGTTTATGACATAACCAGGTCAGTTTGTGTATAAGTGTAGCTGATAAGTTAGATTGAAATCATAACTCGTAGAACTGTTTCAGCCATTCTTGTAGAATTATCACAGGAAATTTGAAACCATGCTATAATCTACATCTATGCTCCTATCGGACATCTTGCCTTTGAATTATGGATAAACGTAGCGTGGACATGAATAAGTGAATTTACACTTCATAGTCAAGACTAGGAGGGAACATATCTATTTAGTTGGGAATATGCTGATAGATGGAATACATTGTGATCCCAGCTTTCGCAAAATTTGATACACTCGTGTGCTTTTATTCAAAGAAAAATAGATTTCAAGACTGCCTGATTAATTATATTTCCTTTCACTAGTTATTCTTGAATTCTATTATTTTGATTTGTTAGCCAACTGAATCTGAGAAGCTGTACAGGAGGGAGACATTTAACCACTTAGCTAGTTGGCTGGAAGATGCTCGCCAGCATGCAAATCCCAACATGACAATCATGCTCATAGGGAATAAATGTGACCTTGCTCATAGGAGGGCTGTCAGCAAAGAGGAAGGCGAACAGTTTGCCAAGGAAAATGGACTTTTATTCTTGGAAGCATCTGCAAGAACAGCCCAAAATGTTGAAGAGGTATGTACCTAGGAAAACCCACGCTTGGCATGCCAGCAATACGTTTTCGGTTATCTGATGACTCGAAACCTCCACCACCAACATAAATGCTAAACAGCATCTTGGATCTTTGTTCTAATAAATACAATCAATTACAGGCCTTCACTAAAACTGCTGCAAAAATCCTTCAGAATATCCTGGATGGTGTATTTGATGCATCCAATGAGGTAATCGCCACTTCTCTTTTATGTTACTGAATTTATGTAATCTTTTTCTAGAACTAAATTGTCATTAGAAATATTAGCATATTAGTGTTTGAATGATGCTAAAGATATAGGATGCGGTTGAAACTGCTCAAGTGTTGGTCTTGTACTGTTTAAGCTGTTGGTTGTCAAGCAAAGATGTTTGTTAATAACATTGAACTTATTGCTTATATCAAGTTTGTTCTCAACTTTTGGTTATCATTGCAGTCGTCTGGCATCAAGCTTGGGTACGGGCGTAACCAGGGGCCGTCAGGCTCAAGAGATGGAACTGTAACACAGAGAGGAGGATGCTGCGGCTAATTGGAAGCCTGTTGGAAAAGTTCAGTCGACCGGGCCCTTGTTTCCTGGTATCTTATACAGCCTTCCCGGCTCCTACCCCTTCAACTTGAATATACCGTTGAAGCTGTCTTGTGACTGGGGAGAACATTTATTGTATAGATCCAGCTTCATCTGTCTTTAGACTGAAATGGATTTTAATCACAGGGAGTTCTCTGTTTTTCATTTTTGGGTTCACGAAGGCATATGTTTCATTTTTGTCGGGTTCCTTACTTTCAATTCAGGAGCTCACCCCAACCCATCCTGATAGATATCCATGGCCAGTCTTCTATCAAAGGAATGGGTTGTTCAATCATTCAAAACCCTAAACGTCACAGATAATCAACATTTGTCCTCGACCAAGCAAACAAAAATTCGATCCCTTCTACTGCTCTGTTGGCAAAATGTGTTTAAAATGGGAGTCGCCTGTAGCTTGAAAGTCCAGCTTGTACTCCCAGTGTATTCGAACATTGATTATTTGGATTTTCCACGTGAAAAACGGCAGGAGGGATGTAAACATCTGTGATATGGTGTTTCATGTTTATAATGGCTACGCATTAAACTTTGAAAACAGCACGAGATATTCCCAAGTAACAAAAGAATTCGCTGTAGTACTATTTCAGACACACCGGTTCAGCTCCAGACTTACAGTAAATACCGTTACATATAATTTATGCAAAAGAAAGAATCCTCCAAAACAACTACGAAGATCAACAATACAAGTAGAATAGTTTTCTACAAGCCAATTCTCAGCCTCCCTGGTTAGGTTCCGCCCAAAATTGAAGATGAAGTGATATAACGAACTAGTAAACCACTCCCTACGACTTCTATCAGAAGACATCAAAGTTGTTGGACACTCAGTTTGAGGCGGTGGACGTCATTAAGAGAAGCCAAACTTCTAAACGTCTAAGAACCACCAAAAACCTGCAGGGAACATAAATGAGCCGCGGTAGGCAGACAGAATGGTTGTAAAAACTATGTGCAAGTAATCACTCACCCCAGACAGGATGTCTTTGGATAGTTGAGGTTTCCTCTGTTCCGCTTTATCTGCAACAGGTTTTGTCTGTGTGAATTGGCGGATTACTTTAGCCGGTTGATGACTACCAGAGAGATCAGTTCCAGACTCCTGTTGGACCTTTTGCTTCTGCAGAAACAAGAAAGACCAATGATATAAAACTTGATAACGAGTAATATATTAAAATAAAAAAAGGAGGTGAAAATATAGGAGCATTACATAAAATCAATAAGTTATGTTGAGCCCCAGCATTCATTTCATAATTACAACTGAAATACGATTAGAGATCCATAGAGCGAACCCCTTAATGATCTAACAAGTAGAAAATTGTCTTCATGCAACAACTGGCCATGAAGGTCTCCATATCATACAGATATGAATATCACCAACACAGCAATTCAACAGCTCTTATACCTTTCAGCTCTTATGTGCAGAAACTTTTATGATACTCAAAATTGAAATTTAACATTGATTTTTCCCACAATTTACATTAATCAGTGGTGACCACTGTGGCAAACATACTAAATCGTCATTCCTGGATAGGGAAACCAAAGAAAGTAGTCCTAACACAGAAACTGAAATGTAGGCTCTCCTAATCAAGTTCTCAAACAAGTATGTCAGAAAAAATAACTCGCTGTGAATACTCGCAAATAATAGCAAAGTGAATCAACAACAAAAGTGCAGCCAATTACCTTCTTCATTCGTTCTTCAATTGAACTTAAAGCATGAGCCTGATCAACTTTAGAGAGATAGAAATCCCGTTCCCTCTTTGCAGCAGAAATTTCCAAAGTTAGTTTCTGCTCCCGTATAGCATTCTTATAAGCTGCATTAGAAATATCTAGCCTTCAGACATATTTGAAATATCAAGCATGACAAACTGTAAAAAGAGTGTGAGTCTCGTACCAATTTCTTCTGTAAGGTCATCCCACTTAAATTTACTTAAGTACTTGATATTCCAGAGATCATAATAAAATTGAGATCTCTTCCTCCCACCTAAAATTTAAAAGGATAAGGTAAGAAAATTGAAGAAAAGAGACTTCTGTGAAGCATGGGATAACATGAAATTGGTAAAATAAAGAAGAGAAGACATCTGGACAAAAAGAGGGCAAGTAAGCATAAGCAAATATGTACACCATTTTTTATTGTTGCCGAAATCAATGGATTCATGAAAAGTTCCACGCACCAAAAGAAAGAAATGGTTAATGATACGATCAACCGATAAACTGTGAATTAATTATTCTATTGCATTGATAAGATTTTCATCTAGTCTATGTACACCATTTTTTCTTGTCCTCACAACCAACAGACACATAAGATATCCATCATAGAGGATAAGACATTAACAGAAAGAGCTTTGCCAGTTTCTTAAATATTATTTGTTATTTCATTCCCATTCTTCAAAAGATAAGCATATAGATCAGAGATCAAAATGTCGGATAAGAATAATTTTGGAAGAAAAAGAGGCAAATAACACACATAAGTACCTACCAATTTGTTCACCATTTAACATGTTAGCGACCCTTTTTGCCACAGTTTTATCTGTAAATTCCACCCATCTGCAGGGAAAACAACAAAGCATGCGATTGATTTCCAGAATTACTAAAACACGGAAACGTAGAAGTTGGTTTGTTGTAGAAGAGAAGAAGGATGAGAAAGAGGTATTGACTTTATTGAATACTTAACAGAAAATGACTGCATAACCGGCAGTATAGCCGAAATTTGAACTATCTAACAACATATTCTGAGTGCTCCATTTACTGCTAGTTTGAAGTTGAACTTACCCTTCAGAGAATCCTTGTCCTCGAAAACCACCAGCCTTTTTACGATGCACTCGAATCGTAGGGTCTGAAATAATAACATTGTGGACAATAATGAATTCAAATAACAACCAAAATTTTAAAAAAAAATCTAGAAGAGTTGTAATTGATCACCTTCAGGAGCAAGATAGATCCTTTGTATATCTCCATACTGGGATAGAAGCTGGCGAAGCTTTACAGGATCCATGTGGGGAGGAACTCGACTTAAATAACAGACCCCACGCTTGTCCACCTTAGCCGCTTCCATTAATAATCTCTTCTTCTTCTTCTTCTTTTTGTTTCTTGCAATATCTGTTTCTCCATCATTGACCTCAGAATTTACCTCAACCAAAGCACCCTTTTCATTGACCAATCGTTCTTCCTCAACTCCAACAGCCGTTGAATTCAGGTTCGAAGGAGGAGTCACCTCATCCTTAAGCTCTTCCTCATCATTGACCTTACCAGGCATTGCTATTAGTCCATCTTTCCTTTTCTTTTTGTACTTCTTTCCTCCCTTGACATAAGAACTTAAATTACCCATCTCATCCTCTGCAGTTTCCTCCAAAGTAACTTTCTTCTTTCTCTTACTCCCACTTTCTGCACCCATATCACTAGATTTTCCATTACATTCCGCTACTTCCTCCTCTTGCTTCTTATTTTTGCTCTTCTTCTTTTTTGCTAGATCTCCCCTTGACTTTGCATCCCCTGGTTGAGAATCCATCCAACCAACCTCGTACCCTTCTTCCTCATCCATTGCACCTATAAGAGGATGCGCTTGTTTACCATTGAACTGACAGGAATTCTATATGTATAACAATAAAGGCTGGAAATTTTAGTCAGTTTCGAAGGCAGGAACCACACATCGGTAACTTTTACAATCTTCAAAAGTTTGAAGATCAAAATAAACGAAAAAGAAAAACCCTAATTTATCGCTCAAACACCTACTTGCCGCCTATCCACACTGCGTCTCACGCACTCAAACACAAACCAACCTAGACAGAAGCACATTGAAATTTTTTTAGCAATTTAATTATATAATTTTTCTCTAATTTTAATTTATTATAATTATGAGATAAATATTTTTTACTAATATATTATATAAGAAAATTTATAATTTATAAAATTATCTGAAATAATATTCTCGATACTAATATGCTAAAGAGAGAGATGTGTGATAATACGCCATTACCCTTGCTAAAGAGAGTGATGATTGACGGGCGAGGGAGGCGGCGGTAGGGCATATAGCTGTGTTTCAGCTCCGGCAATAGAATTCAAGAAAGTGGAATCCGAGCCCCTCACGGAGTAGCCTAGCGGTAGAAAAAGGGGAGAGGATTGTGTGAAGGTTGTTAAAAAAGGGGAGAGGATTGTCTGAAGCTTGTGCGTTCGAACTTGAGAAAAGCAGCTTTTATTTACGCCCTGTTTGGAACGCCGTGAATTGAATTCAATCTTGGGATTGAATTCTGAATTCAATTCAATTGTTTGGAACAAAAATATGGCTACGGATTGAATTCACGTGTGGGTTAAGCCCCCACTCTCTTTGTAAATTGAATTCACGTCCTAATTCACGTGAATTCAACAACAAAATCTGTTCCTCTTCTGTTTTAACGATGAAACCCAATAATACCCACGCACTCTTCACAGCAGACGACGCCAATCTTCACCCAACGGCAG
>JANZLX010000008.1:9847046-9859267 GCA_025531955.1 Erythroxylum orinocense
AATTTTGGATTGATTGCACAAGGGACGGAGCAATTTCTTCTCCTCTTTGGAGTTCATCGTCGTCAATGAAGGTCAGGAGACTCTTTCGACACAAAGCATCATAAAGATGGCTGCTGAAACTTGAACGAGTGCCTTTGGGGTGAAGCTTATGAAGACATCGTAACTCCGTGGATAAGGAGACTGGGAGGCCAAAGCAGAAGAAGAAGAAGAAGAGTAAGATGCCACTGTTGTTGAAGATGGGTATCGCAACACTTCGCTATATTTGGAATGGTCATATATTTGGAATTGTTATATGGGGTTAATATGAATGACGAGCTCACCACCTATTCCAAAATTTAATAATTAATAATTAATTTAAAAACTTAAAAATTAGTATCTTTAATTTTTTAACTTATAATTTTAAAATTAAATAATATTATTTTAATGTAATTTAAAGAAAATTAAGTAAAAATTATTAGTTAATAAAATGATTTTTAACCAGGGGATAAATGTGCCATATGAAATAATTGAATTCAATTCTACTATTATTATATTTGTTCCAAACAGCGTAATTGAATTCAATTCTAATATTACTGGATTTATTCCAAACAGGATAAATTGAATTCAATTTTAATTTCATTAATGTAATTGAATCCAATTTACTCATGAATTCAATTCACTGTATTCCAAACAGCAACGTAATCCTCTTAATGATGACTCATCTTTCAAGAGCAACAGGTGTCTCTGATACTATTGAAGATCAGACTCAAATTTACCGATCTATAAATCTGAATGAGTAGCTCATAGATCCTAAAACAGTGGGACAAAGCTCAAACCCTGAGTTATCCCAAAAAATATATATATAGAATCCGTACATTACAAGTCTTTTTAAGACAAGGCTTGGCTTTGCTGTGGAGTTTGACGTTGTTTTATTTGATGGTTAACTTAATACTGAGGTCATGGTCATTTGTATAGCCAGCTAACTGCAAATGTAATCACACTGGTGACGATCTCCAATCTTCTACCAAGTGAATGGAATTTTCCGAAACAGTAAAAAGCCAAAGCAATGGTTCACATGAACATGATGGCCAGAAGCAGACAGTCAGTCCTTCAAAGACAAGCTTTGATAGAAAGAAGAAAAAGAAAAACACTAGAAGAATATCAATAACCCTTATAATATCATCTTTCCCTCTGCTTCATTTCCATCTATTTTGTTATCTTTGTCTTCCTCAAGTTCTTTGTTGTTTGGTACATTGAAGGAACTGGCCATAAAATGAATTGCTGTGAAGCACCCTTCTTCATGCGGGTATCTACTGTCTTCCAAACCTTAGGCGTTGATTGTCATAAATACGAGAAACCAACAATAGTCTGGGATCATCCGCAGGTATCTCCCGATCCTTTCAAAAAGTGAAACGAAAAAATGAATACAATAATTTCAACACAACAAGCGGCTTATCTCATTATCTGTATCTAGCTTGGCACAAACACAATTAAAGAAGTTGCCATCAAATGCCTTATTATGCATTTCCAAACCATTCAAAAGATCCAGGGGTCATCAGTGACTTAAAAAGAGTTGTATGAATTTAAGAAATGTTGATTATGCTAGACTGCCTACAGGAAATGGACAAACTTGCTTCACTTATTGACCCAATAAATCATCTAAACGTATACATCTCATACAAGTTCGCAAGGAAAAGGAACATTTACAGTTTTGCAAAAGTTGGCGCCACATTTTTCCTTTAGGGTTATTTCACTATCATATCGTTTTTCTAAAATGTTAAACAACTTCTTAGTCCATTTTATTTGAAATTTCCAAATTCATCTGCTTCCACTCATTTCACTTCAGTTTCATCACCGGATTATGTAAGATGGTGAGATATGAAGTTACTTACTTTTAATCCGTTGTAGTATGCTTCCACAGCAGGAAGGGAAGGAGTTATATTGCGAGCTCGCATTAGATCCCATATGTAATTGGCAATGGTATATCCACCAGTCTAAAAAAAAAACATTGTTAAGTTAAATTATAATAACATTCCAAACCAGAAATCCCCAATCACAAGTTTTCTGAAGAATTTAAAGAAAATTCATCTTGTAGAAACAGAGAATTCAGCAGTTAAATCACCTTTTCACCAGCTGCTACAAGGAGGAGATCACTTCCCACTTTGTTGTTCAAGAAATAGTTTCTGGAATTCATACTCACCTGCACTTGTCCAGGAATTCCAATTATCAGCATCAATATAAAACTTAACAAACTAATATAGACCACAGTTCCAAGCCTACCAACGTATCTTGAGCAACTTGCATTCCCCTTGGAGTATAGCCTAACATGGCTCCCTCTATAACCGTCTACATCCACAGAATTTAAAGCAAGGTAAGGTTTGCAAAACCATATCCATATCAACAACACACATTTGCAAATAAACAGGATGCTGCATTTGATTAGGAACCAAAGTTACTAGAGCAGCAACCTTAATTAGTTATAACAAGCAATGTGGCAAAATCATTGCTTACTAACATGCAAAAGAAAGAAAGTGAAAACAAAACCAAAAGAACCAAATAATCCATTTTCAAGAAACCTATTTTGTAAGATGTATAGGAATATGTCAAAAACAAAGTGAAGGAAATAACTACAGGATGAAAGATTCATTCTATAAGTCCATCCAACAAACTGCTTTAGATATTGCTGCTCTAAATCTAAAATTCTCAAGAACAGAGCAACAAAACCACATTTCTTTGCTGCAAGAAAGTTCATTTCGGAGGATTAAGAATATGAATAATTTCTTGCATAGTGGACAAGTTTCATTTGTCACCAAACTCACAGCGTACAGTTCCATTGCAGGTAGTTTTCCTGAAGTCAAGAAATCATCAAAAGCTTTGAGACCTCGATCCAGATCTCCAGAATGTAAATAGCACCTGTAATAAAGAAAAAGTATAAGGCAACAACATATATGGTGGCTCAATTACCTTGGGTTTAAATCCATGATCGTTACACAGCAATTTTTGTTTGTTATCCCGTCCTTTATTTTCCAAGGACCAAATTAATTACTTCGGCACCTTACATTAGGTTTATAACATTCTCAGAAATCCATCCCAACTTGCAAATAAGTAAGCAATATTTTTACCATGTAATCTTTATGACTGACGGATCCACATGAAGAACCAAATACCATACCCTATAGATATAATTTTACCACGTGAAGGGAAAAATTATCAATGCTTATTTCTTAGTAAACCCCAACAATCAAATTATGGCCAATTGCAAGGAATCCATCACTCATTTATAAACAGCAGTTAGCTAACTTCAATAGTGCATATTTTGCACAACTTGGATCGAACATATGATGGATGAACTAAGTTAAGTTTAGTCAAGGATGATGAAGAAGAAATTCATCATACTTAAATTAAAGTCGAACCAAAAATAAGAATGTTCAAGAACAGAACTAAATTCGGATAGTTTTCAGGCAATCTTTCTGATATTTGCATGGCTATAATCCACAATTAAAAAACATAGTTATAGAAAATATACCTGATTGTTTGCATCATAATGTAGACATCAGGAGATTTTCCATCTTTCCTAAGCATCTCCAGTATAGTTTCCATTGCCTACCATAAGCATGATACTAATAATGTAAGAATAACAAGAAATAAGCAGCGGCAAGTAGGAAACATAAATTTAATAGCATGTCAATATATGAGCTAATACCTCTACATTCTTAAGATCAGCACAAGCATGAAGTGCAACATGGTATACTGTTAACTGCTTATTCAAAAATCCTCCTCTTCTATTTGCAAAATCAGCAGTAGGCAAATTGTATAATTCTTCTTCAGTAACAGCCATCATTACATTTTCAGCACTGGCGGTTGATGCTTCAACAGAAGACCACCCCTTAGACCGCTCGACAAATTCAATAATCTTTTGAAGGGTAAATTGTTAGAAACATATCAAATTTTTGACGAAATGGGAAAAGAGGGAAAACAAAGAAAAAAGGGGATGCACAGCAAAGAGAAACTTTCAACAATTACTTTCTCAGCGGTGTCATCTGCTAGTGGTGTCTTATTCATATGTGCAGTTATTAATCCAGCATAGCAGAACTTGTTTAAACCAGCACCAGCTGCTGTCATATCACGCACAATCGCATACCTGCATCATTTAAATTTAGGTAATATCAAAAATAACCTTAAAGGGCATGAAAGCAACAACATTTGCAACAAATATGACATGAAAATGCCAAAAGAATCATCATCAAGCCTATCGGTGACCAAGACAGAGTCCATGACTTTGATGGTTGATTACAACCCTATGCTGTCATGCTAAAGAATTGGCATACTTGTTGTCAACAAATAACAATCACTACAAGCAAACATTTACTGCCCCAATGCTTTATATTAAAATAAAATGCAAGGTTTCAAACTATTTTGCTTTGCTAGTTGCCCCTCATAACTTACTTCGGTTATGTTAGTAATAGTTTATGCCTATGAAGTTACAGAGATGTCAGCATTTGCAATTTCAACATGGAAAGTCCAACTAATTAGTGGGACTACCCAGTCCTAATCGGACTGCAAACTGGGCTCATCATTAACCAAATAATAAAGCAGACAAAGACAGTGAAGAAATAGCATACACACGATCTAATCGACCATCTGCTGCACATGCATTAAGTAGACAGATGTATGTTTGTCCATTTGGCTTCACTTCAAATTTCTTCATCTCATCCAGAATCTTCATTTAAAAGAGGGAGCAAGAAGATTCAAAAGATCAATTTATTGGTAAGATAGAGAAAGTAACAAAGAATCTAAAGATGCCTCCAGATAAAATATAAATTACAAAGGTATGAAAGGAGAAACATACCCGTATTGCCTGGTCAGACTTTTTGCATTTCCCACAAGTTGATATCAAAAAGTTGTACAATGCAACCTATATGTAGTAACATTATAACGAATGAACATGTTGCATGTAGCATGAGTCAATAAACATTCATTTCTCTACTTAGCCTAGTGCAAACTAAGTTTGTCATACAATTTTTTTAGCTTGTAACATTTATAGCTTGAAACAGTATTATATAAACCTTCCCGGAGAAAAATTCAAACAAAAGGAAACAAACCATGGGATGCAAAAACAAAGGCAAAAAATACATAAACACAACCTTAAAGATAGAAAGGCGCAACTTAAAGAGAAATCTGAACTACGATTCACTGGTACAGCATAGTGACGGGGATAATATAATCAATGTTATGTTGCATTATTTATACATAAAAAATTTTGATGAAATGAAATTTGCATTAATTCAATCAAAATTCATTGCCTAGCAATGAAAGTTTTTGTTAACCTTTTCAAAATGCATTCCCTCCACAATATTATTACCCCAACATGGAACTTTCAACCAAATGCTCATTCAGTCTCGATTTCATCACATCCTTAATTTGATTCCATTATCTCAGACATGATCCGACGTTTATTCAACAAATCCAACCACTCTAATTCATATGCACAATCAAATCTTAAAAGGAAAAAGCTTGCAATGGTATCTATAAAACGTCCAATTCCACTTTTCCAGTTCAGGAAATAGACACAGCAATGCAAACATCAAGAATTATGTGCTACAGAAAACATAAGGAAAAAGTCAAAATAGAATACTATGCATGGCAGAATCCTTTCCTCGACATTTCACAGGAAGCAAGCCATATAAACTGAGCCTTACAGATCTCCTCCCCCTCCTATCCCTTATTCACCAATGAAACAACTATTTAAGAAACCAAATGGAAATGTTCCAAATAACCCATATAAGTCAGGTAAGAAATCTGTCTTTCAAATCTAGACATGCAACCTACCACATCCCAAGATTTGCTAATCAAAAGTACTAAGATACTAAACAAACCCCCAATAAATATGGAACTTGACTGACAAGTATACATTTCCAGTACAGTAATAGGTACCAAAAACAGAAAAAGAAAACATGAAACATACATCAGGAACCAAACCCGTAGCTTTCATTTGCTCCCTGAAAAAAAAAGCATCTTGCAAGCGAGAGCCTTTCATGGTCCCAACAATCAACGAACTGAATGTATCTCGAGTTGGCTGCACCCCATCTAACATCATATCATCGTACACATCCTTCAACAAATAATGCCTACTCTTTCACCCAAAAACAAAAGGCAAAAGCACCATCTGTAACCCGCATTCCAAAAACATCTCCACACAAAATTTAAAAACTTTAGGAGAGAATTGACCTGCGCTGAGCAGTGATAGAACCAATGACAGTATTATACTCAGAGATGTTGTTGGCATAATTCCGTTTATTGTACTCTTCCGTAGAGGCAGCAAAATACCGGCAACCAAATCCTCGAAGCAGTGGTCTTTGGCGAACTTGAACACCCCACAAGCCCGAAAACAACCAAAAAGCAAATAGTTAGTAAACAGAATGATCTGGGTTTCCAGCGTAATAAAGAAATGAGCTTTACTACCAGAAATGAGGTGAGTCAGGAGCTTCATGGCTTCGAACAGGTACAGTATCAGAAGGGTTTTAGCTGAGAGTTTTATTCAATGATCTCTCGACTCGCCTTCTTCAGCCGTTGGGTAGAACACCAAAACGCAGCGTTGTGTGCCTAACTTCAGTTACTTTTATTTTTGGTGGTAGTAGGTTAATAACGGGCTATTATTTAGGCCTAGTAGACCACGTCCACTTTTCTTGAATCGGTTTTGGCTCAATTAAGAGTAAAGAGATCCTGAGGCTTGATTAGGAGTAAGGTTTCGTATTAATAAATTTTTTATTTTTAATTGTTAACAAAATTTATACTAACATTATTATTACTGTTGATGATTAGTATTTTAATTAATTAAATCAGATCTCTTCTTTTTTTGGGTAAATCACCGGTATCCGAATTCATTGGGCCGACTAATCCGATTCGAGGCATAGTCACAATTAAAGCTCCTTGTCCTTTTCTGTGAGTGTATTTAGTGAGGATCGAATTCGAGAACTTTTCTCACAAGCTCAGCCAACTGAGCCAAAGACTGTAAGTAAATCAGATCTCTTCTTTGAATCCTTAATTTCAAGTATACTAGACTAGAGACGAGTGAACAGCTTTAAGCCCCACCAGAAATGTGGAGGAGACACACCCCTAAAGAACGTCTTCACCAAGCTTTTATGCAACAGATGAGTACATTTGTTGAAAGTTACGCTTTTCAATTCTTACATGCATCCAAAAGAAGCTTACAATTATGAAAGAAAAGATTTGCACGGCAGGCCATAGGCCAGAAAGACTTAAGGGTTTGCTAAACTCCAGGAATATGGTACATCGAAGGCAAGCCACTGAGGTTAAGGTTACTGCCATGATAATGTTTATCAAAACATTTGAAAGAAGCCGGATTGACCTGCAAAAACAGGTAGTTTCCACTAAAAAGATCACCAAAATGACCCTTTCCTTCCTTCAATCGCCTCAAAACTTTGGCACAAGAAACTCTCACCAGCCTAACTTTCCTCTTCAAGTACCTCTTCAAGCCTGGAACTTTAAGCCTGAATCTCCTTGTATGCAACCGCCTCAACTTGAGCCAGTTTCTTGATCTCACAACATTGAACCGCTCGTTCTCCTCATGCCCCAGTCCTTCACGTTTCAGTCTTTGGTATCGAAACTTGTTGGCTGAAGCCATGTCAAGGCCTGAGACTTACAGAAATGGAGACGGGGAGATCTGTAAGATACCTCACTCCCTTCTCTATATGCTCGGGTTGCTGAGATGTTATATTATGCAGGTGACATGGTTCTTTCAGGAATAGATGAGGACATTTAATGCAGAATAGACAACACTTAGTTTATAGTCTTCACTTCCACAACTAATGTGGGTACGGGGAATTCTGTTCTCAACCAACACCTCAAATAAAAAATAATTATATTTCTTTATAATTGTTATATATGTATAAATTTATATTCACATTGATCATAACTGATCGTCCATAGCTATTTATGAACATCAACATCCTGATAGTTGTGGAGGAAAAAGTGGGCACAAGTATAAATCACTAGGAGGGTGACATAGAACTGCAATTTGGGGAAACCTCAGCCAGAGAATTTCTTCATTCTAGCATTGTGAAATGATACAAATCATATTGGAAAGTAAATATGATTCAGACAATTCGTGAAAACTTTCAAGATTCAATGAAGTGGGCTTTGAATTTTGAAGCCGATTATTAAATTTTTCTATCATAAAACTTACCGCAAAAGCGGGGAATCCACCAGATCAGCACAAGGAAGGACCAGTTCATTTTCCTCTAGTATCCACACCCTCCTCCAATATCACTGTCAATCAAAAGCTTCAATTTTGGAGTCTAGCTGTGATCGAATCATAGGTACAGCGAAAAACAAAACTTTTTATAGATTTTGAGTAGATCCTGATAATTTATTAACTTGAATAAAATAAAAATATGAATCGTAAAAAATCGTACCTTATTTACGTTTCTATTGAAATCTTTTGAAAATCATTTTCGAATTGTCAACCACGAGCTATTCAAATGTTCAGCTTCTGATAGTATCCACAAAGCAGCTTTTCAACATCTTTTTGAGAAGAAGAATGTAAGAGTGCTAGCTTCTTTATCTTTTCTTCCTATTCATAGAAAAATCATTTGGGTGTTATTATAATTATATTAAAATCAAATTCCTTATTTTAATAAAATCAAATATCTTATATTTGATTCTCAAACTTTATAATTAAGTCTAAATTAATTAAATTGATTTTTTCTTCACAAGTTGGTCTTTAATGTGTGACTCATTAGGTTCCTAATATATTAACAATGATTATAAATTCTAATTCTAATTTACAATTAGAATTAGATAAACTAAAACTCTTTTTAATTTATCTTTAATTCTCTAATTAAATAATTTATAATCATAGATCAAGATTGACGTCTAGAAATATATCATAATCATCCAAATATTAGGAATGTCAAAGTGGTTTGACTTAACTTGTCTATGCATAGTTATGATGTATAATTTAATCCTTTCGTCAACCAATATTTTAATTGGACAGAGTATGAATATAGTGCCTACTTTTTTAGTCCAGTCATATTCATTCTTGCTAATTAGTGGTTGATTTATAATTGAAATTTGAAAACGTCTTTTTAAATGTCAATTCACTATGCCCAAAGAATTCTATAAATTATTATTAATTAAGAATAATGAAACATTCTCTCTAATTACTTTAGAGTAACGAATCTTTTATTGACTTACTCAACTATCTTCATATGATTCATACAGCATTCAATTACTACCGACTGAATTATTCTAGGACGATTTATAAGTAGCATCGAAATACAGTAATTCTCATAAAAGATACCTTGGTAATCTCAAGTATAAAGATCAATTATACAACCATCATCATGAGAAAATTCATAGACACATAAGTAATATCCCATTTGAGATTCTCATAGTCGAGTCAGTTCAGTGACTTGTTCTTTAATAATCACGCACACATTAGTTTAAGTATCTCCATACTTTAATTTATGAAATTAATTACTTTTTTCATAAGAAAGAAACACGATGTGTGCTAGCTTTACTATTTCAACAATATCTCGTCTTGATGAAACTACAACTAGAAACATTAAGAAATAATACGTAAATGTAAATTGAATCTCACAATTATGATCTCATCATAATTTCAATTACACATTAATTATTCTAAGGATTTTACCTTTAGTATTAAAACATCAAATGTAATTAATACATAAAGATAAAGAATGTCTTTATTAATAATTATCACTAAACATTGGTTGTAGTTCATAAACCAACAATTTCTTACTTACACTGAGCCAATCATTTGGGTATCTTATATCATATCCTCGTATGACGATTATTCTACTTCTAGGACAATGGCTTAAAAAGAGCATTCTCCAAGATTCTCTATAGTAGCACTTGCTTAAATCTTATAACTTCTATCTCAGTTATCATCAATTAAGAAAATTTGTCGAAATATATCATTGGATCTTTGATGAGACATTAACTCCTTTTGCATACCAAATGACTATAATATTCCACAGTACATTACTATCTTGAATAATGTAAGGAACTATATCAAGATCATTAAAGAACTTATTGATCCAAATAATCATTTCCACTAAATGAAAAAAAGTATTATGGCTTAATTAGCAACCATTGCTACATTGTAACCTTTCCAATCCTAAATGAAATTGTTCTAAGTAAATAAACCTTAATTAGGATTTTCTTTTAAAGTTATATCATTATCTTCTTAAACTCAAATATCAACTCATACATAGAATAATGGATATTGTCAATACTTCACAAGTATCTAATATCTCAAATACTAAACATTTTTAGTACATTATCTGTGTGATTGGAGTAAGAATAGGTAAGCAACTTCTAATCTATCTCAATAGATCTAATTTCCATTATTAAGTTGTTACCTTTTCATATCTAATAAGAGTTGTTCTTAGACAATTATGTTTTCAACAATTGAAAATTAAATTTATTGTTCTCTATGAGCAACATGTCTCCACATACTCCCACTGAATAGGAAAATAATACTCTCACTAATCTTCTTGTAGACATGATAAATTCACAATCATCTACTCTTTGAATTCATCATAAAAGTGAATCTTTCAACATTTTGCATCCTTTCAACTATACATCAAATATATCAATAAAGGCACTAGTTTCAATCAGATGTACTGTCATGAGATTTGAACTTCTCAAATTTCATCTTACACCCACTATTTATCTTGAGAACCATTCTCTTATAAGTATTCATTGAAACAAACAATTTCTCCAATAGATCTGTAGGATTATATCCAACCCTTTGGATTTCTTATAACTTTATATTATCCGATGTAGCTCTAAACTTAATGGATAATATATGCCTCAACTAAGCATTACATCCTTAAATCATTAACTTTAACTTTTTTAGAGACTTAGTGTTTCATATTTAATATGGAATCTTGCTAATTGATTCAATTGAAACTATCAAAGGTAAGTCACTATACTGGGCATAACTATAAAAGAAATAATATTACTTCATATAATATCTTATATTATCTTTTTCTTCTTAGATAAATCCATACTCTTGTGGAATTTTGTTGTGAATGTATTCACTAATTCTCTGTAGATAACCAAAATTTAAAACTCACCACAATGATCTCATTATAATGCTTCAGCATTCTCAATGCTTAATTTCTACTTAGATTTAAATAATTTGAACTTTTCAAAATTTTAAATCATTATTTCATTTAATACATATGACTATATCACATAAAGTCATTAGTAATCTAATGAAATATAAATATCATCCTTATGTGAATTGTTATTATATCCAATACATCACATGTATAAATTTAACAATTCAATACCATTTTCACCAAAGGTTGATTTGTTATTCTTCAACTTTACAAGTTTCATAAGTTACATATAATTCATAATCAAAAGGATACACATATTCTTGTATGTAACTTTATGATTCTCGTTATATTGATTTAACCAATATGGCATAAAAGGATAGTCTCACTTATCCAACTGTGTATTCTTGTCATTTATGTTAAGCATAAGTCTCCTTTGATTCAGCACATACAAACTATTTGCATAAACTTGGATCAACTACTTTAACTCAACAGTTTATTTCTTATCATGCTTTGAACATTATAATAATGTTTAATCCAAATTTAGTATCAAATAATCATAAACACGAGCCAGAAATACATATGATCATTATCATATCTCTTATAGGCAAGAAAAGTTATGCAATCATTTTCTTCTAATGATAACTATTATCATTCTACAACAAATGCCTTTAATTATTGTCCACAATTATACTTTCAGTATGCTAAATTAAGTGGAACAATTTCAACAAAGTACTATACCTTTTAGCTCTACTTTATACAACCTCTTGTATCTTGTTATCATAGTGTTGACATATATCTTGCATGTTGTCATCAAAATTTACGAGACATTAGTCAACTCAAAATGTCAATACATTTTGTTATCCATATGATTTTGACATATTTCTAAAACTTGAACACCAAACATTAACAAGGATTATAACAAATTTGCAAAATAGGGATACAGGGTGTGTTTGGTAAAGAGCTTATCAGCTCTTTTTTAGCTGGTCAAGTTAGTTTAGCTGGTTGACTTTATAAAAAAGTTTATAAGCTTGTTTGGTAAAGAGCTGGTTGGGTTGGCTGATTCAACCCAACCAGCTGATTTTTAATAAGCTCCTGTGTAGGAGCGTTTCGTCCCTCATCAGCTGAATT
>JANZLX010000008.1:9866941-9884223 GCA_025531955.1 Erythroxylum orinocense
CCTAAGCTGCGCAGGAAAGGCCCAAAGCCAATCCCAGGGAACAGTGAAGCTTCATAGGGTCTTTCTGTCCAGGTGCAAATTGTATGTTTATAGAACACAAGCCTAAGACATTTGTGACAATCTCATTCTTTCTAGTACGATATTGAGCTTTTTTAATATTTGGTACATTTAACTTAATATAGGTACCATCCAAAGTTCTAAGCAATTATGAAATTAGAAAAATTATATCAATTCATTATCAACCAAAAGTAAATTTTATCATCTCAACTTATCTCATCTTTTTAGTGGCTATTTTTCATTTACTAACAATTTACTATCATAATTATTATCATGTTACAAAAATAAATTGGTGTATTTTATATTTCCTTTTATCTATCTTTGAGCTATGGGTAGTTAAGTTTAAACTTACACACTCACAAATGAAAAAGGAAACTTTACTATCATTATTTGATAGAGAGATTGTTTTCGATAAACTTACATATGATTCAAATTCCAATCAATGAATCTATATTAATTAATTGATTTTAGGCCCAAATATATATTTACCATTTTAATTGTTTTAATGCTCATTAAATTATGTTTATCTACCATAAATTATTAATTGAATGTATATGAACAACTTAGTTAATATTAATCATACCTATAATTTTCTTGTTATGTCATCTTAACAATTGAAATAACTTCTTCAAAAAGTAGTCAAAATTTAAATTTTTTGAAATATAAGAATTTAGCTTCCAAATTCATAATTGAATTTACAATTATTAATTTATTAAACAAATTATTTAAAAATACATAATTCGTGGATTTTGCAACAAAAGTGCAACCTATCAATGGATCTCCTTGCTCGACCAAATTTGCAGGGTTTGACTTCATTGAAAGTTGAAACTTCTTGGCCTCCCAGGTCAGGTTTATTTAGTCGTTAGGCCATTTCGCTTAAAAGGTTCGAATCTTACTTTGCAATTGAAGTGCAACTTAGAAGAAGACAACTTATATAATTTATTCTCTTGACCTATACTTTTGGATGTCACGTAGATAACTTGTCAACCAATTAGTCATAGTCGTTGTAGATATTGTCATGTATACCATAGCTGAAATTTTCTATTTATTTTATCCTGTTTTTACTCTTTCTTATAAATTTTAACTAATTATTTATATAGATCTCACTTAAATTTTATATAAATAAATGGTTAAAATTTATAAAATAAAATAAAAATAGGATAAAACTGACTGAAGATTCTACCGTGCTATTATAAAAGTAATGTCAACGATATATGTATGGATGAGACTGGAACAGAGTATTTGATAAGTGCGATATTTCTTTGCGCTGCAACTCCGTAAAACGTCGTCGTGATTGGCGGTGGGCCAGCCTCAAAATGTTCGTTCCCACGTCAGGGAAAGATCCCCTATTTCTGAACAACTCTAACCTAAAAAAGGTCTCGGAAATGGGTCCCACACCACAACCGCGTAGAAAGGCCAAAGTAAAAGGTTTCACCGAAAGCTTTGGCACGCGTTCGCTTGTTATTCGATAATCTTAAAGAGTCAACACATCAGCCGATTACTTGCCAGCAGAACCATTTTCTTATATGAGCGTCACCGCACTGGATAATAAACAGTTCAAAGAGAACGAAGATTCTTGCAAGACACCTTTTTTATCGTACACTTGACTGCAAAACCTCACTCACGAACTCTGCACTCTTCGTTTGGTTGCTGAGCAAGTGTGAGAAAAACGAGTGACAAGGTACAAACCTGGCGGCCCTTTCCTCTTGGAAACATAACGCTAAAGGGCTAATCTTGCAGATATCTTGTCAGCTAAACTGAAGTTAAAGTTTCGACTTTCGAGCTTCAGCTTCTTTTGTTTCGGTTTGAAACTTGGAATTGTTTTTGCCGTCGAATTTTGTTGGAAAATGAAGCAAAAGATCGAGCAACTCGGCGCGACAAAGCTGATAAACTTTGCCCTCATAGGACTGATTGCGATTCTGGGGTTAGTTTGTTTGTACTATGGATCCTCCTTCGCTCCAGGTCTTTCCAGATCCGATGGCGGGGATTATGGCCGCGATGGGACCGACCCAGTTCTTGGTGGGTTCGGTAGGACCAGTGACTTCGATGATTTCATTGATGACCAAGAGTACCATACACAGAGCATTCCTGTAAGTTGCGTACAATTCACAAATTTCAGTAAAGAAAGCTGCTTCTTTAGTCTTTTTTGTGGGTAGTTTGTGTGGCTACTCGTGCTGAACTATGTTGTTTTTGGATACTGGATATAATGATTGCTTCTGCAGATCTGTGATACAAAATACTCGGAGTTGATACCTTGTTTAGATAGGAATCTTATTTACCAACTGAAACTGAAACCTAATTTGGCATTGATGGAGCACTATGAACGGCATTGTCCGCCTCCTGAACGTCGTTTAAATTGCCTGATTCCACCTCCAGTTGGTTACAAGGTCAGTGTCTGTTTTTTTCTACAACTCTTTGTAAGATTTGGTTTACTTTTGGCTAGCTTGATTCCGACAAGAATTTGTTTTTAGAAGTCCAGATTCCTATAAGATGGCCTGAGAGTAGAGATGAAGTGTGGAAAGTGAATATACCCCATACGCACCTTGCACAGGAGAAGTCGGATCAGAACTGGATGGTTGTGAACGGGGAGAAGATAAACTTTCCTGGTGGAGGAACCCATTTTCATGATGGAGCCGATAAGTACATTGTTGCGCTTGCTAGGGTAATAGCTGTCTATCTTTTGTTTCATTCTCTGCACAAGGGAAATGAAATGAGCTCATTTTGTTCACTGAATAAAAGCTGAGGCAATTAATTCCTGCATGATATTTCTTAATGTATGAGTTTCCCTTGCCCAAACTGAAGTGTAGACATCATTTTCTGCAGATGCTTAAGTTTCCCAATGATAAGCTTCACAATGGTGGTAACATTCGAAGTGTTCTTGATGTTGGGTGTGGAGTTGCAAGTTTTGGAGCCTACCTTCTCTCCCACAACATTATAGCAATGTCCCTTGCCCCTAATGATGTACATGAAAATCAAATACAGTTTGCGCTAGAGAGAGGGATTCCATCCACTCTAGGTGTCTTGGGAACTAAAAGACTTCCTTATCCAAGCAGGTCATTTGAGTTAGCTCATTGTTCACGATGTAGGATTGATTGGCTTCAACGAGATGGAATCCTTCTACTAGAACTGGATAGGGTACTTAGACCGGGAGGGTATTTTGCTTATTCTTCTCCTGAAGCTTATGCACATGATCCAGAAAATCGGAAGATTTGGAATGCTATGCATGATCTTCTGAGAAAAATGTGTTGGAGGGTTGTGGTTAAGAGAGATCAGACCGTTATTTGGGCAAAGCCACTGAGTAATAGCTGTTACTTGAAGAGAGAGCTTGGGACTCAGCCACCTTTGTGCAATGCTGATGATGATCCAGATGCAACTTGGAATGTACAGATGAAAGCATGCATTTCTCCATACTCCACAAGTAAGTAGGACTGATATATACATTGGTACAGGTGAGTCTTATCTTTCTATTTTGTCTTATCTTGTAATGATTTTGGTAGTTGGTGGAGTTCTCCAATTGAATATTTCAGACAAAAAAATGCCTATACATCTGTGTTTACATGTAGACACAAACACAAAGAAACAATAACCATGTTGTTTACATTTTATGAAAGGAAAACCTCAATGCTCCTAAGCATTTTTGTATGACCACGTTCATGCAAACTTTCTGTGGCTCCGGTATCTCTGTGTAATATTATGTATTCTCATGACAAACTTATCTAACTGGGTATGAAGCATGGAAAGCTGATCAATTGAACAAGGTCATACCTTTTATGGTTACTCTTTTTGTAAGCTTTTGAATTAATAATCACCTGCAGGGATGCACAAGGATAAGGGAAGTAGCTTAGTTCCTTGGCCGCAGAGGCTTACTGCAGCACCCCCTCGCTTGGATGAAATTGGGATCACTGCTGAGCAATTCCATGAAGACACTGTATGTTCTTCAACTCATAAGATTCTATACTATATATTTATTTACTTCTGCCTTGAGATTCTTTTCTGCTTCTCAAATTTTTTTTGAAAACATTTGACCCCTAACGGATTCATTTGATGCAGAGCATATGGCAGTTTAGAGTAAATGAGTACTGGAAGCAGATGAAATCTGTTGTAAGGAAGAGTTACTTCAGAAATGTCATGGATATGAACTCAAATCTCGGGGGTTTTGCTGCTGCCCTCAAAGATGTTGATGTCTGGGTGATGAATGTTTCACCTGTTAATGTGTCTTCTAGATTGAAAATAATTTATGATCGTGGTTTAATGGGAACAGTCCATGATTGGTATACATTTGATCTTTCTATAATCTGCCTTCTTATCAGTCCATATATGTTGTACATCTTCCTTCTTATCAGTCTATATGTTTTGTATCAGAGCTGTTGTACCAGTATCTGTTATAAGGGCAAAATTTTGGTGGTCCTGTTTATTGATTCAAAACAAGGAGCTATTCGCTTTTAAACTGAATCATAAAGTAGTTTTTTTCCCTCTCTTGTACATTTCATATTGGTTTCCTCAATTTCTTTGACAGGTGTGAAGCATTTTCAACATATCCCCGTACATATGATCTTCTTCATGCCTGGGCAATATTTACAGAGATGGAGGAGCGTGGTTGTGGTTTAAATGATCTACTTATTGAAATGGATCGAATACTAAGGCCAGAAGGGTTTGCCATCATAAGAGACAAATCCTCAATTATAAATCGCATTAGAAAACTTTTGCCTGCATTGAGGTGGGATCACTGGTCATCTGAAGTTGAGCCACAGAGTGATGCCCTCACCACTAATGACGAGCGAGTTTTGATTGTGAGGAAGAAATTATGGAGTTAACATGCGCATGAATGTAAACCAAGTAAGATGTTTCCTTTGCCTAGAATATTTCCTTAGGAACATATGGTTTTGACTATCTTCATTTTTAAATCCCTCATTTTTTAAAGTCATAACATCGAGTTGAAGAAAATTCTGATGGGGATATCTGATGACCCTCTATTTTGGGAAGGGTAGAGTTTTGTGTTCCTGTTTCTCTTGAAACATGGGTGATTGCTAGAATCTAAAGTGTTCATTCATTTCATGTTCAGATCTTCTCAAGTTGAGAGTTACTACCTTATGGTGGACTTACCAAGAAAACAGGACCGAACTGATGTTCTATCTGCTATGGTGTAGGTATGATTGATCAGCAGCTGCTTTCTGGGTAGCCTATTCCGGGGAATGATGGAGGGAGCATGAAGTTTTTGTTGCCATTTCAAGATTCATCTTTCTGAACTGGACATATACCGCATTTTTTGCAGATTGTGCAAGTATATAAGCCATACAGCTTTATGGAAAGCGTGATTAGATGAAGGACAGACTCTTCCATGTGTAATTAGGTTCTCTGCAATATCTTGGACAGCGTTCAAGATACATTGCATAACTTACACACTTGGTTCGCTTAATTTCTATTTGACCTTTTTTTTGCTTGTGAACCATCATGTAATGATGATAGACCCTAACGTTTAAGGTGCATTTGGGGTTCTTTATAATGAATTTGCAATTAAATCCCATGATTACTGGAAGAAGAATTTCCAGTCTCCTCCATTACTAACCCAAGCTCAGGTCGTGAGCCGTTAATTAGTTGTTCCACAGAACGCATCTTGAGACAATGACATTAAAACTTTGATGGTAAGTCACTTTGTCAAGAAGTAATTACTCGATTTAGAAAAGCCTACTACAAAGAGAAGCCTTCAACCAGCAAGCACTCGCACGTTACAAATTCCAGTGGGCAGAGCATGTTGCAAGGGAATCAATATCGGTAGAATCGACATCCATGGAGAGGGTGAAATGTAGGGCAGATTCGTGGTGGCAAGCCTACAGCCGTACATGCTCCATTCTTGTAAAAGGAGGAAGTCTGTAGCCTATGTTTCTTAAACTGTCTGCTTTATCCACAACCCCTGAACGCCCCGATGCAGGCACCTCAAGCAATTCAAAGACAAGGAACCAGGCAAGACATGGGGAAACCTTTCAGGACAACATGAAAATGCTTTGGTATGGAAATCAAAAGCGGAGTTGATATTCCCAGAACTTGCACCAAGTTGCAATATCTAGTCCTCACACTTGCAGAGAAGGAAAATTCATAAATTGTAGCTATATGAATTCCAGCTATTGCAAAAATTCCAAATGCAACATCATCAGAAAAGCACAACCTTTAGAAAAAGATGCTACAAGTTTTCAATTAAATTAAGATGCGGAGTTCTTTTTACTCTTCTTCTTCCTAGAGGCAAAACTGCTTGGTCCAACTTCAATAGACATCCGCTTTGTCCTACCAAGTTGGTAGAGTAGTAGGGCAAACAATCAAACAAGAGCACCAAAAGAGATTACCATTAATGACATGCAAAAAGCAAGTTAAAAAACATAGCAAACCTGGATATGATACATACCTTTTCGACAGTTCCTCTGACTCCTTGCCGCTAACTTCAACAGCATCACCTAATGAAAAAACATCACCAAATGGAGAGGAAAAAGGCATGCATGTTTTTGTACAAGTCCCATCAATTAGATTTCATGGCATTGTAACAAGGCTAAAATTCCTAATATGCTGTATGTGCTAGATAAAATGCTTCACTAGCATCAAATATCTATACTGTCCTATCTAAAAACTGATATATTAACAACCACATTTGCTACCAAATTAACAACTATTCAGTTGCATTCTTTCTAAAAAATTATGTAGACACTGAAAGAGATAGGGAATGAAAACTAAACTTGTGAGTAGCTATCTTAACAATTAAACAAAACTGTTCCTTTATTCAAAGTCCTAAAAGATGGAATGGATTACAATAATATCTTGGTAAGTCCAACTTGCATAACATTAGCCCTTGCAGCCCAAAGTTTCATTGCTGGGCACAAGGATAACCAGAACTTGGAATTGAAGATTTTGTATAGTTATTAGAACTGCTTATGATTTCTCATTATCCACAGCTTTGTTCCAAATCTCGATGACAATTGATAACACCTCAATAATGTAGAATATGAAGCCATAACATCAATTCTTCTTCAAAGCTAAATGAACGTAGTGGAAAACGCACACCTGCTCTGTTTTCCTCATCACTTTCCTGGGCAGTCTCTCCATCAGAACCCCATCGATCTCCTCCCTCATCGAAGTCCCATCGCTCTCCAACAGATGGCATCCAGAAGTCTGCTTCTTCTGAATCACTGTCCCTATCAGATGTATTCCTCATTTCAGAAATAATCTCTTCCATCGCTTTTTTCTTCTTTGGTTTCTTCTTCTCCTTGCCATCATCCGTGCCTGACTTTAAACCCACAACCTTCTCTGCTGGTTTTGCATTAGATACAAGTTTCCTTGATTCTTCTTGCTCTGTGCATCAGTTTACATTCCAACATCAACACAAGTGAGGGTACAGAATGAACTAATGTCATTCAAGTAATTTTACAGTTTATTATATGAGAAATCCTAAAAGGAAGAAGTATATAAGAAAACTACAAGATATTGATGGATGATCAATCAGATATTCAGAATCTCATAATCCAAACACAAACCTAATTTATTGAGGAACCGCCTCCCATTCAAATGCTTCCAAATGTGCTCCTCAGATTTATTGACGGTATCCCCCGTTAGCTTGCATATCAACTTTGAACTGAAGCATGAAACATTAAAAAACGGTAGCCATTAAAACACAATCAGTTCACACCGTTTAACTTTACGATACCCCTTAAAACATGATCGGAACCCTGAAGAAAGAATAAATAGAAATGGCAACTTTATACCCCTTAATCCTTACTCCTCTGTTTTCTTACACCCAATCTGCTCACATGGTTCAAATTGCATTAAGGCATTAAAAATACAAGCTTGATTAAAAAACAAAGTTATTCACTCCACTTAACGGACTAAAAGATACGATCTTTACAAAAGATAAGAGTGACAATATGACGATTTAACAAAACATCAACAACCCTCAGATGAAAAGTGAAAAAGGAGTTACCGGGAAAGAGGGTCTTGTTTGAACATGTTGAGAGGTGGGTGGTTGTTGGACAAAGCAAAGTCTATAAGGCCCAAACGACATCTTTTGCTCTGAGAATATGAGTCCTTGTCCTTGGCCAACACCTCATGACCGGTCTCCACACATTTAAACCTTCCGTTTTGGAGCTCGGAGAATGTGGGAGAACCCAGCAGGTTGTTTCCTTCATTCTTCTTCTCGTCAGCCATAGCCAACTGAGACTGCTAGCTACAGCAGCTCTTGTCTTTGGCCTTCGTCAAAAAAGAAAAGAAACATACGATTCTGCGTCAGGCGTCGTTTAATGGTCTTATTCTAGTAAACGGCATCGTCTTGGTGCAGTTTCTTTATGGTTAATAGGTGACCATATGGGTGTTTGAAGCAAGTTTCAGCTAAAGAAAAGTTGTAAAAAATATCCATAAGTAGGAATTGTAGTACAGAACATACATGCGGAACTTCACTAAATGCTACATTTTTCCTTTCAAATCCCATTATATTTATTACATGTCCACGTTCTTACAAGGAGGTCGGTCCTGAGTTCTTCCTTCCTGTAATATCACATGTTCAGTGTGAATGCATAGATTCACAAATACAACGATTTGGTTACAATGCCTACCAAGATGTTACATTATACACAAAGTAAAAGTTACAACAATCATATCATCTCCACGAAGATCTATTGACGATGCCCATTTGGTAAAGAGACCACCCTATGGAAGGATACTGATCTCTGAGGTAAGGTTCCGTCTTCCTCATCATCATCAAATTCCAGTAAATAGCTGCACAACCCAATACATGAGATTATTACAACATTGTAACTTTAAACATGTTTTAATTCTAAATCCAATTTGAAGTTGATAAGTAGATTAGCACGAGAAACTCTGCTATTCAAGTGAGTGAATGAGCAAAAAGTGAAACACCGACTAAAGCAGTCATTTCAGAGAGCACAATAAGTTATCCCAGTTTTCAAACAAACCAGACAAGAAATGCAAGAATGCACTTACTCGTCAGTCTTTTTCTGAAGTTACATAACATGGTTGATTGACGACGCCCCATCAAAAGCACAATATCACAGTCAGTCAGTCTCCAATCACAGTTGCAAAGCATTCCAAATTGAACAAGAAAGTTAATGAAGTTTAAAGGGTGAACTGCTATTACTAACTAAATATTTGACTACAGTAGATGAGGTATGAAAGCTTTACCCGTCGAGGGTGACCAACAACAGTTGCCTTATAGAGTGCTGTAGTTCCTGGATAAACAGCTAAAACATGTTTTCCAAGACTGAATTCTGGAAGGCTAGAAGGATCATTCCGTTTTGGGAAAGGTATGATACATGACATAGGTAGCTTGTACTTTCTGAATGTAACAAATACAAAAGACATCATTTATGCTAGAAGAACCAAGATAAATGATTAAGGCTTTTACAGAATATGCAAGATTACGATCTCACCTTTGGCCACCGCTATCTTCATCATCACCTGGCTCCTCATCAAGTACTTCAAATCTGCAGAAGGAAAAAACTCTAAACTGAGTGAAAAGATCTGAAACCGTAGTGTCCATATCCTACATTGGTTCCATCTTTACCATTAATTTTATATAAAAGATGCACTCTAATAACCAGTAGATAAGTGAGCTCTCAGAAGAAGCCCATTGTGTGCTTATCCATGTTCATTACTTGTCTGATGAGTCAAATCATTAAGAAAATGAGTTGTTCAAGTCAACTTAAGTCAATGTATCATAGAACTTTCAGTAGATGTGTGATTAGAAGGTATGCCGGTTCTGCAAATCAATGAAGATATAGCTCAAAAATGTCTAAAAGAATCTTCAAAATTCTTGCATAGTCACAAAAAGTAAATATTTTCTTTTTGTTGTTATCCTTAAAACGGCACAACTGAGATCCAATGTTTTTGCTTGAGGTCAGTAATTTTCTGCCATAGAGTTGGACCAAACTAAAATTTTAATTAAAAAAAAGAGTCAATCTTATATTTCTATTCAAGCTTGGCATCTCTAGTTAAACTCAATCAGCTTGCAGTTTTGTATCTGAAGAAATTATGATCTTGTAACTACAGTATGTTGTCTAGTGATGTCGTCGTCAGGCACGCTAAACAAAGAATTATCACTTAAAGAAGAGAGATCTTCGAAACTTACTAACATAAGCTTTTAAATCGCAGAGTTTGAGAACTTACTCTTTTGTTTCTCTATCAAAATGTATGACTTTGACAACGAACCACTCATCCTTTTCAGCATTATCTCCTGTGACCCTAGCTGCAACCTGAACAGGACAGAACACTCATTTGGCTTAGAGAATGATATGGAAGTTATGTTATGGAACACAAATGCTAGAAAACTGTAAGGGTCGAAAAGAAAGGAAAAAGTGAAATCTATGTGTATATGTAGAGACTTTTGTAGCTGTATAATTTCACCAAGTTTCACATGCATACCTGCTCACCCTTTAGACTAGCACAAGCCTCAAGTTGACTTCTTGCAGAAGCATTAAGCTTCGAGATATCTGAATCAGCCCTCATCCTTTTCCTTTTCTGATCATTACCTTCTGCAATAAATTTAAAACTCATTAATAGAAGTTTACGCATTTGTAAATAGTAACACTAGCTTCACAATAAAAATTGATAACAAATGGAACTTTTTCCTCGGAGGGGAAACACAATCGATGATCGGCCATTAAAAGAGAACTTTAGTTCTTTAGAGGTTTCTTGTTTTACTTTTATATCAGATTTCCTAATTCATCTTAGGTGACTTCCAGGGTATTGATAACCCCCAAAGTCCACTCTGTAGTTGCCAAAGGCCGAAAGACACCCAGCTAATGAGGTCTCTCACTCAGCTTTAGTCTGTTATCTCTACGTAGAAGATCTACAGTTGGTTAAGCCAAGGATTAGTGCCCAATTGAAAGAGGACACCTACTCTCAGCATATCAATCCAAAAAGAAAAAAGAAAACACCAACAATTAAATGTTGTACAGTCTATTTTAAGAAATGCATGCTACACTGTCAAAGAAACTTTCTAACTATTGCCAACATGATCTAAGGGTTGTCATTTTGGTATATACTTCAGAAGAAGGGAAGTGTGATGCGATAGTCATAGAAGGTCCGTACAAGAGTGTCATGCAAAATGAAACTCAATGTTTGCTGTTTGTAAAACATACCCGCCTTCCTTCGTTGTCCTGAAGACCCAGATGGCACCAAAGCATCCAGTTGACTCAGCAGGAGATTAGAAACACTGCATCCACATACAAAAACAATAGGTCTGTCAAATCATCTTATCATTTTGATCATCATGTAAAAATTAGGTAATCCAACATAAAAAACAGATAAAAATAACACTATTATAAGTAGGGAAATACTTTGTCCCAATAACAGGAGAAAAAGTTTGTTTGAAAGGGAGGAACATAGTAGAATGCATCAACTTCACAAAACATGAGGTGGCCATACTTTACTTCATTCTCTGAAAGATCTTTCGCCTGAATGTATAAACTTTTGAGCCTCGACAAAGAACTATCACCAGGCTTCTCAACAACCTCAGGAGCTGCATTTACATGCAAAAACTATCTAAAATCAGCTGCTTGTACAGATAGAACCAAAGAAAACAATTTTCAGCGCAAGAACAAAAGATGAAAGTGCAAAACCCCCACTTAGTTATTATATTATCCGTGAAGAGAAAAAACCAAAGGGAATATTAAATGAATGAAATTGCCTACGGATGAAATATAATCAAATGAACGTGTGACAATGATCAACAGATTCCTATGCTGAAAATCTGCAGAAAGCCTTAAAAATTAGTAAAGAGAAGACATCTTATAGAGTATCACAATTAAGTTACTTCAATGAACTAGCATTACCCAAATTATAACTTCAAGTAAAAGATACAAAGCAACAATGATATACCTAACAATAAATGTAGCTATTATAAGTCGGGTCAATCAGCCATTTACACAACCCAAAGCTTAACATTTCACGATAACTAGTTTTATTACGTGACATGCAGCTAAGTTGCCAATGTGATAGGAACTGGCAAAGTTAGTCTGCCATTCTTTATCGTCCCCGCAAGAAAACAAACCCATAAGGAACAACCTCAAGTTTAAGCAAATCCAAACGAAATTTTAAGCAAAGATAAACGCAGAAACATTCCTCAGATACCAACACTGCAGCGCCATTGATCAATCGGACGCAAACCCATTCATCCAACCACATCATGGGATCATCAAATTACCAGAAATAACAAACACCCGCATGGATTGTAACCACAAAAGTTCAAACTTTGAAACACTTACTAGTTTGGAGCTTCTTATGCATCTTGTTGATCTCTAGAAGCACGTGCTCTTGCTCTGCTCTTAACCGATCGAGCTCTCTCGATTTGTCCAAGATTCCAGAAATGTCCGGCGTTGACATCTTTGTCGGAGAATCTGAATCAGAAGATGTATGGTGGGTCCTTAAAAGGAAGAAAATTTGCACACTTGGGTTTCTAGGTACCTTCCTGTTCGATCAAAGTCCTTCCTTTGGTATAAAATTTTCGAAGTGGAAACAAAAAAGGAATATCTTTCATTTCATTTCTTGAATCTGATTCTTGATTGCTTATTTGACGCTATGGTTTTTTATGG
Source organism: Erythroxylum orinocense (assembly GCA_025531955.1). Classification (NCBI taxonomy): domain Eukaryota; kingdom Viridiplantae; phylum Streptophyta; class Magnoliopsida; order Malpighiales; family Erythroxylaceae; genus Erythroxylum; species Erythroxylum orinocense. The sequence continues at coordinate 9,879,583 of JANZLX010000008.1, forward strand.
CTTCAATTTTTTTTTTATAAACATATTCTTCTTTTGGATAATTTTGCATAAATATCTATTTTTGTGTATTAAAATAATAATTTTATTTCCATTTTCTTGGATGTTTAGTCTTTGATTTGGGCACGTGTAATATATTTTTTGAACTTACAGCTTTTAGACAATGAGACAGTAGACTTGAATAAACAAAGCAAGTCAATTCTTCTAATTCGGCTGCAGTTGTTCTTAATGAATCCGCTATCTTATAGGTTTAGTTTAGTGATGAATAGTTAATGAGTTCATGGGGGTTGGTGTCTTGGTGAGTATGTACATGTACGCGGTTTTTGACAGACTAGGTTTTAACAAGTTGACGAGGAAGTCCTTGCGAAGAACTCAACTGGATTCCAAAAGACAGAATCATACGGTCGTTTTAGAGACTGCCACAACTACAGGATCAGGATCCTAAACAAGTCCGGCAATGTGGGCATAAAGATGCTGACCGAGCAAATTACGTCCAGTTTTAGGGGCATATCATATTACGACTTGGAGTTCTCTAATAAATTCTATATAATTCATTTGCAATATTATTTATGCATTGCTTTGAAAGGTGTTGTTTCTCTTTGTTGAGTAAAGAGGACAACGATAGGATTATGTCGGAAAAAATTATGGCAAAAGGTGTTGTTTTTAAAGTGCTTTATGTATATACACCTCAAGTAGGTTTAAATGAATAAGGTGATTTAAGAGCAGGGATAGCAAAAAGAGCCTGCCTTACCTGGCTTGGCACGATTTTAGCCTAATTTGATCGAGTTATGGGTGGGTATGAGCTCACCATGATTGGCCCGACAGGACCACAAGCCGATCTGGCCCGTGGACCAACCGTTATTTAAAAATAACGTCATTTTTGAAGTTTTTTTTAAAAAATATATGGTAGGTTGAGTTGACGTTATTTTTGAAATTTTTCTTTAAAAATATATGGTGGGTCGAGTTGGCTCAGCCTCGGGCCACATGCCGACTCATCCTGACCGGTCCAGGCTAGGGGTGCCCGGGCCTGCCCCAACCTATTAACATCTCTATTCAAGAGATTCTCTTAACGAGAAAGTTACTCTAGGAGACTTTGATAGTCATATAGGAGTAATCTCTAACGAGTATCTATGGACTCATGGAAGTTTCAAATACGGGGATAGAAATGATAGTAAGACTACTTTGTTGGATCTTACAATAGTGTTTAAGTTAACAACAGTCAATCCTTTTTTTTTTCAAGAAAAATGAGGATATAATCACGAAAACTTAAGTTGACTACTTTCTTGTAAGACAAAGCAATTGACTTAGGTGCAAAGATTATAAGGTAATACCAAACACTTGCTTGTTAACTTAGCATAGATTGTTAGTTTTAGATCTTATAATTAAAGGGTGGAGGAAAAAGAGATGTCTTAGGAGGTGTATTATAACTAGATGGTGGAATCTGAAAGGAGACATGGTGAAACAACTTAAAGGATAGAATAATATATGAAGATGAATGGAAATTGGACGGAGATGTTAACCATATGTGGGAGAGAGTAACAACTCTTTTAAGGAATACAACTAAAAAGATCTTGGGGGTTTCTAAAAGGCTTAAGGGTCGTAAGATGAAGTCTTGGTGATAGGATGAAGATGTATAAGAAAAGATTAAGATCAAGAAATGAGCCTATAAAGCTTTATTGGATAGCACCACAAAGGTAGAGAGAGTAGCTAATAGAGTAATGTACAAAATGGATAAGAAAGAGGCAAATAAGACAATCTCAGTAGTTAAAAGTAGAGCATATGAGAAATTGTACTGAAGATTGGAAATTAAAGATAGAGAAAAGGGCATTTTTAAGTTGGCAAGAGCTAAGGAAAAGAATACGAGAGACTTAGATCAAGTTCGTTATATAAGAGAAGAAACATGACTGGTGTTCATGGCTGAAAATTAAATCAAGAGAAGATAACTGAGGTTTTATAGCCTTTCTAATGGAGGCATAGATGACAACATCTCTTTAGGTAATGTTAGCACGTCTAAGAGGTTTTATAACATGAATCGTTGTAGACAACTTACAAGGGGAGAAATTAAAAGAGCTTTGAAGGATATGATGAGTGAAAGGACAGTAGGGCCTGATGAAATACCCATAAAAGTGTAAAAGAGCCTAGGCAAAGAGGGTCTTACTCAGCTACCTAAGCTTTTTAATGTGATCCTTAAGTCTGCTAAAATGTCAAATGACTAGAGACTTAGTATATTAATTCCTATATATAAGAATAAAAACAAGATCCAAAATTATAACAACTATAGAGACATTAAACTACTTAATCACACTATGAAGTTGTGGGAGAAAGTAATTGAAAAGAAAGTGAGAAAGGATGCTCCTATTCAAAGAACCAACTTGGCTTCATACTAGAAAAGTCCACGACATAAGCTTTACATTTCCTAAGAAAATTAATGAAATATAACAGGAAAGCACAGAGTAATATAGACTTGGTTTGTATTGATTTAGAGAAGGCATATGATAGGGTATCTAAGGAAATCATATGAAGGTGTTTAGAGGTTAAAGGAATTCCTTTGACCTATATACGAGTTATTAAAGATATATATAAAAGGGTAAAGACTAAAGTAAAAATGATAGGAGAAGATACAGATAATTTTTATATCAATATTGGTTGCACTAAGGCTCCTCATTAAGCCTCTTTTTGTTTGCAGTAGTCATAGATGATCTCACCAAGAATATTCAAATGGATGTGCCTTGGTGTATATTGTTTGTTGACGATGTTGTTTTAACGGATGAGATAAAAGAGGGTGTCAATGTCAAGCTAGAACGTTAGAGTCTAAGGATTTTAAATTAAGCAGGACTACAACTGAATACTTAGAGTATAACTTTTCAGGCCATAGGGTGGCTTTCGATATGGAGGTAAAGATTGATTCAGAAGTTATACCACAGAAAGAGTGTTTTGAGTACCTATAATCTATCATCCAAAGTAATGGAGAGGTCGATAAAGATAAAGTCCACCGTATAAGATCAGGTTGACTTAAATGGAGAAGTACATTAGGAGTTTTATGTGATAAGAAGATATCACTCAAGCTCAAAGGTAAATTATATTATTTAACAATTAGGTCAATTATGCTATATGGATCTGAACGTTGGTCCATCAAACAAGTACATAATTATAAGTTAATGATGGCGAAGATGAGGATGCTCCGTTAGATGTGTAACCTTACTATAAGGGATGTGGTGAAGAATATATTGACAAGATACAAATTATAGGTGACTAGTATTAATAAAAAATTAGGAAAGACGAGACTTAAGTAGTTCAGACACGTTAAAAGAAGACACCACAATTCTCCAATGAGAAGATGCGAGAGAATAGTACTTAGAATGTAAGAGGGGGGAAAATGAAAAACTAAGAAGAATTGAGGGGTCGTGCTTAAGAATGATATGATTATGCTAAAATTTATCGAGGACATGACTCGTAATGGAAAACTTTAGCGTATTAGGATATGGATAAAAAATATCACATAGAGAGATTTTTATCATTCTTTTAAGTCTTTTGAACATTTTCCTTCAAGTCTTTCATTTTATAATTAGCCTTAATATTTTGATTACGTAGTACTTCCCTCCTAGTTATTTAGCCTAAGCAATTTCTTACTTAGTTTAATTAGTTTTTTGTAATGGCTATTTTGATTTATTCTTATATTTATCTTTTTCTAGTTTATATACTTATTTACTTATTTTATCTTTTATTGTTAATCTTTATCATGTTCCATATGTGTCGTAATATGTATTGCATTACATATTTTTATATTCTTATTTATACGTGTTTATTTATATTTTGTATTATCATTATTTTGTATTATATATGAGTTTAACACAAACAACCTCTATACCAAATAAGACTGTGTAATATTGTACATCTTCAGGCCTTATGTTTCAGCGAGACTATAACATCCCACCCCTAATGGGAAGGGTAAAATGGTAATTTGAAAAGGCTAAGAGTGTTTATTGTTCTGAAATGTTCATGCATGCCTTTACACGTGAATAGTGAAATTTTGCACATGAAAATGACTGTACATGCATTCATGATATTTTCCGGTATGTGTGCCTAAATATAATCTGGTTGTGAACAATGTAGTATTTATGTTTAAAAAATTAATTTGAGTGATTCCTTATGTGTTTTATATTTTACGGGAATTTTAAGAATTTTTCTGGAATTTTCTGGGGAAAGTTTTCGAAACGGGAAAAATCACCAAGTGGCGAACCGGTTGGTTTTCGATATTGAAAATTTCTGTCCAATAGCACTAAAATATTGGGTACATTATTTTGGACTTAGAATTAGGGCTATTGGAATTGAATGAGTCAAAGATTCATTTCATTAGGGTTTAATTTTATTAACTTTTGTCTTTTTCTTACTTATATGACGAGTGTCCCAATTCATTAATTATCCTTGTCTTTGGTGAGTCACATTCTCGACTCTTTTTGGTTAAAAGGGTGAGATGAGCCTTTGAATTTTTCATTAGGGTTCAATTGCAAAGGCTCATCTCACTTTTAATTATCCTTCTCCTTCTTTCGTTGGTGTTTGTTCATCTATCATACAAGAATTTTTCTTGTCTACTTGCTTGCTCCTCCCTTCTTCACACACAAAACCAAGCTTAAGCCTTGTGAT
>JANZLX010000008.1:9885719-9897726 GCA_025531955.1 Erythroxylum orinocense
ATTTTAATTGCTACATGTGCATTATTAAATATTTCTGATTGTACATTTGGTAATGTTTATATATTTTGATTGTTATAAAGGCACATTTGGAGCGTCGATCCACCGACGTTACTGAGACTTCTAGGCATTAGCTTGGAAGTTATAGGTGAGTAACCTAGATGGTTCTCTCGATTATTATATGTCTACTGTGGTGAATAATGGTGGGTTTTGTGATTGGTTGTGACTGTGAATTTCGGACAGAAGGTCCTATGTATTGGAAGCTATGACATAGAAGTGTTATCTGTTGTGAATCTGTGAATTACTTGCTTTTGATGTGATACATTATGACACGTGAATTGATTGTGATACAGTTATTGCTTAATTATGACATGTGGATTAATTGTGACACATTTACTGTTAACTTGGGACATATGCATTTCATACATGAATACATGATCAGATAATGACAGTTGTGACCGGAGCAGCCACTGAGAGCGAAAAGCTCAACGTATTAGGGCCTCGATCCCACAGAGATTCAGAGCCACGGGCTCACCGATCAACCTTATATGGGACAGTTATCAATAAGCCCGATATCTAAAAGATACGGGACAGTTCAGGCGCTCGATCACAACACCGAAATAAATTAGAAAAGTGTCACATGCACATGTCATATGCATTTGAGTGAATAATGAATAATTGTGATTAGGTGAAAGGAAAAAATGCCTTCTACTTATGTGATCGTAATCATGTGGCACTTCTAAAGATGCAATTGTAAAATACTTGTGATTTGCTTGATTGCAATCATGTGGTACTTCTGAATGTGAAATTGTGATACAACTGTGAGTGTTGCATGTATTTATTTGGTTAAGTCTGTCTAATTGACTGATATGTTTAAATGGTCTATGCTCAAGTGAAAGTGCAATTATCTATGTTCAAGTAAAATTTGAAATATGATCCAACATGCAATAATGTGAGTATATGTTATGTGACTTGATGTGTTGCATAAATTGGGTGAACCATCGATGATGGTTCCTCAATGAGTTCGCAAAACTCACCCAAAATTTGCAATTATTTTTTCAGACTTTGAAGAGCATCCCATTCGACAAACAAGAGTATGCCTATTGCCTGCAAGTTCGAGATGGAAGTCAGGATCAGTTCGCATCTGCATTATTTTCTACTAAAATTGTATTTATTTTTTAAATTTTGTACAATTGATGAAGTCAATCTATAAAGTCAACGGATTGTAGTGTTTTCTATTTATAGGGGGCCCCGATTGGCTATTAGAATTCTCTTGATTGTAATGTGTTCACTGAAATATTTATGGATAAAATTGGGCCCAATTTGATTATAAATTTTTGTACATTAAATGGCTATCTTGAATAATGTTGAGTGTATTGTTATGACTGAAAATATTTTCAAATTAAAGTGGGCCCAAAGTGCCTACTGATTTCTGTGTATAAGATTGTACTCAAAAAAATTATACTGAGTTTTGACTGAGTGATGTAGCACGCCACCCTCGCAGGGCTCGGGCTCGGATATCACCATCGATGTCGGGTTCGGGTCATGCGGGAATGGGGTGTTACAGAGACTCTCATAAGATGTTGTTTATTGTTGTTAATGTTGTATATGTTTAAAATAAGAAAAAAGAAATTGATTTATAATATTTCAAATTCATAAAATGGATATACTTTACTAAATCTCTTTAAAAAATAAATGCAAAATTACATTAAAAAATTTATACTACTTAAATTATATTATACATTATACACAAATATCTTAATTAAAGTCTAAAATGTTATCATACATAGAAAGGATTAAGTTAAATAGATATTAGAGTTATACATATTTTAAATTATACATTAGTGAATTGAATATTATAAACATGATAATTATTTGAACATGAATTGTTTAATGTAGACCGGGACTTCCCAAGTCACAAGTCTTTGAGAAAGTTATAGATTTCTTTTTTATTGTAAATTAATTCTAAAATTATTTAGTTAATGTCCAGTAAAAATAGAGAATAATGAAATAAAGAAAATAAAAAATAAGAATATTATTTAACAAGGTTTGGTCAATTGGGAGTGCTTAAATCCTTGAAAGCAAAAATCTGTTGTTTATTTATTGAGTAATATTATGATGATTACAACAATCATGTTTACAACATACATTTATATATGAAAATTCTAACTAGCACAATTTTATCCAAATAACCTATTTAATATTCAACCTAATTTAATCATGATTTTAGTATGTCCTAGAATCTTTCCAAAAGTTCAAAATATGCTAAAAACCATGTTTATAAATAAAGTTAACTATATTGTGTCGTAGATCATAGATTAATTGACTTCTCTATGTATAAGATACAATTTATAACATAGTCGTGGCTCATCCTGTGTCCTTTTATAAAAACACCTTCATAACACCAACATGCCTGTGTCTTCAACAGGTAAATCTTATTAAATTCTCCATGCACAAGACATGATTTATGATCATACCCTATATTGTGTTCTCCTATGAAAACAATTCTATCACACTAACATTGCCCGTATCTTCAATCCTTGCCTTCTATTCTAATTTATATAATAAAAAAGGTCCAGGCTACACCAGTGCCCAAAGCATGTACACCTAAAGAATTCTAAGAAACACATGCTTTATCCCTAAAACTCCAAAATTGCATGCCAGAGTATATGAGCCATATATAGCAGTCTTCACTTTAGATAATATTCTCTTTGTAGGCTAAGTTGTATCCATGTCTAATATCTTGAGACATTAATCAAGTCTAAACAATGCTTGGACTTCTTCATGATAACCAACTTTATCAACATATCAATTGCATTCTTCTAAGTGTGAACGTTTACTATAATAAGAATTATCGAGGTGCAATCAATTTCCTAATCTTATAAAATATCAAATTTATGTGCTTAGTTCTTTCATGATATAATTGATTTTTTGCCAAATAAATGGAACTTTGATTATCAAAATATGAACTCCACCTTAATTATTGCCTATCTCTTTCACTAACTCTATTAAGTAATAATACTTCTTTAACAGCCTCATTTGTTAACATGAACTTCAACTTTAATTGAAGAGAATGCAACATAAATTATGACATTGATTTTCAACAAATAATTTGTTCTGTAAGAGTAAATAAATACCATATTGTAGACCTCATATTATCTAAAATCTCCTACATAGTCTATATCTATATATCTCACAATCAAAAGACCACCTTGCTGATAGTTAAATATAATCTCATGGTTTGACGTACCTTTCAAGTACTTGAATATCCATTTTGTTGCTTCTCAATACTGTCTTCTAGGTTTCAATATGTACATACTAATTTTGTTAATAAAATGAGCCAAATCTAGTCTCTTACAAACAATTGCATACATTAAACATCTAATCACACTAATATATGGTACCAAAGACACATCCTTAACCTCTGCATCTATTTTTAAGCATTGTTAAAGGGAAAGCTTGAAATGATTTTCTAATAGACTACTAACAAGTTTGGTTTTGCTCATTTCAAATATGCCCAATACCTTTTTAACATGGTTGGATTGTGATAACTATAGTTTTCTAAAACTCATATCTTTTGGAATCTCCATTCCTAGTATTTTTTAATAGCATATGTATCTTTCATCTCAAATTCCTCTCTTAATAAGGTATTTAGTTCATTCACATTATGCATACTATTTGCATTAATCAATATATCATCCATATATATGAATAGAAAAATAAATGTTTCATTGTCAAAGCTTTTAACGTATACATAACAATCATAATCACATCTCATATAGTCAATTTGGATTATGTAAGAATGAAATCTTTGATACCATTTTCATAGAGGTTACTTAAGCCTAAAAAGTGACTTCTTTAATTTATACACCAGATACTCTTTTCAAGTTCATTAAATATTTTGGGTTGTTTTATGTCATTTTGCTCCTCAGATCAATATGACGAATAGTTATCTTCATATCTATCTAATTATAGAAGCAAGCTTCAATCAATTCCTTTATGGGTGAACATTCACAAGGTTCTCTTGAAATATTGATCTGCGAAGGGTACGAGCTATATTGCCAGTAAGATTGGAAAATCCTTAGGCTTAGATGAGAATACTGCCTTAATGAACCAGATTGGGTTCGCTAGATTTTGTATTGATGTTGATACATCAAGGAAACTTCTGGATACTTTTAGAATCATGAAGCTAGATGAGAAAGGAGAACTAGTGGTGGATTTAATCGGAGTAACTTACATGTGGCGACCAAAGATGAAAGAAGTGAAGCAGGTTTGAAAAAGAAAAGGAGAGCCAGTAAGGAAGTCGATGAATGAGGGATGTCCAAGCTAAGAGAAGGGTACCCTAATAGAAAAAGAGGCTTTACTTGAAGAGCAGAATTTTCGGCGCATGAACCAGGAGGAGAATCAAGCGATAGGAAATAAGTAGGTACAACATCAAGAGGTGACTACTATGACAAGGATTGTAGTGTAGACAGAGGGGGATAATTAAAAGTCAGGTCATAAGAAACTAGTAATGAATTTGGCAGGGATAAATATGCTTGAGAAGGAAACACAGACAAGTGTGAATAAAGGAGCAGGACAAAAGGAAGAGATAATTGGCACTCCAGTGATAGAATGGGGTGAAACTTCTGGTACTAAAAGTGATAAAACATCTATAACCCTAGGTTTGAATAGGAAGTATCAGAGGAGAAGGGCTAGAAAATAGAAAATGATTCAGGTAGCAGTATGAAATGTTAGAGGCCTAAATAGCCTAAATAAATAACTTGCGGTTAAGGAGTCTATTAAGAACAAGAAGTTAGATTTTGTTGGTGTATTGGGAACCGAAATAAAAAGGGAGCAATTTGATAAGAGTTTATGGTTCTTAGACAAAAGATGGAGGGCATGCAGTAACCATGATCGTCATTTCAATGGGAGAGTGATATTAGGCTTTAATCCTCAAAAAGTGGAAGTTATGAAGCAACCTGAGAATAATTAGCTAATTTATTACAATGTCTTGATTAAAGCTACTGGGACAATGCTTGTAATTACAGTGTTGTATGCAGCAAACCACAAATTCCAGAGACAATATACATGGATTGTGCTAAAGAATATAAGCAATTTAATGCATCATCCATGTATATTAATCGGAGAATATAATTGCACTCTAAAAGTAGAAGAATTAAGGGAAAGAGAAGATGGAACTAAGTAGATTGTCGAGAACTTCAAGAAATGATGGAAAGGATAGGTTTGGTTGATCTGAAATAGTATGGTAACTTTTATACCTAGAACAATAGGCAATCAAGGGAATGAGTTTTGATGAGGAAATTGGATCGATACATAGTTAATGACAAGTGGATAGAGAAATACTTTACTAGCAATGCTATGTTTGATGATCCATCTGTTTCCAATCACAGTTAAAGAGTAATGGAATTGTTAACAAATGATAGGAAAAGGAAGGCCCCATTTAGGATCTTCAATTACTGGATGGATAATCCTGAATTCAGAAACATACTCAGAGTGGAGATGCAGAGGGAGGTTCCAGGTTACCAACTTAGCATGAAGCTGAAAGCCTTGAAAACCAAATTGAAAATGCTCAACAGAGAAATAGTACAACCAAAGGTAAAAGCTAAAGTTGATGCTCTAGAGGAGCTAAAGAAATGTCAGAGGAGATTATTGGAAAGACCAAAGATATGTAAGTAATAAAAGAGGAATTTGCATTGATGGAAAAGTATAATGAACTACTAATTAATACCAATACAATGCTAAGGAAGAAATCTAGAATGCTTTAGTTGAAGGAGGCTGAGAGATGTACTAAGTATTTTATGAGTTCAATCTCAACCAAGAGAAACAAGAATTCTATTAGAATGTTGGAAGATGAAGATGGGCAGCTCTATAAGAAAGGGATTGCCTTAGAGTACTTTACTAAGAAGTATGGGACTGGAATGACAACAAACGCCATATCTACGGAGATTCTAGCCAGTCTTAAGAAGCTTGATGAAGAAGACAAGGTGGAGTTGGTTAGGGAAATAATAAGGGAAGAAATAAAAATGTTGTTTTCTCAATGAACCCTAATAAAGCCCTAGGATCGAATGGATACAGTTGGATACTTTTTCAAAAACATTGGGATATTTTAGGGGACTAAGTGGTCGGAGCAGTGGGAGAGTTCTTTCAGAGAGGAAAAATTCTCAAGGAATAGAATAAAATGTTTATTTGCCTTATTCCTAAACAAAGCAAGGCAAGGAAGCTAGAACATTTCCGACCAATAGCTTATTGCAATTTTCTCTACAAAATTATCATGAAATTAATAGCTAATAGACTAAAAGCAAGCTTGGGCAAGTTAATCAGCCCAAAATAGAATGCATTCATCAAGGGGAGATCCGTGGGAATCAATATCCTACTTTGTCAAGAATTGTTAGAGGGGTATAATGCTAAAAGGAGAATCAGGAATTGCATTATAAAGATGGACCTTGTAAAGGCCTACTCCATCAAATAGAAATTCTATTTACTACATTGGAAGCAATAGATTATCCTCCCATATTTCGAAAATGAGTTGAGATATATGTAACTACTGCTTCTATGGCAATTTTGGTGGATGCAGAACTTACAATCTTGATCAAAGCCAGGAGGCGATTAAAGCAAGGGGACCCATTATCCCTTTACCTATTTGTAATTTGTATAGAGATTTTGTCAACTCTCCTCGTGAGCAATATATGAAGGCACCCAGACTTCTAGTCCTATGGTTGATGTAAAGGTATGAAGACCACACATCTAGCTTTTACAGATGACTTGCTATTGTTTTGCAGAGCTGAGAAAAACTTAATTAATATAATCTTGCGAGTGATGAATGAGTTCTAAAAGATCTCAGGCTTAGGATGTAACCCATAAAAGAGTTGTTTCTACTTATCTTGTAACTCAAGTAGAGAGGTAACCTCTGCAGCTATTGAGATGGGTTTACAACAAGGGTACCTACTCTTTATGTAACATCCCGATATCCATGTTAAGGCTAGAATAGTAAATTATGAGAAATTTATGTGAAATTAGGAAAATGCACGTCATGCATAAGTTAATTATGACATACACATTTATTTTGCACATTCATATGATTGTACATGCATTCATTGACATTTCCGGGTAAATTGGTTTATAAATGAAAATTATGGATTTAATTGGAGTGTATTAAATGTGATTTGGCAATTTTTGTACATTCGGGTATTTTGAAGTTTTTGGTGAATTTTTTGAGCAAAAAATTTATTTAGAGAGTGTTATTATTATTTCAGAATTTTTGGTGAATTTTTCAAAAAAAAAGAGAAAAGAAAAATGGGAGTGTGACACGTGGCAATTTTACATGCATGAAAAATGGATTACATGCATGGGTGCCACGTGTAAGTTAAAAAAAAAGAAGAGAAGAAGAACACTTCTTCAGCTCTTTTGGTGTTCCTCTCTAGACATTATCCAATTCTCTTCTTTTAGCATTTATCACTGAAACACTTGGTCCATATTTTCTATTTTGGTAGTCCATATATTGCTTTGTTTTCATTCATCTTTGATTTTCCCTAACCACCGAAACTTATCCTTCAATATTACTACTGGAATTTTTTTGAAATCAACTAGGTTGTGTTTTCTGTTTTTCTGGATATTGTAAATGATTTTGATGATGTTTTTCCTGTATAAATCAATATGTGCATGAGAAGGTTGGCAGTAGAGTTTCGGTGAATAACCTTGAGGAATGAAAGATGAAGGATCGGTGAATTAGATGGTGTAGAAAACTAGTGTTTGTTCTGTTACCTTACCATGTATTGCATGCATGTTTAAAAGTGGTGTTAAATGAGTTTAGAGCTAAGTTTCTGGTGATACTATGATGTGGGAAACATTTTTAAATGGAAAATGTGGGATATGATGAGCGTTCTGTTGTAGTGAAACTAATATTGTAAAAATGAAAACACAGTGGAGAGTAGGCTTGAAGTTTCGATTTTGATAGTCAATATTTTATGAACTTGTAGGTGATTGATTTTGAGCAGTAAAAGGAGTTAAACAAAGTTAAAGAGTGGATAAAAAATGAAAGAATATGCATTGGAGGGAAATCTGAGAATTTGAAGATTTACAGCGGAGAGAGAGAGAGTTGAAGATGGTAAAATAGTGTATGAATAGTTTTGGTGTTGGAATATAAGCTTGAATTTAAGTTGAGTTGATATGGAAGTGAATAAAAGGGATAAATATAAGGGTATAAGTTTGTGATGAGGAATTAAGTAGAAGAGAGGAAGAAGATGGAGGGGTGATGCTGCAAAAATGTGGAGAATTACGTGCAAAAACGTGATTCTACAGTAAAAGGGTGGTAGTTGCTTTTATAAATTTATGAACAAAGTATTTCATTGAACAACCTTGAGTCTTTTGGCTATAATTTTTTCTTCCAAACTCAAAATGACTTGAAACTTAGACCAATGGATTCCTATGACATTTTTCTTCCTCACCATAAAAATTTAAAGTTATCAGAATTTGTTTGAAAGTAATTGATAGGATGAAAGTGTGGAAGTCTATTGGAATGATAAGAATTGGAACATTTTCATAATCATGCTTCCGTTTTCTAATTATAACTTGAGTTGTAGATTTTTGAATGAGTTGATTTTTGATTCATATTAAACTAAAGACGTATTTATACAACTTTGCGAAGAATTCAAATTTTAATTTTGTCTTTATGATTTTCAAAATTGGCATGAAACTAAGTTTTAGCTTAGGCTGTAGCACTACTAGGGGCAGAAATCATATCTTGTAGTTATTGAATAAACTGTATTGATGTGGGTTGAATTAGGCTAAGTTATCTTCACCAAAATTGTAGTTTATTCTCTTAGCTTTAAATTGGTATAAAGTTTGCAATTTTTGGATATTTGAGATAAAAGATATGAGTTGTGCAATTAGAGGGTATGATCATATACTAGCTAAAAGTTCCAATGTGTATAGTCTGTGGTATTTTGTGCATAACTCATTGAACACTGAATCAAATTGGATTATCTTAGAGTCATTAGAAACTTAAGACACTATTGAACAATTTCCAGAAGAAAGTTTTGCCTAATTTTGTCATTTACTCTATTAGATTAATTATGCAAAGTTGACCCGAAATTATGTGGGTAGAAAATCTGAAGTGGCCAATTAAGTTAAGTAATGGATTTCACATTGGTTTATTATGGTCCAAATTGTAAGTACCAAATGATAATAATGAGGGCTCTGATATCTGATCGATTTGATGATGAAAATTACAATAAGATACCCGAAATTGACATTGAACAATACATTATGCATATTTTATTTATTTAAGTAAATGTGCATAAACGAATATGTTTACATTTGTGAAAAAATGTGATATTTGTGAATGTGTTTTGTATGTTTTACAGGAGCACATTGGACGCTAGTCGGTCATTGTCAGACCATCCAAGCAATAGATTATTGGAGCGTACTGTGAGTCAACCTAGATGAATTTCCTAGGATTGATTTAATTTGATTTGTTAAGCTTCCAATTATTGAACTGTTTCGATTGTTTCTGAATTCCGGACTTAAAGTCCGAGGAGTATATATTTGGGACTGTATTGGAAGTGTTTTGATTTGTTTGATAATAGGACTGTATTGGAAGTGTTTTGATTTGTTTGATAATTCTGATTGTATTTTGCTATGTTAATTCTCAACGAAAGTTGAATGCCGGACTTAGGTCTGATGATTATGAAATTCTGACTGTGATTTATACATGATTATGATATGTGGTAAATTCTGGATTGATGCATTTCATAAAATGCATGCTCAGATAAAGACGTTGTGACCGGAGTGGCCAGTATTAAGTGCTTGCACGTAGTGCTTTTCTCTGTGATATATCATTTGGCATGTAGAGCTATGCTCCCTGATATATATTTATGATTGAGCCCAATGGGCCAGTAATTGTACATATGATAGGCACTCGGTCACAACATTAATAACGAATGTAGAGTCTCATATGTATCTATATGCATTTAGATATGATCTGATTAACATTGATAAAATGATGTGCCATGATAATGTAAGTATTTGAAATATTCATGTTCTATATGTATAATTGTGAAATATGTAATTTGTGTATGTGAATCCGGTGAAATCATTAATGGTGGTTCACTCATTGAGTTCGTAAAACTCATAAAAATTGCAGCATGATTTTTGAGGTACGAGATAGGAGACCTAGTGTTTATTTTAAATTAGAAGAATGTTTCGGACTAAGTTATAGCTCAGAGGTCTGTTAGCTGATGTCAAAGAGTTATAGCTTTTATCTTGTAGATTTTGCTAGAACCTGTATGAGGTTTTGTAAATATTTGTTTAATGGAGACAGTGTAGACTTTGTGAATGAATGTAACGAATAGTTTTAAAATTTGATGATTTCTGATTATGTTAGATGATGTCATATGTAAGTTGGATTTGCTTTTGCTCTAACATGCCATTATCATATGGGTAAGTACCTTGTGGTAATGGAATGTTGCAGTTATAATATAATGTAGCTCCTTTTATGGTTGAAGTAACCTTTTTTGTTTTAATGTATGGCAGTGTCATAAATGATGAAGACCTCTTGAAGATACTTGAGCTTCCAGTTTTGGTGGTGCTGGATGAGGCCTATATTTGATGATTGGAATTTAGAAAGAAATAGGTCAAAAAGCATGATAATTTGATTGTTTTATGAGCATTTAGCAAGAGAGCTATGACCAGTTTTTGCAACTGACATTTAATGTGCTAACACTATTATGATTTTGCTGACCCACCACTTAACTTGTTTTACCTTTTAATTTGTTCCTTCCTTGCCAACTTTAATTGATTATCAAAATTGCTTGGGCCATAAGGTTCAAAGGTTAAATTGATATAAATGTTTTTTCATTCGAGCCTTCAATTTATTGGATGGATTCCAATAGTTTAGTTACTTTATCATATTTACTTTGCTTATTGGGTCTAACAGTATAATTATGTCACAACCTTATAGTTGATAAAGTTTCAACTGGTTTGTCTTATTGGAGTTTTAATTTCACTCACTACTTGTCTTATAAGTAATTACCTAAACTAATGATTAGTAATCCTATAAATACTAATAGTTTTGTAAATGGTGATAGTCTTTTTTCTCCTCAACTTTCACTGAATATTAATATCACGGGTATCTGCTTTGACTTATTAAATTCTTTAGTGGCATCTTCCATAAAATCTTAAGCGAAGGGTTGCCTGTCGCTAATTATTAGCATCATTGACCAAGAATAAAACAACTAACTTAACTTTCAGATCTTCTAGGTAAGTAACAAATTGATATAATCGTGAATCAATCTATATGCTACAATTAGATCTAAGGATCCATCAAAGGTTAGGGGTTGGAAATGCTTAAACCAATCAACCAGTTGTATTGATTTCTTCCTAAATCAGTTATGATTATATCATTACTAATTCTCAAACAGCTTCTATTGATTTTCAAATAGGTTAGTCATACACCTCAACAACTCATTATCACCCTATCCAACCTTCCTTCATAACTATTTGCACTTAACTTTTCCTTAACAACATGAAAAGCTTATAACTGAATATTAAAGTGGCAGGTGATTGAATAAAAGACAAAAGAGTCCTAATAATCATAATAGTTACATTTGCTCTTCTAATTATTACAATGTCACCATTTTTTTGTACTTAAATCCAACGCCCAAACTATAAAATCGCATGGACATACAAAATAAAGATACAAATATTAGGACTTATGACAAATTTTGTAGCACCCCCTTACCTTAGGGATACGCACCGAGACGCCCGAAGGTCATTCCGGCACATACCTAAGGATGAGGGTATGCTACGCTCGATCACTACATTCACTAATATGGCATGGTATCAATTTTCACTTGCAAAGCATTATAAGAAAACCACAATATTTTTAAAACCAACTTTTCCACATTTCGATGCTCAAAACCAAAAGTCTACATTGTATCTTTCAACCTTAAATACATGTACATCAGCATAACCTAGTACACAAATACTACATGAAAGAGGAAAATATAAC
>JANZLX010000008.1:9897826-9912431 GCA_025531955.1 Erythroxylum orinocense
GAGCCTTCAATTTGCAATTGTTTCTGTTCAGTTCGAAACGTTGGTTTCGATTTGATTCCGTTTTGTTTCCGTTTTCGAATTCGAAAAGAACTCGTGTTTTTGTTTCTGTTCTTTCGTCTCATCTTCTGGTTGAGACCCGACCCTAGTATGAGTATGATTAGTATGAAAATGGATGTTAGGATGGATAAGAACAAAAAATATATCGGGATTTTTCGGAGTAGTCTAAGTTTCCAACGCGGATTTTCAGATTCCAGTTTGTTTTTTCGTAAAAGGTTAGATATTCGGATATGGGTTCCAACATATTTGGTATCAGAGTAAGAAGAGTTTATAAGGGAATCTGTATAAGTAGTTGGATTTCGAAAACGGGATCCAACAATAACGCTTCTTCTTGTTTGGATAATCCCTCCTAATATATCATATTTCATCACATTTGTAACACTATACTATATTTCTATCCTTAGATTTTGATCTATAATTCCTCTTGAGTGAGCTATCCTTATTTCAATTTATCCTATGATCTTGATTCCCTTCTATAAATAACTTTTCATTTTGAGAGTCTTAATTATTGAGTCTCTGTTAGTTGTGAGCTAATAACGTAACAATGATGTTCTACAAACCAACTATTTCCTTGCTCAATATGAGTGTGATCATGAGATATTCATAAGAAAGAGGTTAGGAACAAAGCAAAATCATTGTTTTGTCCTCAACTGCAGTAGCCACCTAGAGCCTCATTAGGTCACCAATTATTTGATTAAAAGCATTGATATATTGTTCTTGATTTATTCCTTTCTTTAAACTATATAGTTTTTGCTTAAAATACAACTTATTTGTAATAAACTTTTATATGTATTGACTATCCAGTTTCTTTTATATTTCTATAAGGGATACATCTCCATAATGTGATACGTGACCTTGCTTAATAGATAAGGTTGTACTGTTCAAGCTACTTATGCTTGTAACTTTTACCGATCGAGCTCACCCTATCTTCCATCTTATTCTCTCACAATCCTTTTAAAATGTCTTATTTTTTCAGCAAATTCTTCACTCTTCATTATCAGAGTCTAAAATTTCCAATTTCATTGAACTTACCCATTTTAAACTTTACAACAGAAGCCATAGTTGCCTCAATAAGACTATGGTACCAATTGTTAAGAAAAATAAATAATGAGAACAAATAATAATGAAAAAAAGAAACAAGAACATAAGAAGATTTTTAATGAGGTTCAATTAATTGGTTGTGTTACATCCTTAGGAGTTAAGAGCAATTATTTAATTGTTGAGTAATATAATGATGGTTATAACAATTAGGTTTACATTAATATATTTATGTATGAAAATCTTAACTGACATTATTTTACTCAAATAATTTCCATACCAAACTCAACCTAATTTAACTGTGACTCTAATTGGTCATAGAATCTTTTTAGAGTTCAACATCTACTAAAAATTAGATTTTAGATGAGGTTGATTTTGAGATACGATCATATCTCGACTTGTATGTCTCACTGTTCTCTATGATAAGATATGGTATGTGACATAGTTGTATTCCAAACTATTTCCTCCTACAAAAACACCTATGTTGCATTAACATACATGTGTCTTTAGTATGTTGATCTTACTGGCTTCTCCATGTATAGGACACTATATTTTTAGCTAATGCCTTCTCCTCTAATTCCCATAATTAAATACGGAAATGGATAAAGTCTTCTAAAAAATGCTTGTTTTCATCATAAGACTTCAAAGTTATATATTTGTACATATAGATCATGGATAACAATTTTAAACAATATATTAACTTCTTAAAATGCAACGTATGGGTCTCAATGTAACCATTGATATAACAAAAGAACTTGTTCACAAACATTAGATGCAAATCATTTATGCATAATAAAATAAAACCTTTTTTGTAGAGGGTAACAACAAATCATGTTTTATACTATATTTTTTAATGAAATTAATATCATTTTATAATTTGACAAAGTGTATTATATTATCCAATTCAGTCTCGTTTAAGTAAAATTAAACTAGGCTAGGGTGTTATTTTATAGTTAGATAAAACCATTGCTATAATAACATTTTATTATGATTTATTAAGGAGAAAAATTTTCCAAATTCACCAAAACTAGAGATTTCAAATTATCTTCTCTCATTGTAATTCAATGATTATGTCATTGCTATGTCTTAATTTTATATTTATACAGCAAAAAGTTTAATGTTTTAAATAGTAATAAAATAAGAAGTTTTAAATTCATCTATTAAACCTTGAGATTCAATACTTAACAAAGTTAATCACTACATAATTGCAAACAATATCACCTTAAATACGAGGAGGGTGTGGCACAACTTATCTAACTTTTAATGTTTGAAAAAGGACAAAAATCACACGACTGCTCCTAATGACATGAGTATTTAAAAAAAAATCAATATGGTTTGAAACTACTTTTAAATGTGGTTATGTTTTTATAATTACTAAATTGTCTATACTAGTTAAATTATGATAAGGATAATGCTAAATTAACTAAAGTGAATTTAAATTACAATGTATTATTTAGATATTATTCAATTCTAAAAGAAATAATGATAACTAACTATTGATAAAACTACAATTGAATAAGAGAAGGTTGAGTACAATTGATGTCTCTCTTCTGGCCCTCGCAAAACGGGGAGCCTTGTGTAATAAGATTGTTATAGTACAATTGAATAAGACACAATTTTACAGAAAATACCATAAAATATTCTTTTGTATATCTCTTTATCTTTTCTATTATAGTGTCACCTATAATTTACTATAGAATCATGTATGACAATGTCAGTTTTGCATTTTTAAAAAAATGTTTTTAGGTCATTTATCATATTGGATAAGTTTTCAGTGTAGATAACCAAAAAAATGGACAGGTAGAAACATATCATATCTTATCAAAAAATAGCTTTCTTACAGTAATCGGTAATTAGTGATATGAATAGGCAGAAACAGATCATATCTTGAGAAAAATAGCTTTCTTACAGTAACTGGTAATTAGTGATATGAATGCTTACGTCTTTGAGAGTTAAGAGCGATTATTTAACTGTTGAGTAATATAATGATGGTTATAACAATTAGATTTACATTAATATATTTATGTATGAAAATCTTAATTGACACTATTTTACTCAAATAATTTTCATACCAAACTCAACCTAATTTAACTACGACTCTAATGGGTCATAGAATCTTTTTAGAGTTCAAAATCTACTAAAAATTATATTTTAGATGAGGTTGATTGTGAGATACGATCGTATCTCGGGTTGTATGTCTCACAGTTCTCTATGATAAGATATGGTATGTGACATGGTTGTATTCCAAACTATTTCCTCCTACAAAAACACCTATGTTGCATTAACATACATGTGTCTTTCGTATGTTGATCTTATTGGCTTCTCCATGTATAGGACACCATATTCTTAGCTAATGCCTTCTCCTCTTATTCCCATAATGAAATACGGAAATGGCTAAAGACTTCTAAAAAATGCTTGTTTTCATCATCAAACTTCAAAGTTATATATTTGTATATATAGATCATGGATAACAATTTTAAACAATATATTAACTTCTTAAAATGCAACGTATGGGTCTCAATGTAACCATTGATATAACAAAAGAACTTGTTCACAAACATTAGATGCAAATCATTTATGCATAATAAAATAAAACCTTTTTTGTAGAGGGTAACAACAAATCATGTTTTATACTATATTTTTTAATGAAATTAATATCATTTTATAATTTGACAAAGTGTATTATATTATCCAATTCAGTCTCGTTTAAGTAAAATTAAACTAGGCTAGGGTGTTATTTTATAGTTAGATAAAACCATTGCTATAATAACATTTTATTATGATTTATTAAGGAGAAAATTTTTCCAAATTCACCAAAACTCGAGATTTCAAATTATCTTCTCTCACTGTAATTTAATGATTATGCCATTGCTATGTCTTAATTTTATGTTTATACATCAAAAAGTATAACATTTTGAATAGTAATAAAATAAGAAGTTTTAAATTCTTCTATTATACCTTGAGATTCAATTCTTAACAAAGTTAATCATTATATAATTGCACATAATATCACACTAAATACATCGCGCAACTTTTCTAACTTTTAAATTTTGAAAAAGACAAAAATCACACGATTGCTCCTAATGACATGAGTATTTAAAAAAATCGACATGGTTTGAAACTACTTTTAATTGTGGTTATGCTTTTATAATCACTAAATTGTCGTCACTAGTTAAATTATGATATGGATAGTGATAACTTAACTAGAGTGAATTTAAATTACAATGTATTATTTATATATTATTCAATTCTAAAAGAAATAATGATAACTAACTATTGATAAAAGTACAATTGAATAAGAGAAGACTAGGTACAATTGATGTCTCTCTTCTGATCCTCGCACAACGGGAAGCCTTGTGTAATAAGATTGTTACAGTACAATTGAATAAGACACAATTTTACAGAAAATACCATAAAATAGTCTTTTGTATGCCTCTTTATCTTTTCTATTATAGTGTCACCTATAATTTACTGTAGAATCATGTGTCAGTTTTGCATTTTTACAAAAATGTTTTTAGGTCGTTTGTCATATTGGATAAGGTTTCATTATAGATAACCAAAAAAGGGTAGGCAGAAATAGATCATATCTTGTCAAAAAGTAGCTTTCTTACAGTAATTGGTAATTAGTGATATGAATGCTTCCATGTGCTTAAATTTTAAAACCAATCGCTTCTGAAAACTGTAAATGGCAGATGGCAAAACACTGGAGTTTAGATGGAAGAAGACAAAATGACTTTCCTTAACCACAAAACGATATTGACCAAAGAAAGGGTAGTAGAGTGGTACTATCAATGCCACTTCAAATCCTATTAAGTACTATCACAGTATCACCACGTCAATGTCAATTTCAAAAGCTGCAAAGTCTACAACTTTGCATACAATTTAAAGGCATTCATTACTTAGGTTGGGTAAGCCTACAAGTTCTAAAGAAGAAATTCAAATCTCATTGAGTTTGGAGGTGAAATTCAAATCTCATTGAGTTTGATTTTAAGTTTTTCATTATTAAGCATAAATTTTAAAATATTTTAGAAATATTTTTTTTTAATTAAGAATAAGACTGTATATTATAAGACTTTTTCAAACATTGCGTCTTGATAAAATTCCAGCCGAATCTATTTTATGAAAATGTTTTCTTACATATCCACGTGTCATAAAACTAAAGGGTTCAATGATGGGTCCCAATTATTCAGCTTTAAAGATAGAGTCAAAAATTATATGCTAACATAATTACATGTGACCATATGGAATAGAAGGGTAGGGAACCTCCAGCCTCCAGGAGTTAGTTCTGAATTGATTGCTGAGAAATTTTGAAACAGACAATTTTATCAAATCTCTGAAACCCATTTGCGAAAGTCATTGGAAATTACGAAAAAGTAGAACTTTCTTGCTAATTTCCTTTACAAAAATTCAAGCTTCATTCTGCAAGAAGCCTGTTTTCTTTTTCTTTTCCTGTCTCTCTCCTTCTTTGTCTCTGATTCTTATTCTTGTCGTTCAAAAACAGGTAACAAGGCTTTGTTAACAGAGTTTGACCGCAACCAACTTAGGCCTTTGGTAAACCGCTTCTTGGATTCTCCGTGTAGGGATTTCCTGAGAAAGAAGAATCCTTGATTTGATCCCACGTTCGGTAATACCCTGTTCTTTGTTCCTCCATGCTTAAATTGCTTCACAGTAGTTTTGTCTTGATGATCTTTTCTGAAGCTCATGGACATTCATTTACGTCTATTGGGGTCGACGGTTTTTAAATTTTATGTTTGTTGAAACTTGAATTGGGTTGATGAAGTAGATTGCTGATAATTTGGAGGTAGGCCTATCATGGAAGGTATATTTTTGTTGAGTGGGTGTGACTGACTATTAAAAAAAAAATGCAGGGGTGTACTATTTTAGCTGAAACTGTAACTAGATGAGAAAGGTGGGACTTGGTTGTTATATGGGTTTATAAGGACTGTACATGATGGTTGACCGTAAGTTCACATCGTTGTCGTTGTGACTTTTAAGAAGCAATATGTCTGAATCTGAATTGCACATGACGGCCTTTAAAAGAAAGTTAATATCCTTTATCTTGGCGATGATCAATCACGGACTGCTGTCTGCAGGAGCATGTTTTCTTCCAGTTGACTGACACAATTCATTATGTTTTCTATTAGCTAGACTTTAGATTTACTGGTGACTGTATTGATCAAGTTTTGGTCTCTTGCTTGTGTTTGAGACTTATAGGTTCTATGACTGCAAATGCTTGATTTCTTATCTTTGGATTGTCTGGTGATAACATTTGCAGACTTGATGATCTTTTCATGAAGGGTTTCCTTTCACTCTAAAACGTGAACATTTACAATCTTGATGACCTTCTTGAGTGGTTATCATTGGTTGGTTTTCGACTGTGGACATTTGCAATTTCAGAGTTGAAGATTTTAAATTACGATGCGAGTCCAAGTTCGGAGGTATGGAACTTCAAGCAACTCTTACACTAGGAAAGGATTTTTAACGTTTTCCTGTTCCTTCCTATAGTTCTAAATTTTCATTATTATAAAAATATCGTGGACATGTCTAACTTGAGCTTACTCTTAAATCCAGTGGTAATATAAGGAAACCTAGCGAGACAGTGAGGCTTTTCATGACAACTTTTGTTGGGATCATTTGTGGCTTTTTTTTAGGAATATCCTTTCCAACACTTTCTTTATCTAAGGTTACTATCCTTCCATTCAAACTTCTATGGAAGAAACTAAACAGCTCTAGTAAACTTATTTTGATATTTTTTAAATTGGTAGATGAACCTTCCGTCCAGTTTGTTTCCATCCATTGATCTCACATATATTGACGATAAGTATTCTGGTCTTTCATCACAAGCACTGTTCAATGCTTGGTCTTCTCTGAAGGGAAATACTCGCAATTCTCTGCAACGTCAAGCGAATGACGATACAAAGGTAAACCTTATTTAAACTGTGCTGCTGCCATGCATCTCCATTCGGCATTTTCTTAGCTGCTCTGAACAGTATCCGTTTAGTTTTTTATTCCATTCCTAGACACTGTGATTGTGCTTCATAATCAATTTCAAAAGGATTCGTTAATAACTATGGTGTCTAATTGTCAACTCAGTAAATATTGCAAAAATAAAATAAAATTCCAAAGGCTGTCATATAGATTAATCCAGAAATTGTTTGGGATTGTGAATCTGTACATCTTCCTGTCAAGAAATTACTAGTTTCAAAACTTATACAAACTGCTAGTGCTTCTGACTCGGAAATTAGCAGAAAAAGTTTCTTGGTGTTTTATCTCTCTATATTAATTCTTCAACCCTTTAAACTGTGCAGATCTGGGTTCCAACAAATCCTCGAGGAGCTGAGAGACTGCCTCCTGGTATAGTAGTAGCAGAGTCAGATTTCTACCTCCGGAGATTGTGGGGTATGCCTAACGAGGTTTGACACTCCCAAAATGACTAAATTTAAATATAGTTCAGCGTTAACGGCACACTGGTATTGAAAATGAGTAACTATGACACATGTTAGTTATTTAGTAGTTCTGTGCAAAGAATGTCAGTGACATTTGAGGGAGTGATAAATCCTTTTCATAGAAGGGTAGCAGCAAAAATTTCATTGAAATTTTTAGTAAGCGCAAATTGTCAGAAATCTTATTTGACTGTGAGCTGTAAATGTGATGTGATTGATGTATGGATCATGATGACTTAGAATTGCTGAAGAAGTAGAGGTAGGTTTTGAACTTTCAGTTAGGTATCAGAAACGTACATTGACAATGTTTAACAAAGCAAAACTGCTTATAATGTATGCCATATTATTATCTTGTCTCGCACTTGCCCTTCAGTATATCATATCTACACTCGCTTGCAACTGATAGGTGTTCCTGTTTTTTTCAATTTGATTTATCAACTTTCATGATGATTAGTTCTGGTACTTTGTCCTCTAATCTGAACCTTCCGACTGATGGAGGTGGCATTTGCAGGATTTATCTATCAAGCCAAAGTATCTTGTAACTTTTACTGTTGGGTATAATCAGAAAAGTAATATTGATGCAGCAGTTAAAAAGGTCATCTGTCTCCATCTCTCTGTGCATTTCTGTCTGTATTAGCTTGCTTTCATTTTCTCAACAAAGATGTCCATACTCTAGCAGTTTTCAGAGAACTTCTCAATCATGCTGTTTCACTATGATGGCCGGACAACTGAATGGGATGAATTTGAGTGGTCAAAGCGAGCTATCCATGTGAGCGTGAGGAAACAAACAAAGTGGTCAGAAACTAGCCCTTTTGACACTTTTGGATGAATCTGAATGAATAGTCAACTTTAAGTTTATTTCTCATAAACTTTTTGTAATCAACAAGGTGGTATGCAAAGCGCTTTCTGCATCCAGACATTGTTGCTCCATATGAATATATTTTCATGTGGGATGAGGATCTTGGAGTGGAACATTTTGATGCAGAGGAGTGAGTGCTAGTATTTGATTTGCGGTTTTGTTTGATAATGATGTTTCGAGAAGAATAAGGAAATTAGAAAATTTCTTTGATTCAGATACATAAAATTGGTAAAGAAACATGGTCTGGAGATTTCGCAGCCTGGTTTAGATCCCAGTAGAGGAACGACATGGGCTATGACAAAAAAGAGAGATGGCACTGAAGTTCACAAGTAATTAGTAACTGCCTGCCTAATCCACCCCCCTCTTTTTTTAAACACGTCTTGCTGCTTCCTGACCAACTTTATCATTCTCCTGCTGAAGGGACACTGAGGAAAAGCCTGGTTGGTGTAGTGATCCACATTTGCCACCATGTGCAGCGTATGCAATCATATAAAATCTATATGTTATTTTACGTTTTTATCTGTTCATTACTACTGTAGCGATATATAGAACTGGTTTGGCTTACCATGGATATCTGATGGACAGATTCGTTGAAATCATGGCAACTGTATTTTCTAGGGATGCATGGAGATGTGTATGGCACATGATTCAGGTCTTCAGCTATAGATTTAAATAGTCTTATTATAGGAACTCCTCCAAACTCCCCTGCATAGCTAAGCTTGTATCTTTATATTGTTGCAGAATGACTTGGTCCATGGATGGGGTCTAGATTTTGCTCTGAGGAAATGTGTTGAGGTCAGGAAGCTTCTTCTCTCTCCTCTTTTGACTTACTTTTTTCTACCTTTGTAAATTTTCACATTGTTTCTATACCTGGAAACAGCCTGCTCATGAGAAAATAGGAGTTGTAGATGCACAGTGGATAGTCCACCAAGGTGTTCCTTCACTTGGAAACCAGGTAACCTGAGGCACTTGTCTTCTGTGAGTCATGCTGTTGTGTTTGACAGATAACTAATCACTGTTTTCTTCTTTGGGAAGGGGAAAGTAGAGACTGGAAGAGCACCGTGGGAAGGGGTAAGTAATAGATGTTTGTTTTTTCATACATACTTTCAACTCTTAAACTGCTTCCTCCTCTTTACTGCTTAATCGCTCTGCAACCACAAAGACCTAAACGTTGTACTATTACGTGAATGTTAATTGACTTCCTGTTAGGTGAGGGAGAGGTGTCATAAAGAATGGAGAATGTTTCAAGATCGAATGGCTAATGCGGAGAAAGCTTATTTCAAAGTAAAGGGAGTTGATGCACACAATTCAACTACTCCTCATTTGGGGGAATGAAATACTGCTAAAGAAGCAATTTGAACTTTTGCATCTTAGCCTATATTGTTCATGCAATTTTGACTATGATAATGTTATGCTTCTTGGATATCAAGATTCAAGAATTACCCGTGTCGGATAATGTTGTTTCATAGTACAAAATTGATCTTAAAACCATCTTTTCTCTAACATAGACCATTTGACTATGGCTCAAGCCTAAGATTAGAATTTGAGTGAACTCCCCAGCAAAGAAGCAAAAGCTAAAGTCAATGAACTCTCTAATCGCATTTTGGAAGAATCAAGTCTCATCAATTCTGTACAACAATCAATGATGTGGTTTATATAATACAACCCTCAAATCGGGCAGTTCGTTTGTAATAAATTATCTTCAACCGCCTTGAGAGATAGGGTTCCCTAGTACAAAAACAATGCTCTTGACTTCTGAATGAACATCTTTAAAGGCAGGGGAAGGTTCCATAACTTTGGCAGGAAACCGAAGTCAAAATAGGTTAAAGAAACAATGATGTGGCTTAACTTCAAAATGGGAACAATAGTTTTCCAAGGGGATGTTAGAAATAATTTTTGGTTATTGCCTCTTCCAGCTCTTTAAACTCCCATGCATCATTTGCGGAATATGCCCCTGCAGAAAAGTATGAAAACACCTTGATGGTGTTAATACAGGAATAGAAGTATAGGCTGAGCAGAGTAATTTAAAACTTCTGAGAATACAGAAAGTTCCTTACCAATTGAATCTCTTCGAAGAGCAGTTAAATGAGCACAGCTGCCAGGGACAAAGTAGACTTTTTGGTAAATAATCAGTTTTAAGGCTACCAATGAATAAAGGTGAAAGATGACATGAAAACATTGAAACTGCTCACCTTCCAAGAGCCTTCCCAAGATCTGCACATAGTGAGCGAATATATGTTCCTTTAGAGCAAGTAACCCGGAATATCAAATTTTGCCTGTAATGACAACTCAGGATTCATGGTGGCTACCCAAGATACAAACATCTATTCCTCAACTCTATGTCAAAACACAACTTCCATTAGTTGTACACAACTCTTCGTATTTATCATGTTAAAGTACATGCAAGTGCGCAATACAAACAGTTTGGTATTTCAAAATAATTTGTGTCATATGCAATCTACCAAAATGAAAATAATCAGGGAACTAAATCAGTGTGGAAACAAAATTACTAAATTAGTTACTGGAGTGTGCTTGTGTTTATGCATATCAAGCAAAATTAAAAGAACCTGTCCTCTAAGCTCCGCTCTATTTCAAACTCAAAAATTGAGATTCTTCGAGGTGAAAGTTCCACGCTTTCTCCTCTTCTTGCTTTGTCGTACATCTTCTCACCTCCGATCTATCATGAGGAATTTAAACTCAGAAAATAAAGTAAAAGAAGAAGACAATAAGAATATGTCCTTGCTTGGAAATTCTAGTACAGACGATCTATTTCCCTTAGCCCACAGTTTCTAAGAGAAAAACATTAACTAAATCCACAATGATGAAAGAACATATATTGAATCAAATATTTCATAACCAGGTTTGTAATATTTCCACGTTACAGTCTGATTAGTAAATACTATTCCCATTTCTTGAGCAAATTAAATCAATTATTTTTATATAATCTCCCAATCTGAACATCTATCTGATGGAAGAAAGATGCCATATAAGGATAATGTTGAGTCTATAACATCACAATGTATCTAGAGAACTGTATAGCCCTCAAATCATGATCATAGACATCCCAAGGTTATACCTTGATGGCAGAAAACATTGGAGGAACTTGCCATATCTCCCCACAGAAGGATGCTGCAGCTTTCTTTATGTCATCATCTTTAATGTATTCCCACGGTTCACGCTGAATAACCTAGTTACAAGGATCATGGGAAATTAATTTTTTTGAATATGCATTAACAAAATAAGTGGCCCTCATCTCACCGGTTTAAAAAAATGGAATCTAGAAATTTAAGTGAATACATGACGTAAAGATAGATGACACAAGAAACTTGTTACTACAATATATTTATGAATGATCCATTTTATCGTCTTCCACAACACAAGGCTTCTCAATGATTCTCATCTGGTTGGATGTTGGACATGCTTAAGACTGACAACATTGTAAAGTTAAACAACATTTTGTAAAGTTAAACTGTAGAAAGGGAATACTTGCCAATGTTTTATACCACTGGTAAAGTAGGAGATGTTATGCCAAGAATGTGAACTTTAAGGGTTAAAAGAAAGCATTCAGTAAATGACCAGAAAATAATAAACGCCATCTGATTTACACAAAAATAAACATACCGGTGAATCGGCGTCCCAAGTTGAAGTAGCCTCCCCTAAACGGAAAACTCCACTGTAACCTTTAATCATACCCTGATAGCTGCGAGAAAAACCCAAGCCCTTAAGGAAAAATGGTGAATGTGCATACCCAGGACAGAAAAAATCACTCCTGTCCTAGCATGATATAACAAAATCTGGGAGAAAGGGTGATGAAGGACACTGCTAATATAGATATAGATTGGAATTGAAGAACTAGTCCACAAACTTTTAACACGAATGAACTTATTAAATAAAAATGCAGCTTAAGTGTAACAGACCCGTCTACCAATTTAGTGGCTTTCCCAACACAAACAATCAATAAACCAGTAGCCATTGGATCAAGTGTTCCAGCATGTCCGACCTTCATTTCAAAACGAAAAATGTTATAATGAATTGTCCAGTTGAACTGAAAATGTAGATATGACATACAAGAACTGAAAATGCTAATATGACATACAAGAAAAAAGAAAGTACCTTCTTGACCTTGACGAGCCGGCGGAGCTTTCCACACACTGTAAACGAAGTCCATCCTGTTTGCAACATTATAGCATCACTACGTTGACATCAGATGCATCATAGGAATTTACCTTAAATGTTCAATTTCTTGCAAAGTTCTCAAAGGTAAATTCCTATGATGCATGAGGGAATTGGACGACATTGACAGGTGACAGTACTTGTGGAGAGATGCACAACATGAATATTCACCCATCAGCTCTGACAAGGGAATGTTTCAAACACAAAGTTCTAATGATATCCTCAGAAACAAAATGTTGATTTTGAAAGGCTATACCGCCAGTTCTCTAAACCAAATTTCAATCTAATATTTGCCTACCAAATTCATGTCCATGTCAAGATAAGCAACTTTGCTTATGTCCAGTATTTCTCATTACAATCTACAAATATATTGGAAATTGAATGGACTACATTAACTACTATCTAATTTTACCTTCCCAAATTTGGACTGAAGTAGAAAATCCGAAGTTTTAATTTCACTGGTCTTTCAATCAACAGTGACATCAAGATATAACTAATCCGTCCAAGAAAGGAACAAAAAGGAAGAGCCTCAAGTTCCTATTCAACTTACCTTTAGGCTTATTTATCAAAACCACAGTCCCATTAGGCCCATCCCAACTTGGTGGAAGCTCAGAACTCCTTGTAAGAAGATACGGCTCTCCAGTCCCAACTTCATTAACCTTGTTTGGAACTTTCTTCAAACACTTAAAGAACTCTTCCACTTTCCTCTCTGTAACATCCTTATTCACATCCTTCCCATAAGTCACTTCTCTGTTGCCCTTCTCCACCTCCTCATCAAAGAATACCAGCCTTTTATCATCCTCTCCACTCACTTTTTCAATCTTTGCAATTTTCTGACTACCCTTACTCTTCTTATTTTTCCCACTTTGATTCCTATCGAAGTCTTTGGGATCAAGAAATGCCTTATCAAGACATTGATCAGGAAAATACTTCTTCTCCAATTGATAAACCATCTTATAATGCTTATCCTTTTCCCAAGGATAAGCAAATGTATCATAAAAATACAACTCCTCCTCTCTCTTATGTAACCTATAAAACTCTACAACCTCAGGCTTCAATTCTACATAACCCTCTTCACCTTTTCTATTCTCTTCATCAGAGTCTGTCCCATACATCCTCTTCCTCCTCTTGCTGTAATACTTCCTCTTAGCCTTATCCATATCATCCCCGCTCTCCGCAGACAATTTCTGGTCGACCCACGAATCAAAACCGAGTTCTGAATCAGGATTTTGAGGCGAATCAGGATCAGGAGAGCTCTCTGACCCGTGTTTACTGACCCTGGCGGGTCGGCGTCGGGTTTGGGCTAGCGAGGACTGAGTGGGGCGATAGACAATCATCTCGTATTGAAGAGGGTATGGAGTTGAGGAGCTGGAGAACAGCTTTTGTGGGAGTGAGAACACGGGTGTGAAAGAAAGTTTGGGTTTTGATACGAACTGATAAAGACAGACTGAAGATTTGGTTTTTACAGGTGAGAAGATTGGAGCTTTGGGGGAGAATATACGGAGGGACAGTGACTTAGCCATAGATGATCAGGTAGACTCTGTTGATGTCTGTTTTGGAGGGGATTAGCAGTGTCAGTTACTCCACCCTTTAATCTCTCTCCCTCGTCAAAAACAAGCAAGCCATTAACAACCTTAAACCATAACACATGAACAAAGGACGACAAGGTTGTTTGTGTAAGGGTTATTATATGCATACGGATATGGCATTATAAAGCCTCGCACGAGTGAAACTTCCAAGTTGTCGGGTAATTGTGAAACGTTGGGAGTAGTGACTAGTGAGGCAAGAAAATGAACAAGTAAAAATTTGTTGTGGATGAAATGAAGTGATCGTTGAAAAGAGTGGCTGTGTTCTCGTTAAGGGTATGTTTGAGAGTTTAGGATGGAATGGAATGAAATGGTAATTAATGGAACAGAATAGAATGGAGTGGAATGGAATGGAATAGAATGGGTCACTCCATTGTTTGGAAGTTTAAATAAAATAAGAGAGGTTTGGAAGGCAAGCCAAGTCATTCCATCCCTGACCCCCCAATTTG
>JANZLX010000008.1:9916625-9927350 GCA_025531955.1 Erythroxylum orinocense
CCTGTAAGTTTCAGTGTTAAAACACTGGTTATATGCAATAATATACTCACCTCTAGTACTTCAAACTAGAGTTTCTAGCAGATACATTATTACAACGCAATTCACAGCCATTCCAATTTCCATGGGTTGTTTTCTCCCACCACTGGCAATAAATTTGGTAATCTTAATAAGCGACGACGTCGATCAAACATTTTACTATAAAATATTACACGATCAAATTGGTTTAGTTGGTTCTTGAAAACATCCTAACATCAAAAACTAGTGGGTTCAAAAGAGTAGCATGAAAGTACACCCTTAATTCTGCTATCTGTCAATGTACAGAAAATTCATATTACCTCAAAACGCACAAAACAATCCAATGCCTTTAATTGGGTCTTCCAAATTATAATTCCTGATCTATTATAAACAGTTCCGAGTTAAGAAAGTTGTAGAGATTTTAAGCTAGATTGTGCTATATGGGAAATGCACAGATTTCCCCCCTAAAGACAACCATTAGCTAAATGAATCAAAACCAATAAAATAAAACAAAATCCTGAAAGAACGCAACACAGAGAGAGAGAGAGAGGAAGGAACCAGATGATCAAGAGATGGGAATTGGACGAGATCGTGCTTGGGATGAGGCTTGATGAAGAGGTCATCAGAAGGCTCCAACTTGACGGCAGCCCAGAAGTTTCCGAGACTAAAAGAGATTGTCCGGCCATAGTAAACATCGCTTGGATTGCCCAAAAGACCAACACGAGCATAAGCTTTGTGCTCTATAACCCCAGTACGATCCATCCTTGTTTCAACTTCTCTCCAGCCTAAAGTACACAGCTTGTCCGACTCAACCTTCCGTTCCACTTATTAAGATTGACGGCAGAGAGAGAATTCTAGCACTCCTCAAAAACAATAATCAAGTCATGTTTTTCTATACGTTCAGATATGTGATAACGAAGTGTCCCGCAGCACTTGATTGGTGTTTTAACGCATTAAAGCAATAATTAAGCATCGTAGAGTCACAAAATAATAATAGACGTACGTTGTTCTCATCCAGTATGCCATGGCTCTGTTCAACAGTAACAGACATGCTAGTCTTTTAAGGAGTGTCCTCATCTTTTTAATGCATCCCATTTCGATATGGGGTTGACCTTATCATATTCATAATTGCTTTGCTTGTTAAGATCAACCATAATGGGTAACGAGGATAACTGACCTGATACGCCGGAGTTGGTTTATCATTGTTAGTCAAGAGTGTCGGTAGCAATTCGAGGTGACATTAAAGATAACGAAAAGACAGGTAAATAATTAAGCACATAAGAATCGATATCAATCCAGCTAGGAACAATAAGGTTAGACTCCCAGGTCTCAACTTTGAAGTATATAGTAATTTAGTAAACTGTACAGTTCACCCAGAAATGTACAGAGTGAGTTCTAAGAAAGGAAGAAAAATAACGTAATTTAAATATCAGCAGCAAACTATTATTAGTCTAGTCTTCAACATCCTCTTCACCATCTTCTGGCAGCCCCATGTCATCTCCAATTCCTTCCAGCAATTTGTCAACATCCTCGCCTAGCTCCATCAGCCTTGAACTCAGTTTTTCCACCTTACTCTGCTCTTGGCCAAGGCAGACAAGCAGATCATTCAGTTCTGCCTCGCTCTCCTTCTGTGCTTCTTCCCTAGCTTCTACCTTTATTGCCTCCACATCTGGGGGTGATGAAGCTCCTCCATTTTTCAAAGCTTTCACCTCTTTTTCCAAATGGAAGTTGGCCTGTTCAAGACTGTTGTATGCATCGGAGAGGCTCTTCAGATCAGATTCCATCTTTGCAGCTAAGTTCTGGTACATGGATGCCTCAGATTCAATTTTGGCCTTCTCGATCTTTAGCAACTCTACCCGTTGAGATGCTTCTTGAAGATTCCTTCTAAGTGTCTCCACCTGAACTCTATCTGAACCCACCCTTTGCTCGGGTTGAGTAGAGTTGCCCCCACCAATTTTAGCCAAATCCTCAGCCAGAGTAGCATTTCGACCAAGAAGACTCTGAAACATAAACATGTACTGTCATGAGTATTTTTAAAATTCTTACTCTGTCCGTTAGTAACAGTCAGCCAATGCAAAGCACTTCAAATAAGTGCCACTTAGATGTCCAACCAATTAAACATAATGGCATGTGGTGAATGACACATATTCATGGTAGAAGGCTATTTCAACTAATACTCATCAGAAAATGCAGTCTAAATGCTAGCATATGATATTCTAACATCAGGATGTCAAGTTCAAGTTTATAACGCTACATTCCATTTCCTCCCACAGACGAATAAACTGCAATCATATGTTATTCTGTAACGAACATCCACAATGCATTTAGTTTTGCATGCAAAAAAGTACCTGTATCTCAGAGCACTGCTTCTCTACAAAAGATTTTAGCCTCTTGATATAGTCTTTGTCATTTTCTCCACTCTTCTGCTCCAATTCTGCAGGCACAATAGCTACCTCATTCTTGGGGCGACTATACACATCTACAATCATTTCCCTGATATCTGCCTCTAATCTCTTAATGAATTCGACAAAGTATGTGTCAAACATTGACGAAAGAATGGGATGGTCCAAATTCTTTTGATCAGACGAATCCTGCTCATCAACATCTTCAATCTCAGCCATACTAGCAGCAGCAGATCTCGTCTGTGGTTTATGAAGCTGTGTAGGCTTTGTAGAAGAAAAGACAAAGCTTTTCATCATTTCATCAAACTTGAGAAAGTATGATGTAAGACCAACTTTCTGACTCAAAGCATCAACTACAGTATAAGCATCCTTTCCACTCTCCTCAGAGTTGTTGAAAATCACACATTCACCCAAAAGAATTGCTGCCAAGCCCCTTACAGACACAGTTGTAGATGGATTAGACACCAATTCAAGTAGAAATGTAAGGTGGGGACGAGAATCCAGGAAACATTGAACTGCACTCGGGCAACGAGCCACCCAGGTAACCAGCAATTTCAAAATAATCGCGTCTACGTATGAGTTCCCTTTTGTACCTGGCTTTCCATCCTTACTTTTAATGTTGGAGGAAAGGGCCAAGTACTTCACCATGCGATGCATTAATGGCTCTGGCGGTCCCAATGATGGAGAAGGTGACTCTAACTCAATTCTCAAGGCCTGCAAAAATTGTATAAAAAAAACACAGAATAGGTAAGTTTGATTTTCATTTAGTTATTTCCTTTATGGAAAAGCACAGTATTCTGCTCATTTTTCTCCAGTGGTTATGGAGTTCACAATTCAATCCAGGTGCATTACATATACTCGTACTCTTTCTACATTAAATTCAGCTACTGAATATAACTTTCCAACTCATAAATCCTAGGCCTAGGCAATCACGATCATATGCAAGTCCGAAGTTACAGAGTGTTTGATAGAGCTAGGGGGCCATTGGTTTATAGTAGGCGTAAGAAGAATTTGGCAGATTCTAACAACACTAGCACCACGTGCAGTTAGTTACAATTAGGGACAGGTGTCACCTAATAATTGGGGTAGGATGGGATTTATAAGGAGGGGAATATTTTGTGAAGGGGCATGCATGAATTTCTGGATTGTTGAGTGTGTTTGGGAGGTACAGCCCCTCATATAGGCTAACTATCATTTCGGTTGTAATAGACTATTTCTACAGATTATCAATATACTTACTGAATCGGTGAGATCATTCTGATCCATCTGATTCTTTTATATTCAATTTACTGTTATATTTGAGTGGGTTCTATCAGTGTTTAACAACCTAAACCAATACAAATGCCATGCAGCATTCTTCCTTAACAACTACAATATTGTGATGATGTGTCCCAGGTGGACGCAAAAAGAGTAGATAGATTGCATACCCTTTCTTTGCATGGGACATTGTCCTTCAGTATGTGAGAAAGTACACTAGCAGCCCTGCAACAAGTCTGAACTGAAGAACATTAGTCAAAAGTTTCAAGCAACTAGCATGAATAAGAATATTTAGTTTCCATCCAGAACTGATATATCTTTGTTGTTACCTCGAGATCACCGTCGGATTCACTCAAAGTAAGACCATGTAATAACATGCTGCAGGACACCATCCAAATCATTCCAACATACATCCCACTCAAAATAGTTTAATAAATAGAAAAAGGTGGCACTAATGCCCTTAAAATAAACGAACCTTCCAAATGACATGTTAACATCCTCCTCTATAGGAGCATGAGTCATCGAATGAGGCTGAGGGATTAATGTGGATGCTAACATCATTTGACCATCGGCATTCCTCTGACAATTTGACACAAGCAACACTGGAGCACATAAGTTGCAGATTCTAGCCAAGTACAAATTAGACATACGCAAGCAGAAAGGATTCTTTTAATATTCAGGATTGACGATTCTAAGAGTAACTATATGAATCAACCTCACAAAAGCTCTTAAAAACATAATCTGCCGCAATGAACTCCTGCATGCTTGATGTTCGCAGAATGATGCGAAGAATCGAATTCAGAGCAGGTTCTACTTGTGGCTCCTCACCAAGAACTTTGCTTGTCAGTGCTTCAAGATTTTTAGGATGTCCAGCAACCAAATCACCAACATATCGCAATGCCTACCAAAGTGATGATGATTTAGTATAGAAAGAACGATAAAATATCCCAGAAACTTGCTCAATACTTTAGCACTTGTACCCCATGAACTACTAGGAAAGCATCATTGTTACAACATGTCAAATATATAATTATTATACAGTTTCAGTCATGTATGATTGCTGAAGGAAAAACTTACTGCACAACGTATAGGAACGGGAGCCCATCGACTTTCAACCCCCAACACTAGAAGATAGTCCAACAACTTTTTCTACAACAACACCCAACACAATTTTATGAATAAATAACTGCTCTAATATCAGCAATTTTAGTTACTAAAACATATATAAGCTTGCCCAAACCTGAACCAGGGCTGTTATGTTGTTAAGCTTATTGGCCTCTTTTGTAGGCTCAGATTCTGCTCCTCCCAGCATTAGCAAGTTAATGGTGTCTAGTGCACTGAGTATGTTAATTGTCTACTGGCATACATTTGTTCCAAACAAGAAAAAATCACCAGTAAATCTTGTGTAATAGAATGCTAAAATTTCTGCATCAATATAACACAAAACAACAAATCATATACATTTGAATAACTAACCTTCTGTTGTGTAAAACTATACGCTGTTCCCCGAAGCTTCAGAATTGATATTAAGGCATCAAAGCCAACAGTCTCCCTCAGCAGTATCTACACCAATGTCAAATCAGCAAAATGATAAGAATCACACATCACCAGGAGCGACAAAAGGTACACACCTGATTAGATGCATTGTTACGAATAAGGTTGTTCAACAACTCCAAACAATCCTGGACAACAATAAGCAAAAAAGTACATTAGCACAAGCAACACATCAATTCATTTTCCAATGTGGAAGAAAAATAATGAAGTTTTCATGGAAGGAACTTCTAAGGACCTTCAATTAATAAAAACTGCTGTGTGTCTTAAGATGATAAGTACTAAAAAATGGGAAAAATGAAAAGAGTTCTTACGGAAAACATATTGGAGCATGTGTACCTATATAAGTTATCGGGAAATTTACCCAAAATTAATTTCAGAACCATACTAAAAATTGTTATAACCTACAAATTTCACAATGCAACAGAAGAGGCAACATATGAACATTGTAGTTTTCTAGTGACTGCTCAGTTAAAGCAGTACATAGGAGCCAACTAGATTAGAACCACAGCCAGCCTTCACTTTCACCATCATACCAGATGTTCAGGTAATGTGTCAAAAATTAGATTCTCAAAGTAGGTTGCTCAAGTCATCAACCATCACATATAGAAGTTGAAACTACACAAATCCAAATGAAGAGACTGAAGTTCCAAGGGAATATGAAGTAAACTTAACAGCATAACAGGCAGTTTAACAAACAAAATGGTAATGTATAAGAGATCAATAATGATCCACCAGAAGGAAAGCTGAACAAGTAGAAAATAGAAACCCGTTCAATTTGAAGGAACTTAATTACCTGTACAACAACGCCACCATCCGACCCTCCTTCCTCTTTAATAATGCTAAATATTTTATCAAATGCACCTTCAAAGACTACAATTTTTTGAATTTCCTAATAATCAAACTGGCCTGGTTAGTGAGGAATTCCAATAAAGATGCAGGGAAAAATATCAGAGTCAACACACATTGAGAAAAAATTGTCACCTCAGCTTCTCGAGTCAGGTAAGTAAGAAGCAGCAATGCTTCATTTCGTATAACCTAGTAAGTATAACATGAGTATTTTCAGGGCATGAATGTAATAAAGTTAAAGGATAAGTCAGCAGGAATGATTCAACAAAAAGAACTTGCACCCACAACTCAAGACTTTTTCATGCATCCCCATTTTAACGTCATTAAGAGAAACAGTTTGCATCTTTTTCCCTGATGACTTCATTTGTAAACAAAGACACTTGACTAACTGCAGAATCATCTCCCAGGGAAAAGCAAATAGCCATGTGAGAAGTAATTGGACAATCAGTATTTCTCAACAAACAATTTTTATACCTCACGATCCATAAGCATATCCATTAGCCTAGTGATTCCACGAGGAATGGTCAGAATGGCTTCCTGTAACCTGAAGAGTACTCAGCAAAGTTCTTTCCAACATAGTTAAGGATTATCACAAATTTAAGAAAAGAAAAATGACCTTTTACTCTTAATTCATACCTGTTTTGTGAGTTTGAGAGAAGGGCTGTCAAAATTTGAAGAGAATAATATCTTATATAGAAGTCCTCTTCTGACTGAAAGTACCAATGGAAGCAGTAATAAGCATGCATTATAAATAGCAGGCTAATCACCTGAACAAATTAAATGAACTCTCACCAGCAAACTCAATAGAAGAGATATGTTGTCTGCTTCTCGGGAAAGTAAATCTGTGTTCATTAAAGCCGGTTGAACCTCATTCTTCAATTCTTTTGCATGATCAATCGGTGTCAAAGCACTTACAAGAGTTTCTAAGGCCCCTCTAATCTACAACAGGTAGCATGTATGTTTTACCACGCAGCGAAACAAAAGCAAACAGTTTGTATGAAGCAAAAGAAATGCAGGAAGAGAAAGTTGCAGAACCATTTCAACGTCATCTCGTTCTTCCTTTAAGACACTCATAAGTACAGGAAATCCTGCAAGAAATATAGTCTAAGAATGTAATGACTAGAATTAGGCAAAGATAAGCGTTGTCAGCATAAATACAACAATCTGTACCCATAGCCCCAAATGCCAGCTGAGCTCCACGACTTTCTGCCACAATAGACTGGAGCTCAATCATGGCATTCCTCCTGTCCTCTGCCAGTACACCATTGCTTATTCGGTCTAGCAGCCGCTCAACATAGCTACCGAAAAAAGGCAAAAGGGATATTCACAGATACATACAAGGAGAATCATCAAGGAAAAGTATCCATCAAAATAGAAAGAAAGGAAAACGAAAGCACAAAATCAAAGATTTCCAAAATATCATTTGTTATCCTCTTGTATGAAAAACGAACATGCTTCCCAATCAAGCACAATAACACTCACTAGTATACAGCACCAGAAATTGATCCGTAATCACAGTTAACATAAAAAGCACAAAACTTTAATGGTGCCCAACAACTTTCAGATTTTCCCAACTAGCATAATTCCTCTGAGCATATTAGACTATGGAAAATGTTTCAACCATCACAACTGCCACTAAAAGCAGAGACCAATTTACCTATCCTCATTGGAACTCGAGTTCTCATTGCCAAAAACAAGCCCAACGACTCCCTGCAGAAGCAAAACATTAATCCAATCAGTTCAAGGTCCACACCTGGGCTCCATTCGGATCATCAATTCCGAAGATCACAAAAAAAAATAATGGATAAGAGAAACACAGCAGTGAATGAACTTAGAGCACACAAAAACCAAGATTCCCAGATAACTGCAGTTAATCAACGAACAGAACAAGAGAAAACAATCAAGAGTGAAAGTGAGAAAGGATCCACCTTATACCCAGATACCAAATCCATCTCAGAACCTCAACTGAGTCCGCTCCACGATTACAGCTAACACCAGAAGAGAAAAACGAAAGTCAACTGAAAAAAATTATGGGGGTAGATTGAAACGTTAAAAAGGATGGTCGAAATTAGCATTGGAGGAGGCACCAAAAGAAACAGTAAGTCCCACAGAAGAGAGTCCCAATGAGAAGCAAAAAGAACGCGATCCCGTGTTGTGATGGATCCGGGAGGAGCGTCGTTTTCTGGTCACAGATATAATCTTCAAATTCAGATAATCTGCCCAGTTTTACTTAATTTTATTCTGTCTTATAAAATTTTGGTCATTTATTTTGTGGATTCTACACAACAAGTCTTATACAAGCTCTATATAAATAAATAGCTGAAATTTATTGAAACAATAAAACATCATAATATTAAACAGAAAATTTATACTCATAATCTTTGCTCTTTTGCGCCCCATGGACTTCAAGTGAATGATGGGCTTTTGTTTATCCAGTCCAAAAACTTCTTATATTAAAATATTAACCGAGTTCAATAATTTTTACATTCAAATCTTTTGTTATTGTTATTCTGTTTCAATTCTATTATATGCTTAATATAACATTAGTTTATAGTAAAAATCACATCCTATTATCTACAAAACTTACAAAACAAT
Organism: Erythroxylum orinocense; assembly: GCA_025531955.1. Classification (NCBI taxonomy): domain Eukaryota; kingdom Viridiplantae; phylum Streptophyta; class Magnoliopsida; order Malpighiales; family Erythroxylaceae; genus Erythroxylum; species Erythroxylum orinocense. The sequence continues at coordinate 9,925,295 of JANZLX010000008.1, forward strand.
ATCGTATTAGACGCAGAACAAGACTGGAACAAAATTATTGAAATAGAAGATTTAGTCCCTAATCTTTATTGATTCAATTTCCAAACCCAATGATAGCACGAAGGAATGGAGAGTGTCATTTCTGCAAAGAAATGAAAATGCAATCTAATTTGATCTCTAGGGTTTTTTATTGGCTGCCCGACCTTCTCCGTTGCCATTTGCCAACTCCATTCCCGCTGGACTTTGGAGTTAGTTTCATCAATAATTAAAAAATTGAATTAGATTAAACGGTTCAATTGTGAAAATTTTGAACTAATCAATTATTTGATTTAGTTTTTAATTTTTTTATTTAATTGATTTTAATACTATTTGTTATTAAAATCAATTAATTTATTAATTAATCGGTCGATTTTTATAAACAATCTTAAATTGATTAATTTTTATTTAATATTTTCTTTTTTAATTAATGATAGTCTTCTTCAATCTTATTTCAAAATTTTCAATTTTACTCAATCTTTAAATAATTTTATGATGATTTAATATTGATTCAGCTTTTAAATCTTAAACCACATGTCTTATCGATTTAACTTTCGATCCGCCTTTTAAAAAAGAGAATCTCCTAATTAGGGGGCATAAAATTTATCTTATAATAAAATTTTAAATTTAATTTAATTTTTAATATTAATAAGAAGTATTAAAAATGTATAGTCTATGGTTATAACCCAAGTTGATGACATTAACTAAAGGACACCTAACAAATAATATTCATGACAAATAATTAAATTTAAAATAAAGAATATACAAACATTTTACTTTCTTTCTCTATAATTCTAAACCTAGCAACGTTCATTCTTTGTAATGTAAGAGATGATGATTCCCCTCACAAGAGAGACTAAATTATTTTGTGTTAGGAATTTAGACTATTTATACACAACTAGAATGCCAATAGAATAACACAAAATTTGATAACAGAGTTCGGCCAAATTGTGCCTACGTCTCCGGGGCTACTGTACACCCTTTTATATTAGAAAGAAAAACAACACTTACAAGTATTTACACACATTCTCAAACCTTTACCCAATACTCTCCAAAATTACTCACAAAAAACTTACTACTCTAGTATTTCTCTTACTCACCAAAGGAGGAGAAAACTAGAAGTTAATATTTTGTTTTCTTTTTTTGGATGGATATAAATGGAAAGGAGAGGGGGTTTGTAACACCCCACTCCCGCGTAACCCGAACCTGACATCGACAGTGATATCCGAGTCTGTGCCCCGCGAGGGTGGCGTGCTAAAGCACTCAATCACTCGAAAATCCGTATAATTTTTTTTGAATCACAAAACAACATATGCGGAAGTCAATAATCAAATAGGGAAGAACCCCTTTTCAATCATACAATGAAATTTTCAAATTTTCCGTATGGCCAATTGGGCCCTCATTCATTCATATACGTTTTCACTTAACACAATTTTCAATGGCCATTCAGGCCCTTTAACAATTACAAAACACTTAAGTCATTTCAAAACACAATTTTATACAAAAGTGCGGAATATAAAATTCAGTACAAAATTAAAGATATGCAATGCAGACGCGAACTGATCTCGACCTCTATTTTTCACTTGTGTGTTGTAAGTACACTCCCGTTGATCTAACGGGGTATTCTTCTGATCCTGAAAAATAGTTGCAAATTTTGGGTGACTTTTGCGAACTCAGTGAGTGACCATCATCGATGACTCACCCAATCATATAACACATAAATCATATTCACATATCATACTTTCACATTTCACCTTATTTCACACATCACATAATTTAAGCATTTACACTATGCATCATAATTCACATTTTTCATTATGCATATGCAGTGCATATGAGACTCACTTTCCATTTATTATTGTCGTTATGACCGAGTGCCTTTTCATTCGCTCATATCCCTTCGTGGATACCGAGCAGTAGCATATAACATCCCATATCCCTTCGTGAATACCGAGGACAGTCGCAATGTTGGGTCCCGATCCCGGGGCCCGCCTGAACAGTACTGGACCCCGTTACCGAGAGCCCAACTCAGTCGGAACAG
>JANZLX010000008.1:9933642-9967355 GCA_025531955.1 Erythroxylum orinocense
ATTCAATCTGTAAAGAAAGCATGCAAGGATAGAGTAGAGCTACTTTTTATATACCAATGATGAAAGATTGATAAAGAACCTTAATTCCTTATACAAAGATCAGATGTTAGCAAATAAATATCTTCATCAAGTAATTAACCTGACTGTGAGTCGCTAATAAAAGAAAAAAAGAACAAGATTTTGACAATTTCTTTATATCTTTAACATGAAAGCCATTTAATATGTACAAGGCGTTGATCAAACATAGCTGCTTAGCTCTTCATGTCAGATATCCAAACCCAACCCAGGACCATGAACACTGATCCCTATATAGCTTGCATTTCATCGAACACTTCAACACCAGAAACATGTGCCAGATTTATCCCAATTCACCTAAGGCAGAAATAGTGTTTTTGCTCTCTCTCTATCCTCTCTGTCCCTACCCAGTGTCCTAGCCCAGCCCCAACATTATCTCTATTTTGACAGAATGCCAAAGAGAGAAAATAAAACAGAAACCTTTCACGAATTCAACGAGTTAAAGGTTGGTTCAGGGAAGATAGAACCAACCTAGATGAGGAAATTGTGAGACAAAAAATAAAACCCAACTGAGCAAATTCCACAGTTCAATGAGGGATAAAAACAACTACCCTTCAATTATAGTACAGGTAAGAGAAGCAAACAATGCAGAAGAAGAACAAATGAAAAAGATGGATAAATTGGATAAGAAAATCTTTTCATGAGTACACGTTGAGGACGACCCACAGAGAAAAAATCATGGAGATATGGGGAATGATTGAGTTTGTGACCCAATTTGGCTGCCAATCTGTGAGCAGCAATCGGTACTTATCAAAACCACAAATAGAGATGTGGGGAAGAATGACTTACCTCCACCAAAAGACACTCCAACTGGAGAAGACCGGCCGCGCAAATGTCAGCAACGAGAAGACAAAATAAAGGTAGAAAGTGGCTCGAGAAAGAGGGAAAAGGCGACGTCGGATTGAGGGTAGTCGAACGTTTTAACATAAACAAGCTAAGGGGTCGGGGAAAGGAGATGTACTTTTTAACAAAAGCAAGGGGGAAATTAAAGGAGATAGTCGGAGCAAGTTGTTTTCACAAGTATCAGACCTTTTGCGACATTGTCTTCAAAATATCATTGGAGTTTCCATTTTGTCACGCTTTGTTTATCAAATGACGCAAAAGGTCTGCCATATCCTTGACGTATTACAAAGACGTTGCAGAAAATGGTATCTTTTCCTGACGTTTTTACAAACGACGCGAAAACTCTACACATTTCGTGACATCTCTCTCAGGGACGTCGCGAATTCTATTAAATTGTTGTAGTGGATGGAGAGGCTCTATTGGGGTAATATTGAGATGGCCAAACAACAAGAAAAGCTATGATGGAGAAAATTAGAAGCATGTTAAGGAAATGCGACAAAGGAACAAGCACATCACAATTTAGAGTGCTTAAATTAGTTCTTAATATTGAATTTTAGAGTCTAATTAAAAACTGTAAAAAGATATGATCTAAGCACTCACAAACAACGTAAGTATTTCCATCCAAAAGATGACAAATTCGTTACTGTAAATAATTAAATCTTTCACTTTCTCCTATTCAATTCAATCAAATATAAAATGTGAATAAATTTAAAGTAAATTAGAATTTCAGTAAAACAAAGAATCAAATCAAAACATAATTACATCCTAGTGTCCTATCTAAATCTATGTCTTAATTTAGTTCAAAATTAAAAAAACAAATAACAACTAAAAAACAATAAAGATAAAGAGATCATTTGTTCTTGAATATTAAATCTTTGAGAAATTCTTATAAAAATCTGATTTAGCATCCTTCCAATCCACTTCCGCTGGTTTTTCAATATTTCTTAACAAAAAAGATACCTTTCTTTTCTATCTTCTTGTCTTTAAATCCAACACCCAAGGTTTTTCAAATAGCCATACAACCCTAACAAAGGCATGCGTAGTAAGTTGTGTTACTTGTGGTAGCTTCTATAACTTGTTTAGAAAATAACATTACCAACATAAGACCGATAAAGGGATATGTAGTGTCATTTTACTTGATCCAAGGGGTAACATAGGGTTGAGTAAGGTAATAAAGGAGAAATAGGATTGACCACTTTGGAACAAAACCTTAACACAGTGGTATGTAGGTTTCGTGTTCAAGGTTCCTTCTCCAATTCTTCCAAGTTTCTCTCCAAATTGATCCAATTCTTTCCCAAATTCACTTCTTTTCCTAAAGATATAGAAATATAATCTGAAATAAATCTCTTAAATAAAATATCAAATCCTTTAAAAACATTCAAAACATAAGCCATATGGTATAAAAATCATAGTAAACGTAATGTATGTCTAGTGTACATCAAACTCTCCAATAGTTAAGCATTTTCTTGCCCTCATCCAAACCAATTCCATCGTTCAACATCAAGTAGAAAACAATTCCTATAAAAATGTTAAACCAATTAAACATAACCATGGAGATTCTTCACTACTCATCCAACCATTAGTGTCATCAAAATGCTAACTAACTACTTTGATCAATTCACAAGTTAAATTTAATTTACCTTATGATCTTTCAAACTTCAATTTGAATCACAAAATTCAATTCTTTGTATAAAATGATCATGAACAAGATAGAATGTTTTAACTTTAAATCTTATTAATAAGAAATAAATTTAAACAAAATAAGAGCATAAGAAGTTTGTCTGAAAATTGACCTAACCTTTTTACATGAGAGTAAACATCTTGCCATAAATACCTCCAGGTACTTATCTAGGCCACTATCTCAATAACACTTTTAACTTCAAGCATCTTATTAGTATAAAGCCAGTAGGGTGAACTTATTCATGTTTATTTATTCACTATTTTAATGAGGGATAATGAAAATGCTTAAGTTAAGTCATAATTACTTTATGCATATGCAATTTACATAAGAAATAGCATAATGTTCGTAATGTATTCATTCTTCAAATTCATAAAGCAAATTGAACTCACTTACTTGTTTATGCTCATAACTATTTACATATACATTCCAAATCATAAAAACAATAAAATTTATAATTAATTGTATCTAATAGTATGCTTTTATGGGGAAGCAATTTTCTAAGAACTACGTACTTTCTATTGAGAAAGTAATGTAATGACAAAATTGATAAGATTAAGTGTATATATATATATAAATCTTATGATCCCTCCTATAGACTGAAAATAAACAATGTCCTCAATGTTTCAAAAATGCAAGAACAATCAAAATAATAAAAGAGAAACGAAATATAGTAAAAATTAAACTTCCCTGAATTTGAGTCTTATGGCCCAAGTTTTGTAAGAGATTTCATTATATTAATCTATCAATAAAGTGTTGAATGGAGTTAAAAAAACTATGGCAAAATGCAATTTTAGAGAAAGAAAAATACATAATTGTATATGTACATATATGATCAAGATTATTAGGAAAAATGAAAAAAAAAGTAAAAAAAATTATTCTTTTGGAGGAGCTAGAGGTATTCGCGATGGCACATAAGGAACTATCACCCACTAGTCCTTTATACCAATATACATTCTTTATATTTAACACATATAGTAGATTAAGAAGACATCTTTATAGCTTACTACTTTGATACACTCTCTCCTCGTGTATAGAGAATGTACAAAAAGCTTTTGTGCATATATCATCGTTGGTAGGGATGTTTATGGTAGGGTAACCTGACCCGTTCATAAATAACTTGAACCTGAAAGTCAGGTTCAGAAATTTTACGAACCTGAACCTGAACTTGAACCTAAAGAACCTATAGGATGGGTTAACCTATTTTCAGATTCGGTTCTCAAGGTAACTAGGACCTACTGATATCAATATATATGATTAAAAATATAAAAAAATTGGTGAAAAAAAATACAAATTATTCATAAAACATGCATATAAAATTCATAAAAGATTAATCGAATATGTTAAACCCAAGCAAAGTAAAAATAAGCCAAACAATGTCTTATAAAAGATCTGTACTAGAAAAAAAGCGATAAAATATTAAACAATTATTCTTCGAATAGGATGGTAGGATGATCCATTGTTATACATGAAGCATTTCTGTAGAAAATAAAAAGAGTTAGACTCGTTATTTCTTTTGTAATTAAAAAATAATTTTTTATTTATTCGTATATTAAAACAAGGTAAAGTAAATTAGATTACCTGATTCAATTTGCTCAAGTTCTTCAAGTCTCTTTTTCACAAAAAAGGAGCTTGTGATTTTCTCAACCAATCTTGTCCATAAACGAAAGCCTCCATCATCTTTGAAGAAAGAGAGCTACGAAATGAATTAAGCACTCGACCTTTTATACTAAAAGTCGACTTAGATGCAACAGTGAGGGAACGAACTGCTCTACTAGATCTCATTGATTAAAATAATAATAAAACTATTCTTCAAATATCATTAAATCTTATTTTATCATGTTAAAATAATAATAATAATAATAACTAATAAACACAAAAAGTATCATTTTTCTTATTACAACTTAGTGTAGAAAATTCAATTAATATCATAGTTAAAACTTCAAATATTATATTATAAAAAGCGCAGCCATATAAAAAAATACACTCCAATAGTCTATTACTAAATCAACTCATTTTTCATTCCTTTCTGATAAATAAAACTATGTTTGTATTTGTATAAGACAATATTATTATATTCTTATTATTTATTAGCAACTATATTATAGATTTTTAAGAATCAGTATTACTTGCTTGTTTAATGTTTATAATCTCTCATAAATATCTAAGCTAATATATATGCCTTAAAAGACTAAAATTGCAGGATTTCTTAATAAATTTTTTTAAAACTTATTAGTTTCCTTAATTAATCCCTAAATGATTATATTATATTAGTTAATGATTTTTTTCTAGTAATAGTTTAATACTTCGATCAATAACTTTGACACATATTAATTACTATTTGAAGTAGAAGTATTAAGTGTTATGCATTAGTTGTTGTAATATTGCTAATTATTTGTATTTGGTTCAGATCCAGTTCACAGGTTCGCAGATTTTCTTGAACATCTCTAGATAGCGTAAATGAGTTGTTGTAAATAAAAAAGGAAGAAGAGAAGAAAATTCTAATGATAAAATTCAATCTTTATAAAATTTAAAATTCAATCTTAAATTTCTCATCTTACCAATTTAATTTTTGATATAGTTTTTAAAACATTAGATAATTCAAAAACATAGGAAGAATTAAAAGGAAAAAATCAAACATTTTATTTATACAAAAAAACAAATTGGGAAATTTTATATTTTAGGAAAGACCTTTCTATTTAAATTACGTGCAATGCAAGTCTGTCTAACAAAGGCAAATCCTATTTCTTATAATTAATTAGTTATTAAACCTACCTAATTCATACCATAAAGACACTACCAGGAGCATTTTCCGTACCCTACTGAAGAATACGACTTTCCTACTGTTTCCAACAGAACCGAACCGACCCTTGCCCTTACCCTACTCAAAAGTTCACTTTTCCCTTCCAATTTCCAACCCAACCCCAACTCCAACTCCATCGCATCTTCCGCTTTCAAACTCCAATTTAAAAATATGTTTTTTTACAAAATTATTATTAAAAATACACGTGTCAAAATATTAGTAAAAATAAATGTAGATATTTGAGAAATATGAGGCGCGTGAATGACACACTCCCCGAAATCCCGCCAGACAGAATCTGTTCCTATAAACATTCGGACAAGTGTCGATACCGAGATTAGGGTGTATCATAAACACTGTAGTACAATGCATCGTCAACCCCAACCCCACTCTCTCAATAACTCACGGTATCAACGTTCTCCAATCACGCACAAAACCAATCTGCTCTTTTGCTTTCCTATTTTGTTCATGATTATCTCAATCTATCTGCCCAAGTCGTGTGTATGTGAAAAGAGATAATGGCTACAATGAAATGAAATTCTTAAACAGTGTAATTGGTCCACTGTATGAGAGTTGTGGGGCCTGTAGCAACATTTAAGAAGATCCCTGTGGAGGAGTGGAGTGCAAAGAAAGATTTTTTTTTTCCATTTTTTTTTTCTTTATCCTTTTAAATATCTACCAAACGGCTAGAAGAGGAATTGACGTTGAAACCTTGTCCTCCTCCCTCTGCTCTTCGTGCAAAAGAGAGAGAGAGTGAATTTTAAGATCGTGGGATTTTGCGGGATTGTGGAGGCAGATATTTCTAGAGTAATAAACGTGGGTTTGATCCGGAATTCATTAGGATCTCCGGAAATCCCTACTGTTCTTGTGGGAAGTAGGGATACTTAGATAGAGAGAGAAAAAGAAAGTGAGTGTGTTGTTGTTTGTACTGTTGACGTCACAATTTGATTGTTGAGTTGGGTTGTGAGAAGAATCATGTCTGATGGGTACTATAGTTCTAAGAAGACTGATGATATATGCGAAGATGTTTGCGGCCAGGTACTCTTCTTCCCAACTTTCATTCAATTTTTGTTTGAGTCTGATACTGAGTGAATGGTTGAGTCCGCTGGTGCTTTGTGGTCTTGCTCGGATTTTTCCTTTTTAAGTGCATCTGAGATTTTACGCTTTCTTTCTTTCGCCTCATCGAATTTAGGATTTGTTTAGCCTATTTAAACTTTTGGAAGTTTCTGATCAACCCCTTTCATTATACGTGGGAAAATAAATCTTATGCGGTCTTCCTTTATCCTGATAGCCGCTTTTGAGCATTGTTTGTTTCATGGCTGTCTTTCTAACAAAAAAAACAAGCTTCCTTTTTGGCTTTGAACTAGAAGTGGGATATTGTGCATAACATCGCTGCGGCCTTCAACGATTGGATGTTATTGAGTTTTCTTTTTCAGGTAGAAACGTATCAGTCTTGGCATCAATAAAGTTTCTCGTAATCCTTCAATTACTCGAAGTAGAAGGCTATTAAAAATCTATGTCGGATTAAGCTTACTTGTTCTTGCCGCAAGGTTTAAAACTTTTTGTTTGATTCTTTTATAAGCTGGTATGTTCTTCTGCGGATCTTTCGATGTGTTATTTTGAGATTCAAAGAAATGGCTGCAAGTTTTGTTTATGTTTTTGCGTGAATTGTGTATGCATTAAAACTCTGTTTTGTCTGTTTATAAAAGGTGTAGTCGAACCGTTTGTTTGTATTCTCTTCTTTGTTAGAATATAATAAATCACATTTAATCCCTGATATCTTATGAACTTTTTGTTTAAACTGCAGCAGAGATCTCGTACAGCTTTGAGCATGTCTAGACTGAGGTGTATCTTGCGAGGGTTGGATTTCAAGACATACATATTCATGTTCACAGTTATCCCTTTGGCACTCTTCGGGATCTATGTGCATGGACCAAATGTTTCCTTTTTCCTCAGACCATTATGGGCCTCTGCTCCAAAATCCTTTCAAGTGCTTCCTCACTATTATCATGAGAATGTGTCAATGGAGACTCTCTGCAGGCTTCATGGTTGGGGGATTCGTGAATCACCAAGGCGAGTTTACGATGCAGCGTTGTTCAGTGTTGAACAGGATATGCTTACTATTCGGTGGAAGGAATTATCTCCGTATGTAAATCATTTTGTGCTCCTGGAGTCAAACTCAACATTCACAGGCCTGCCTAAGGCATTGGTGTTTGCAGCTAATCGTGACAAATTCAAATTTGTGGAGTCTCGATTGACTTATGGGACAATTGGAGGGAGATTCAGGAAAGGTGAAAACCCATTTGTTGAGGAGGCATATCAAAGAATAGCTTTGGACCAGCTTATACGAATAGCGGGTATAGAAGATGATGATTTGCTGATAATGTCTGATGTGGATGAGATCCCTAGTGGTCACACCATAAATCTCTTGAGATGGTGTGATGACATTCCACCTGTCCTTCATCTTCAAATGAATAACTATTTATATTCTTTCGAGTATCATTACGACGATAAGAGTTGGCGGGCTTCAGTCCACAGGTACCAGAAGGGGAAAACTAGATATGCACATTATCGACAGTCTGATTTGCTCTTGGCAGATTCAGGATGGCATTGCAGCTTTTGCTTTCGTCACATCAATGATTTCATATTCAAGATGAAAGCTTACAGCCATAATGACCGAGTTAGGTTCTCTCATTACTTGAACCCTGAAAGAATCCAGGATGTGATATGCAAAGGGACAAACCTGTTTGACATGATTCCTGAGGCATACACGTTTAAAGAGATAATTGGGAAGATGGGTCCTATACCTCGCTCTTATTCAGCAGTCCATCTGCCTGCCTACTTGTTGGGTCATTCGGAGGAATACAGATTTCTTTTGCCTGGCAACTGCAGGAGAGAAAGTGGGTGAGAGGCAGGCATTGCTGAATGCTGGAGATGTACATTGTGCTTTGTTATGGCATTGGCACACCTTGTTCTCAAGTACAGGGTTTCTTCCATGATGGAGGTATTATATCCAATTTTGGGCAAGGGGTGGGAGGGGGAGTGGTTTGGTTTAGAGCTCTGGTGAACTGAACATGTACACAAATTGCATGAGAATAGGATGACATTTTCCCAGGTGGTTTTGTTTGATAGGAATATTACCTTAGCTCACTAATTTTTCACCCTTAATTTTGATCATGTAGCATTTGATTTCTTTCAATTCTCATGTATAGATCTTCATTTATCAGATACCCTTTTTTTATATCTGTTTACTTATCCTCTAAAAACTTTTTTTTCTAACCTTTATGATAGTTTGGAAATTTACTTTTGATACTTTTATTTATTTTACTAGACCTTTGGCTTTTTCTGGCAATTCTAAAGAAAATGTAGTATATACTGTAGCAACAAATGCATACAAAGTGTCCGCTGCAACGAACATCAGTTGCTTAATTAAGTTTTGATACAACAACAAACCTGATTCAGAAACAAAAGACAATCTTAAAACCTCACAACCCCTTGTGATCTTTCAAGCTCTAAATACGTTGCTGCACTTGAAAATCCATTAAGGAAGATATTTCTACGACCTTAAAAGCAATCATATCCGACTCAACATCGCCGAAGAAAACACTGGAAAAGGTACAGAAAGCTTCAGACAAAACTAAAGCAGCACATAAATGGGAAGGTGTTCTTGTATCTGGGAAGCTTTTGCCTGGTCGCTTGTCTTCATAACCGGTCAAGCCAACTAAAGACACTGTCCTGAGAACCAAACTGCAGATCCTGCATCATATTGTAATGAATGAATTATTGTATAACTATGCCATAAGAAATAAAATTTTGTTAAGAAGAGTAAGCGGAATTAATTACAGAAAGCTGGAAGTCCGGTGGACTGTCTAGCTCTAGGTTTTCAAGGTCAGCAATTCCTGCAGGTCTGTTCTTTCCTGTTACTTGATTACCACTATAGGATACATTATTCCCTCCCGAACTGGTGCAAAAAATGGACGAGGAATCGAACACTTCCTTGCATAACAAGGTATCATCTATGTCATTGAAATCATAGTTTTCAACATTCTGAGATTCACCAGCCAACCATGAGGGAAATCCCGTCTCGTCCTCGGTATGAGAAACTGGGACCCAACCGTTCTCTTCCTTGATTTGTTGTTCCTATAACAGAATGATAAAAATCATGTACAGATCAAAAGCATAACAGAATATGGATATGGATTGAAGTGAAAAGAATTAAAGCTAGACAATATGTGCCAATGGGGTAAACTTATTTTCATTAACCTCATGTGAACTGACCATCTCATATAAACCTATAATTCTGAATCAAAAGGTTGCCTACCGGGGCTAGCGGCTGTGCTCTGTAATCATCAGCAGAATCATCAAATGTAACAGATTTCCCTCGTCGTGGCGGTACGGGTGGCTTTGTATTGGGCGTCTTCGGAGAAGTTTGAAGTGCCAAAGCATCCGAATTTTCACCAAGAAGTGCGAAAGCATCCGAATTTTCACCAACTGGGTTATCAGTATTCTTATCCGATTGATTCTTTTGTTGGTAGAAAATTTTAGAAACCACGTATTCACCCTCCCTTTCATCTTCAGCAGTCCCTAAATGGAACTGATGCATCACCCATTTCGATTTATCCGGTTTGAACCCTTTCTTTGAGGCTTTGTACAGAACCATAATTTTCTTGAAGCCCTTGTGAACTCCATTTTCCATCACAGATTTGGTCTTGCCAGTCTTGTGCCAGCGGACTTGCTCTTCACAAGAACTCTGTTCATGGTGGACCTTGCGACGCTTCCTCTGACCACTAGTATATGCATTAATCGTTTTGTGAAAGAAATGAACACTGCTTCCATCTTTCTTAGCACCTGAAAACAAAATTTCACAAGAATGTGCGTAATTACTCTACTAACTGAAATTTCAGCAAACAATTTACTGTCAATATATTCATTCCTGGACCAATCAGCTGATTGAACTGACATCAAAAGATCAATCAAAGGTCAAAATCTGGCATTTGGAGATGAGTTAAACGTATAAGGTTACAGAATTCCTCACCTGGAAGGTTTTCTGGGTGAGTGTAGCAAATTCCTTTATCTTCCTGAAGCGTAGAGATAAATTCATCAATAAACATATGCGGCTTTGAACTTCCAACACCGCATTTTGCTGCTAAATGATCCAAGAGCTCTAGATCAGATGGATCAAATTTTACACCAACAGGCAGGCCAGGCCATTCATCAGAAACCTGCACAACACAACACAGACTTCAGATAAAAAACAACTGCGGGAATCGCTATTTACTACAAACATGAAAATGAGTTCCAGAATGCGTCTGAAAAATCTCAAAAAAGTTTGAGAAATGCAGCTCTTACGTCCCATATGAATTAAGTGTCGTCTAGAATAAATTTTCTGATTTATAACGTGTCACAATGATCATATAAAAGGTCTATGAAAACTGGAACTTACATCACTGTTATCTATGCGATAATGGCAGTTTGGACATTCACGATTTGCCCCACAATCTTTGATTTGGTGAGCACAGGATCGAGAGGCATTTCTTACTTTAACTGCAATTCCTTTATTGTCAATAACCCAGGCCCTGAAAGAGTAACATTCTTGAGTATTACATTCTTGCAACCAAAAAAGCACTCTGCTAAGACCATGTTGTCTTCAAATGCAACAACATTCAAACGCTGACAGGCTAAGTAAAGCGCAGAAATTTGCACCCAAATAAGGTTATCTTAACACATTTAACCAAGATCAACAACATTTTATAACCACAAGAGGAAGGCACCTAGATACAGAGCATTATAGAAGAAAGAATATTGAGGTTAGAAGATATCATGTCAGTTAAGGTGCATCGTTGCGATTTAAACATATCCGAAGTAAGTTAATAAACGCTAACCAAATGCTAGGTAATAGCAAATACTGATTTACAATGTCCATTCAGGCAGAGCAGTCAATCAGAAAGCACACTCTTTCAATGCTTTAAACCCCAATGAGCATCCATATAAGGAAGAATATGTTAATGGGCAATCTGTAAGCAACTGGTTTTCTCTCAACTATACTCTTCTCACAGAGAAATGTTTGTAGCTTAAAAACACAAAACAGATTAGTAATCAGAGGTTCCATTTATCTCAAATTTTGTCGCACACAAGGAGTCAAGTGTCGTTAGTAATGTTTAGCTAAAACAGGAAAGAAGAAGAAAGAGCCTTTGACAGAAGAAACAGAAGATTCTGACAGTATACGTCAAGTTTCACTAGCAAAATGCTACATTCGGTTAGTACCATATCCACACCTGACATTTTCCCAAATGGGCAACTCTCATAAGCAGAAATCTACCAGAAAATCATTACTTATCATTGGACTTGAGAACAAGAGCCAAAACCATAATACTCAGACAAGCTTGATTATCTATCTGTTTATTCATATACGGGTTTACTTCAAAAACAGTCATTTTTTTGGTTAAAATTACTTCACTTATCCAACACTGTAAGCTGAAAAACAAGCTATCCCACTAAACGAAATCCGACGAAACCCAACAACAAATTCCGTAAAGATCAAAGCTTAGATTCAACTTGGAAACAACTTCTTAGACTCCAACAACAGCGTTCCTGTTATTCCTAACCCTTACCTTGCCATTTCTAAGCTAGAGAAAGCGAGAGAGAAAGACAGAGGTAAGAGCTGATCATGCTAATATATATATACACACATTTATAAAGTTTGCCCCCGTCTCCACTAGAATAAGTAAGTGAAGTGGAAAGAGAGAGAGAGAGGCCTGTCTCCGAGCGGGAAAACTTCGCCTAAGCTTCCATTATGATAGGTATGGGCACCGAACCTGAGCTTCGAGTTAAAAGAACCTTTGACTAGGTGGTGGTAACCAGAGGCTCGGTGGGTTTGTGGTTGACCGAACCTTGACTCGGAGCCTGAGGCATTGGGTTGGGACATGGTACAGAGTGTCAATAACGTGAATAACTAGACTTTTAACTTGCTTCCCAAGCTAAACATGGAATTGAAAGTAAATGAGAATTGGAAGCTACTGTGGTTTACGCGGTGCGATGGGAGAGAGAATCCAAGAGACGTTTTGAGTGTTGAAGAATCTTTCCTTTTTATCTTTTTTTTTTTTTTTAGCTCCAAATAAAATATTTTTATTAATGCTTTATTAATAAATATTATATAAAATGTTAAAATAAATGTAAATAAAAATAATTTATTTTAAGTTTTATTTAATTTATAATTATTATTAGTAATAAAAATATTTATTATTTTATAATAATCATAAAAGTTGAAATAAATAAAATAACTAATTAAAAATTTTTTAAAAAAGGAAAGCAGAGGTAGGAGGAAGGGTGGGAGATTTTAAAATATTTTGAAAATTTTGCAAAAAAATTTTCCCATTTTTATACAGCCGGTATTTTGAATACCGGCTGGTACTATCTGAAACGAATCGATACTAACCAGTATTTAAATCCGATACATCAATCCTTTATTTCGTACCAGTTTTGGTCTAGTACAATACGTACCGGCAGGTGCAAACTAGTATTCATATAACTGTTTAGCCCTAATAAACTTTTAATCATTAAAAACGGAAATTGAATACTAAATTTATGTTGAAAAATATCAATTTCGCTTTTTTGGTTTATATTATGTAAGAATTATAATATAATCCCGTGTATTTAATAAAATTTCAATGTTTTTAAAACGGAACGAAAGTTAAATCGATAAGATAAGAAGTTTAAAAATTAAAAATTAAAATATGATTTAAAGAGATTACTTTCATCAATAGAAATTTATTAAAAAGAAATTATTAAATAATAATTTATTTATTTATTTTAATATATAAAATTTTATTAATTTATAAAAATTGGTTAACTAATTAATAAAATGATTATTTTATATTAAAAATTATTAAATTAAAAATTTTTATGATTCAATTATTTTAAAATTAGCACGTGGATTCCCGCAGAGTCAAGGCTGTGTTGGCTGTTGCGTCTTTCTATTTGGACGAAACACAGAAAAGAGCACTATCATGGGACTTGAAAGAGTGGCGGGCGGCGCTGGAAGAATAATGCATGTACTCACAACAATCATTGATTGCTTGATAGAGAGTGAGCGTTTCACCCTTGTTTTGCTCTGTTTTGGTTCCATTTTTAGTAAAATTTAGGACAAAAGTGTAATATGATGATCCTAGATGTTACAAAGGTTATCATTTGTCCTTTAATTTGTCTCCATTGTTATGATGAAGGCAAAAAGTCCATAACTATGAGGTATTCAGTTTAGATGAACATAGATAAGGCATGCTTAACAACGTTGTAAAACAAAATGGCAGTGAACTTATGAAAGACCAGAAGATCTAGAGATTAAACGTTTCTAACTTTATTCAGACTGAGACTATGGATTATAAACAAGGTTTAAGTACAGAATTATTTCTAACTACCCAGCAACCAAAAAAATCAGAGCAAACTGATGTTTTATGCAAAGGAGTATTGGATATAAGGTGATTCCCTATTGAAGCTGGTGGACTAACTCAATTGGCAGTTTTGCTTGCCAAGACTATTGACCCCTTGTTATGGATTACTGATCCTTTACTTTGTGCCTTTGAATGGGTTCAGTAGCACTGGTTAAAGCAGAAAAATAAGCCTCTTGGCTTGTCCTCCATCTCCGTTTCAGGGGTTTCACCAGACTCATCTCTTATGCCCATCAACGAACTTGTCCCAGGAGACTCTGGCGGCAATACCATGTTCTTAGAAGAGAACATCTGAGCAGGCACGACGAGCTCTGGTGGCGCAATGGTTGAAAGATAGTGCAGGAGCATCTGTTTAATTTCGCTGAAGTTTGGTCGAGCATTTGGATCTTCATTCCAACACGCGGTCACCATCAATGCCAAATCTTCTGGGAGTTTCTCAGCACTGGGTCTCACATTCTGAAACAATAATCAAATGAGAATCCCATAATGCTAGTGAACACAACTAAATGACCAAGTCTGAACTTTGGGAATGAGCTATTTCTTGTAAATGTGATTATCTAATGAGTTGATAAATTAACATAATCTGAGTTGCCCGTGTCACAGTCCCCAATCCAATTTCGTTAGCATTTTCACTATCATTTTAAGCAGTTATGATCTTCACTATAGTCCTAAGTCGGTATGCTATCTCCATCTGCACCTGTCAATAAAATAATTCACAGTAGGAGTAGACATCTTCTCTAAGAAGGTTTGGTGAGGCTTCTGCATCAAGTTCAAACCTTTTCATACTTATCATCGGCTGAAGAGGTAGTCCCCGAAAGGCCTTATTGATGCCTGTTAAGGAGAGCAAGTCTCTTACACGTAAATTTCACTTAAGTTTATGATGTAAAGAGGGTTTTCACCTTAAAAGCAGCTGCATATGCTGCCTGTAGATTAGACATGCCTTCAAAAGGTAACTTGTTATGGATAAGCTCCCATAAGACGATTGCAAAGCTATAAGCATCCACCTTGTGATTGTAATGTTTTTTCTCCCCACGACGTAACGTGACTGTGCTGTATAACTGCCAGCCAAATAGGAATATTAACAATTAGGACTTTAATATGACTTATGAACAATTGTTAAAAAACCATATTAAAGGATAAGTGAAAGCATCAAATATGAACCTCTGGAGCCATCCATCGATAAGTTCCTGTCTCTGCAGTCATCATCTCTGTTAATGACTCTTCTCTGGCTAAACCAAAATCTGCAAGTTTCACAGTCCTGTGATCGGCAGTCAAGATCAAGTTCTCTGTACAATACAATTTTCATGATTTTAAGCAGAGTCAGTCCCAACACCTCCCATATAACAACACTAAATCCAATGCATATATAAGCAATCACTTGTTAACATGTCTGATCTTAGAAGTGTTCAGCCATGTGTGAAATGAAACACGTATTTCCTCAAAACACTACATTCAAATTTCATCTCATAGAAAGAGCCGTTGTTCACTAAAATTTCAATAGACTGCTAATTTATTTCTAGTAATTCAATCTCCATCCCGGTATTTTAGTATTGCATCATACCAGGTTTTAGGTCACGATGAATGATGCCATGGGAGTGTAAGCATTCCATTGCACGAGCAATATCAAGTGCATATCCCACTGCCACATGCATTTCCAACCGGTTAGGTCTCAAGTTCAGTAAGAATTTGCGCAATGTCCCACCTAATAGAAGCTCAGTTACAATCACCATGACAGGTTCCTTGCAGGCACCAATAAACTGTACGGACAACAGCCCCGTTAGTTTTAGCATAGACCAATTGAGCAGAAAGTAAACGACAAAGAACTTTATGCTTCTAACTAGTGGAGCAACCTTTACTAGATTCTTATGTTGAACTCTCGATAACATTGAAACCTCTCTAGCAAACCTTGCTTCTTTCTTGGCAATCTCTTCAGGTGTTTCCCCTCTATGTACCATTTTAATGGCAACATTTAGATTCTTGTACCTAGGAGAAAAGGAAAATTCATTACCAGTTGAAAACTTGGGATAATGGCAGAAAATAGGAAACTCTTTAAGGAATGATCTTAACCGTCTACATGATCAAGAAATAACAGTGTCAAAGAATAGCAATGATTTTACGCATCCATCAGGAAAAGAAATTTGGCGTGCTTATTAGAATCAGATGAAATTCAAATAAGAAATGAATCAAACCTCACGGCTCCTAATATTGAGAAACAAAAAGGAGAACAACCAGAATCACGACTTACTTTCCCTCGTATACTTTGGCATGAGCTCCTTCTCCGATCTTTGGCCCAACAAAAAGAAGCTTAGGGTCAATCAGCCACTTATCATCCAAATCAAAATCTCCAGAATAGAACCCATTACTAGATTCCATTTTTTATTCTATACAAATATCATCTACTGATTAACAAAACCAATCTCCTCTATCAATCACTGTTTTGAAGTCTAGAAAGCAAATTCATCCTAAACAAACAGGAAATTATCACTAATAAAAAGGGTTAAAGTTTCGCACTTGCTCCATATTGTGCCCCAACCACGCCCGCAAATTCAAAAATGATTAGCATTTTCCTTCGTTTGAGAGGCAAAGAATGAAACCCCACATGTTCTCATTGATAGTAATGAAAACAGATGAGAACTTTTGTTGAAAAGAGATAGCTACCAGAAACGGAACAAGGTGCCCAGCAGATTCTGGCAGAAACAGAGCAGTAGATAAAACAATATGGCGAAGAGAAATGGGGTTGCAATAATATAGAAAGGAAAGATCACTAAAAGACTGAAGTAAAGGCTAGAAGGGGTCGGCCCATAGGCAGATCTGGAGTGATTTCCAGTTTGAGGAGTTCAGTGGATTGAAAAGTTTCTCTCTTTACGTGTATTGAATGGAATTGTCGTGTCTGTTGATGTGTAGATAGATAAAGGCGCGGATTTGAGGCTTGTGTCAGACAACAGTGGTGAGCTTCAATAGTTTTATTTCTTTTCGATGTGAAATAAATAAACAATGCAATAAAATGGAAAGTTGGATAGACAGAGAAAAGAGGAAAGGGTTGGTGGAAGTGTGAAAGTGATTGAATACTCAACTTTCACTGTTGCTGGAGATGGTCAGACCGTAGAAGATGTACCTGAAAGGACCATCTCTGTATTTTTCTTTTCTTTTCATTTATTTTATAAAATTCCAAGCGGTTGGAACTTGGAAGAGTAAAAGCTGAGGATTTGAAAGTAGGGTTTTATGTCTCTTGAATGGAATGGAAGATGGTTGAGGAGGAGGAGCTGCTCAGTTTGGGCAGAAAGAATGGAGCTTGACACATAGGGAGTTTTGGACAATGAGTTTTCTTGTTAGATTTGGTTACTTTGGCCTAAAGGACATTTGTCAACTTCCATCTTACACATAACCTTAGATGCCATCACCAAGTTGTCATGACTCTCGTGGTGCTCTTCTGCCATCTCCATCTTCATCTAGCTGATGATCTTGGTGTTGCCATTTGATTGAGTGATTTTATGATTGTTTCTCATGTTATACCAACTGTGTTCTTGATCGTTTTCAAATTTAAAGTTACCCAGTTGTGAACATTTTGACTATTTAAGCAACTATATATCTGAAATAAGTTTAGCCTTGAGAATGGCTGTTTGAAAGAAGTGGAGAGTAAAATATAGGAAATAGAGTAAATTGAAAAACTAACTACCACCCTCAGCGTTGACTCCAGAAAACGCGGTTTGTTACAACTTTGACATTAAAACACCGACAGGTTAAAGTGTTGAGCTAGTCAACTGACGGTGCCACGTCAGGTGTCAGTGTCTGCTCCCAGTGTTAAAATGGGTAAGACTGTAATTTGGCGTGCATGAATAGCAGCCACGTGGGTGATTCTAGTATTCTACCCATTGGGATGACGTGCCATCATCGTATCGATCCATAAGTTACCTTGGCCTATAAAAATCATATAATGTATTAATAGTTGGAATTATAAAAAATTTAAGTTTAACATTATAAAATTAGTTAAAGATTACATAAAATTTAAAATTTTAAAATAAAACTAAAAGAAATTATTTTTACTTATAAAAAAATTTTAATTAAAAATATTATTAAATAAAAGTTAATTTGTTTATTTTAGTTTATAAGAAGGTATTAATTAATAAAAAATTAAAATATTAATTAATAAATTGAATGATTTTTAATAACAAGAGTTAATAAAATAAATTGAATTAAAATGTTAAAAACTGAAAAAAAAATTGAATGGTTCAAAATTTTTAAGATTAAATCGAGCAAACTAGTTAAAAAATAATTGCAACAAACACGAGATGCAGGAATTAAGGATACCCTTTTCACCAATTTATAAATTTCATCATCAATAACCACAAAATTGATAAGATAAAAATTTACTAGTGATTTTACGCTTCTTATTTAACGTTAAATTTTGGTTGGTGTAGGAGATTATAAATATTTGTACAAGATTTAATATTTTTTATTATTAGTATTTTAAAAAATCATATAATTTTTTTTAAAATTGATATTAAGAAGATTGAAAATAATTAAATAAGCAAAATTTGTATTTAAATCCTTAATTTCAATTTGAAATTAAAATTATCATCTTAATAATTTAGTAGAAAGGAATCTTATGTAAAAAATATTAGATTTATAAATTTTCATTAATTTGAAATTATCATTTTAATTCAGATTTATTAATTTATTAATAATATGATAATTTATAAAAATAAATAAGGAATTAAGAACCAATTACATCTAAATCCAATTGATGAGAGGATCAAATCTCGTGCTCTGGTTATAATACTTCTATCATGTTTTATTAAATCTCATCCACACATTTATGTTTTATATTTTATTAATTTTATCCATATATTAACGTAAACTCTGTATATTTATATAGATAAAATTTAATAAAAATTGAGAATTTGATCCGATTGAAGAGTATGGTAATTCACTTTCTGAATATGACGTGAAACAGCCAGGGGTCTTTAATCCTTGTCGGTGAGCAAAAATAAAGTTTGTGTGGGGCCATATCATTTTAGACCCTACAAGTTCTAATAATGAGAAAGCCTTGGACTTTGAAGCAAATTGTACTTTCCATGATCCAAAGACATGATCTTTATGTTTTTGTTAGCTTGCGAGTTTCTTTCTCGTGGACTTTTTGGCAGTCGGTGAGTGGTTTTAGCCTTCCACTCAATCTTCACTTCCAAGTCAAGGCTACAATGTTCAAAATACTTCAAATGAACCATTTCACATAAAAGCAATTACGACAAAACATAGCATATAAGCAATGAAGAGGACATGAAGATTTCAAGTGGTAGGTGTTGGTCTGTCGGGAGTTTGGGTTGGAAGTAGTCAGTGGTAGAACTTGAGAGAAGTGTCTTAATCGTAAGTCAAGTCTAAGGGCAGCTTGCAGGGCTTCCTACCTATTCTACAGGAATTTGGGAGGCACAGGAACATCCAACCAAATTTGAAGAATGCAGCTGCAGAATTTTACCAGCTTAGAAGAAAACTGTTTTAAATCAGAATCTGCAGAACCGTTAACCAGCATAATGTTTCTAATAAACACAAGAGCACAACTGTAGCTCACAGATCTCAGCGGCGCTTATAAATACAAGGTTTCAACTCAGGCCATTCGATTTCTTTCCTCTTTGAGCTATGCTTCTCCTGCAGAACCGAAGCATGATCAAGAACTAATCAATAACTGCAAAAAATTTCCATATTGAGAATGCAAATCAATTGATGGACAGAACTTATAGTGAATGCATAAAGTAAATGACCTTTTTCTTGAAGTATAATAAAATGAACATTTTGTTTGAGAAATCCTGCACACGATATATGTCCGTAATTAGTGGTGTGGATAAAGAATTGAATATATGGAGGTGGATGCAAGAACGTGTATACACCTTCCATGTAGAGGTGAATCCTAGATTAGAAACAGCTTTTGAAAACTCCTTCGGATCTGCTCCTCCATTGTTCGAATCAAACCTGCTCTTTACCTCGGCTATCAGAAGCCACCCACTATAAAGAACATAAGATGCTTCATGAACAAAATAATGGACATAAGATGCTTCATGGACAAAATAATGGACCTTTAGCTGTACTTCAAACACTCAAACAAGAACCTGCAGCAAACCTGGGCTTAAGAACTCTGTGAGCTTCCTGGATGTAACTTGGATAATTAGTCCCCATCAAAGAAAGGCAAAAGACAGCAACGTCCACGGATGATGTATCAAGTGGTATCTAACAGAAAACAACAGTGAGCAACTGGTAGAATTGGTAAATATTAGCTCTAACTAAAAACACCTTCCTACAATGTCTCTTGTTGAGAATCAGTATTTAGCATTATAAAGGGCAAGTTTACAGCAGACATACATTGGACATATCACAAGCAATAACGGAAGGATCGTTAGACACAAGATCAAATGAGTGAACTTTATTTTTCAAATTCTTTGAGAGCCGCGCATCTCCTGGAACACATTGAGCCAGATGGCAAAAGAAACAAACCAAACAACATAGTAGTCAGTTGAAACCATCAAAACTCTTTTTGCAAAAAAGTAATAGCAGTAGAAGATCGGCAAAACCTTACCACAGCCAAAATCAGCCACTACCAAAGAAGGACTATGATTTTTCAGCCACTTTATTATTACATTTACTGGCTGTTCAGGCCAATGTGACATTTGTTCTTGATACCCTGTATGATACTGCCCATGTAAGTGAGATAAAGTCAAAACAAAGATATCCGAATTGAGAAACTTACAATGAGATGCCAGTAGAAATCCTACATAATTGCAGGGAATACATTGCAAGTAAAGTACGAACAACACCTTAATAAAAGATGGACCACAAATATAGTATTACTGCATACATGGCAAGATATAGCCAGCAATTATCAATATATGAAGATGAGATCCGTTGGTTAGAATAGGAGGCAGTATAGCATACATTAGCTAGACAAACTGTTTTACACTGACAAAAAAATAGGCATATATCTTTCAGACGCCTCACTTGAATATAGTAAGCAATCTTTTCCTAAGGATGGCAGACTAGGACCGAATTAATCTCTGACTCAATCCTTAAATTGATTGATAAGTATGAATAACCACAATTAGAGGCCAAAAAATGATACAAAGTGAAACTATGCATACAGAATGAAAATCAAAAGAATAAAAGAAAGACAAAGTTATGGAAAAATACATTATTCTCATTCCTGAAAATCTAGTCCCTGTTAAGTAGACAATGTAGCCACAGTAAAACCATAAAAATGAAACTATAATAATATAGATACAGATATGCAGTAAAATATTACTCCAATCAGGAACTATCCACTGTTATGTTTTCCTCCCATGCTCGACACTCAAATAAAGAGCAAGCATAAGTTCCGTCATGTTAATGATGTGCAGAACAGAAAAAAGAATCTTACCATTTCAAACAAAGACGGATCTTCCCTAAAATAGTTATGCGCCTCTTCTCCACTGAACAGAAAAGAAAAAAAAGAAATAAATCATAAACTTATTCACAAGGTATAAAGCATAACAGTCTTGCTTTAACTCATAACCAAAAAAATTGAGCACTTGGTGATATAAAGCATAGGAGGTTAAATTTGATAAAATGTGTCAAAATGCATGTGATCAGAAAGTTATTCGAATAACGGAACAGCCTCGTTGTAAAAAATACATCATACATCCAAACCCTCACAAAGCGGGGAGGCTTGTGCATTGGTACGTGGAAATTATGTGTTAAAACGCAACGTAAATTGGTTTGTGCATCAATGAGAAACAACCAAGTATAACCGTCAAGTGACGAGCTTTTTCATTAATTATATTAAGACAACAATGTTAAGTAAAGAATAATTACGTGCAAGTGTATAACTTTTCATTAATCATCCTAAAGTGCCCGCCAGATAACCTTGCTCGCATCTGCAGAACATACATCACAACAACACCTTTCAATCAAAAATCGAAAATTCCAACCAAAGCACATTCTAATATGATTCATATAGAGCGAGAGAGCAACCTTTTCGAGGAAAGACGATGACTTTGGACGCTTTGGAGAAGAAGAAGTAGAAGAATTTGCAGACTTAACATGTTCAGATGTACCATTCGACTTCACAGCTTTTTGCTTCAATTGATTTTGTGGTTCTGAGCGACTATTGGCTCTCTTTCGTTTCCTAGAACTTCCTTCCTTCATGGGTTTTCTTTGAATTCCAAGATTACTAGGTCCAAAACCCTAAAAGTTACCCTAAACCCTTCTCTCAAACAATGAATAGACTGCTCTGCTCTGCTTCACCCTTCTGCTCCTGTGCTGCTCGGTTCCTGCAAAAAGGCTACAATTTCGAACAAAGATTGGGCCTTTTGCATGAATTGGGTGAAGCACGAAATCAACCTTGGCCCATTTAGACATGCAAAGTCCCAATACACCCTAATTACAGCAAGTAAAAACTAATGCCACTCAACATAAATGCAGTTTTGATAGACACATTATATTGATGTAACCCTCCGATTGAGGGAAAAAAAAAAGGTTGGGCCTCTAATTCTCGCTCTTTCAATGGCACGACCCAACGAGCCTACGCACTCCGCGGCGCCACGATTCGCCTCCACGTAAAGGCCTCGCCACCGTGCTCTCGTCAACTAGACAGTCTCGTACGTCAGGGCCCCACGAAGACAGCACCAGCAAGCAACTGCCTTTTCATCTCTCGCTAATCTTTATAATCGTATTGGAGTTCTCATTGTAGAATTATCTGCCCCTTTTGTTGTGAGCTTTAATAATTAGGTTTTGCTTCATGAGGCCTCTGAAGGATAAAATATGTGAAAGTTATTAGCTTTTCCGTTTGGGTTAGTTTCAGATGAGTCTGCAAGCGGATTCTCCAGTGCACTCGTCAAGCAGCGATGACTTTGCTGCTTATCTTGACGCAGAACTTGATTCTAAATCTTCGGAATCATCTCCCAAGAGCCGAGAAGAAGAAGTAGACGAAGAAGAGGAGGAGGAGGAGGAGGAGGAGGAGGAAGAGGAGGAGAAGGTAGCCCAGGTGGAGCTCTGTGACCTTGAAAGCAAGAGGTATTACCATGTTCTCCTGGTTTGAATAGGAGCCTCGATAGGCCATTGATTGATGCTTAGGATTTTGTTCTTATACCTCATTTCTCCCTGACTCAAATTATGACTGTGTTGTTCATTCTTTTTGTTGGGGCGGGGAGATGGAAGAGGTTGATTTGGGTATACCAGCTACTTCTTATTCATTTTGTGGATTGTTTATATATTTATTTAAGATAGATTTGGAGCGCAAGTGCACCATCACTAGTAAAGAAGTTGGCCAATGGTGCCATCTAACTTTATGAATGTGCATCAATTGAACTCTTGAACTTGTTGGGGATTTTGATTCAACTGTTTTAAGTTTCTTTGTAGGCTTTATGTTTTCTGACCTCTGTAGTAAGAAATTGATACAGGGGTGATTGTGCTTAAATGAACTGTCTTATCATTTTTAATTATAATGGATGCTTGTGAATTTGAGTTTTATGTTACCATAACATGGACTGATGTTTTCCTTTTCAACTGTAGTTGATCATTGCATCTCTGTCAGTGTGTCATATTGGTTGATGGGGATTGGATATTAAATCCAACAGCCTTGTTATTTAATTTGGATTGGAAGGCACCATTTTCTTGAATTTGCTTTAAGTGTTTAATTGTTATTCGGTTCACTTGTTCACTTATAAATTTCGGATCTGAAAATTTTGTTTTGTGAATCAATTCACAGGATAAAAAGGTTTAAGGCTGAGGTATCTGAGAACTTAGAGGATCCTGAAGGTTCAACTTCTCATAGAGATTTGGAGTTGAACTTAGGTAAAGTATCTTGACTGGGGTCAGTGGATTCAGAAACCTTCTCTTTGTATGTTTCTGAGCCATGCTTTGGTTAATACTATGTACAAAAGGGTCTCAAACTTTTGTCCTTGGATGCTTATCTTCTTCTTAATTTGTTAGCTTACTAGCATATTTATGTTTTCTTTGCTACTTGCATCATTATTTTCAAGTGGGTACTTTTGAAATGGGGGTTAAAGAAATTGTATATTCCATTTTGCTCTTAGCCCATGCAAATGGATTTAACTTAGTTGTGTTATTTTAGTATCTGGAGTTATGGTTAGCCTGTTTGATGTGCAGAAGCATCCTCAAGTAAAGATGCATGTACACACCCTGGATCTTTTGGGGACATGTGCATTGTTTGTGGGCAACGGTTGAATGAGGAATCTGGTGTCACATTTGGGTACATACACAAGGTGCTCATTCTTCAACCCAACTGATAGTAGTAATGGCAATTTAGTTCCTGCTTTTTTTTCCCTCTAATTTCTTCTTTATTGATTCATTTTTTCTGTTACATCAACTGGTTGAAATGGTGCTGATAGAAAATAATTTTAAAGTTGTCTAGCTTTAATATAAGTTATCACCAGTGAGGTAGCCCAGTTATCAAAAGCTTTTAGATATGCTGACATTCATACACTAACATATGTCTGATTTCATATCTCTTAGCTTTCTTTCATTTCCTCAGTGCTTTTCAACGAGAATGATACCATGTGGGTGGAATTGTACTTACAGGGATTAAGACTAGGTAATGATGAAATTGTTCGATTACGCAACACGGACATGAAGAGTTTGTTGCGTCATAGGAAGCTTTACTTGGTTCTTGACCTGGACCATACTTTGCTTAATTCTACTTTGCTTATTCATATCACATCAGAGGAAGAATATCTTAAAAGTCAGACAGATTCTTTTGAAGGTATGTTCTTTTTACCTGACAGGCATAGTTCTCTGGTATAGTTGGAAAGGTGATACTGGATAAATGGTGGATTTTGAGCTTGGCAACTATTTACCTATTTACCTTGCATTTGACTTCTTCATTAGATTCCTGTAAATAAAAACTCCTGATAATTTTTATCCATTTTTTGATTGATTGAAAAACCTCGTGGACAGTCTGGTCATTCTGTTGATTTTATACTCTATCAAATGGATAGATGTTTCTAAGGGCAGCCTCTTCATGTTGGACTCCATGCCCATGATGACCAAGCTGAGACCTTTTGTTCGCACATTTCTCAAAGAAGCAAGCAAGATGTTTGAGATGTACATATACACAATGGGTGATAGGCCCTATGCTCTGGAAATGGCTAAGCTCCTTGACCCTAAAAAAGAATACTTCAGTGCTAAAGTTATCTCACGTGATGATGGAACACAAAGACATCAAAAGGGTCTTGATGTTGTGCTGGGGCAAGAAAGTGCTGTTCTGATCCTTGATGATACTGAAAATGTAAGTACAAATGCTTTATGTGTGTATCACCAAGTACACTACATGCAAATCAGTGTTCCATTGTGGGTCAATTGAAGTGGTAGTCTAAGATGTCATTCCTTGATAATGTTTTGGCTGAAATTTAGTCAATACTAACGTATATTCCATTTTTGGATTATTAACTTTCCTTGTTCTTTACTTCTTTTCCTTTTTAGCCTTATTTAATCAGCTTTAAATGATCTACGTACTTCATTTTAACAGTTGCCATTTGAACCTCACCCAAATATGCTTATGGTCATTGAATTCCCTTCCCATGAAAGGTTAAAGTCCTCTTTTTTGTCTTTGATTGTTACCAAGATCTTCAGATATGCTACTGTGTGCACATTCATTAGGTCATTCCTTGTGGGTGGTATAAAAGCAACAGATTTGGCAATTAGCAAACTTGCTAAAAACTTGGAAGACTCTCCATCCTGGACTGGGAAAGATTGCTTTTTACTTGAAATCAGTTGGACTTAGGTTTGAGTCACGGTGTAGATTTTTAAAAAAATCCAGTCTGGCTTTTTACTTGAAATCAATTGGAGTTACGTTTGAGTCACGGTGTAATTTTTTTAAAAAAAATCAGTCTGCTTGCTTCAACTTGTTAATTGTAATTATTACATGAGCATTTGTTAGACTGACAAATTAATTTTATTTGTTTTAGGCTTGGACAAAGCATAAGGATAACTTGATATTGATGGAGAGGTATCATTTCTTTGGTTCAAGTTGCCGGCAGTTTGGGTTCAACTGTAAATCTCTTTCCGAGCTGAAGAGTGATGAAAGCGACACAGATGGCGCTCTTGCATCTGTTCTGAAAGTTCTGACAAGAATTCACCATATGTTCTTTGATGTATGTTGTCTCTTCTTTCCATTTGTTTGAGACATGAAATTCATTGGTTGATTCTTATTTATAACTTTCTTGTAGGAGCTGACAACTAATCTGGAAGCCAGAGATGTAAGGCAGGTATGTAGAATCTTTTTGGCATTTGTTATTAACTGTGCAATTGTTCCTCTTCGGCTTCTTCACTTTGGTGTGACTAGGGAAACTTGGAAGATTAGTGGTATTCATTTGTATGATTGATACGATGTGATTTAATTGACATTTTTCTATTTTTATCTAACTTTTAACTAAGTTCTGAATTCATTTTTATGGCAAAATGTGGCTGTTCTAGGTACTAAAGACAGTTCGGAAGGATGTTTTAAAGGGTTGCAAAATTGTATTCAGCCGTGTTTTCCCCACCCAATTCCAGGCTGATAATCACTTTCTGTGGAGGATGGCTGAAAATTTGGGAGCAATATGTTCCAAAGAACTAGACTCATCAGTGACACATGTGGTCTCGACAGATGCTGGAACTGAGAAGTCTCGGTGGGCCCTGAAGAATGAGAAGTTTTTGGTTCATCCACAGTGGATAGAGGCTGCTAATTTTTTGTGGGAAAAGCAACCTGAACACAAATTCTCTGTTAACCAGACTAAAAAAGAATGATTAAAAAAAAAAAGGATGTGCTCGAACCCTCTTTGTAGTGACAGATAATCAGCTGGCTGTGTTTCATTTACGAACTTCTGGACATGAAATCCTGAGGGTGCAGCTAACTCATATTTAGTTAATGTCACTTGAATTTTTGATTAGTGGGATTTGTTCTTGTTGACATCAAGTTAACCTTGTTTTTTACAAAGTTATATGTATAATACACAGTTAGCGGAGTGTAAAGAGTAGCATCTTATGACAGACTTTTCATTGATCTCATTGTGATGTACTGTAAGAATTGAAATATTGAACAATTGAACAATTGGATAGTATGGACAAGTCTGTATGTATTATTGAATTGTTGGGTCTTATTACAATGAAGAAGAGGAAGGTTGCTATGCATCGATAGCAACTACAGAGACAACAGAATGCATCAATACCCATCCCTTCGCTCCTCCTCTCAGATACCATATAACTAATTGCTACCTCACACATAATCCCTCGGGCGTGACTTGGCCATCCTCATCCTTGCACTTTTTCGGTTGCCCACAATCATAGGATCACTTGACACCTGTCCATTCTCCCTAACAGAATTATTCTCCTCCACGTCCATTTCCTGAATTGCCCTAGTGATATTTCCACTTGTGACATGCACTGCATGCCAAATATTTCCATCAAGGACTAGTTTAGGAAATTGCCAACCAACTAATTTCCTCATAAAGAGCTCTAACTAACATCTATCTTGAGATCTTTCCTAAACAGACGCATATTATGTCTTTTAGCCTGAAAAGATAAGATCAAGTTTTGGTAAAAGATTGAGCAATTCAAAGTTGTCATCCTTCCTTCAGTCCCAAACATTCTTGACATGGATATGCTACCCACCCAGTCCAGACAAGTCATATTCTTGATATGTATGAATTTGAAGGATAGAATCCAAACTAATTGGTTGATCTAGTGCTAATATCAAGGTAGGTAGGCTAGAGTTATAAAGGGTAGAATCCAAACTAATTGGTTGATCTAGTGCTGACATAGAGGTGGGTAGGCCAGAGTTGTAGAAAGATGATTCATATTCATACAATATATTAGCTGCTTTTCACGTATTATTGAAAATAACACACAACACAAACTAATATAGCCCCTTATCACTGTACAACATAGTGATTTTTTGTTACAAGGAACAAAATAAGTTTTCACTTGACTTCCTCGTGTTTAAAGAACGTTTCAACATCATTTTCCACTATTCTCGAAGAGACAATTTTCAATGTTTTCTTGAGCTTCTTACCATAAAGAAATACAACGAATGCACTTGAAACAACAATAACAACCTTGAGGATCTAAGACTTCTATTTCAGTAATATAAATGATTCCATCACTAGTGAGATACACAGTTAGAATTAGTCTGATTATTAGATCCGCACCTTGTGCAGGTCGATGACTACTTTTTCCTATATAAAGCCTTGCACTCTCTCTTCCACACCAACACACTTCTCTATTTTCTGGTAAAGTCGCCATAGTTGGAAAATGGCACCCACTTCTGAGAATCTCATTGCGATGCCTGCAGAGGAGAAGGGACTTAATGGGGTTGGCTGTGAGAATGAGATGAAGAAAAATGGAGTGTCAACCTCAGATAAAGCTGCATATGGGAAAGAAGCCATTCTTGAGAAGCCAAAGGAAGAAGAGGTTGCAGTTGAAGTTGAACCAAAGTCAGGTGTTTCCTTCCCTGTAAAGTTGGATGATGGGAAACAGCTAATCGGTGCTGGTTTGAGGAAGAAGTCCATGCTTGGCTTGGGCATCAAAGTTTATGGATTTGGTAACATATTTATCTCAACTTCTTTATCTCCATACGTGTTGCATTTATTTGAATATTAGAATATTAGCATCATTTTGATTCCGAGAAAAAAAATCTTTAGCTCCTGACTCACTTGAGCTGCAGAGTAGATCAATGGCCCCAACAGAATCATAATAATGTAACTGATCTAGTGTAAAACAAAGCACCGTGTTTTTGCAGTGACATGCATTATACTAACTAGATTAGAACAAATATCAACAACAGATGAGGTAGTACAAACAAGTCAATGATCAAGTAATCTACTTGGTTAGAATGTAGTAGCTATAGCAAAGCATATTTTATTCAACATAAGGTAACGAATCACAAGATCGGTTTCTGGAGACAAGTATACCCTTTTAATTTGTCTTGATTTATGTGATGCTAAACGAAGTGTGTCAAATTTAAGGGATATATGCTGATGGCGAGAAGCTTAAGGATCTTCTGAAGTCAAAGATTGTTAAGGCACCAGCAAAACCAACAAAGGAACTGTACCAATTGATGATTGAAAGTGATCTGCCAATTACAGTAAGGATGGTGATAGTGTATTCTTCTCTCACCATGGGCATGGTTAAGAAGAGTTTTGATGAAGGTCTTGGAGCATCCATAAAAAAGCTCACTGGTGGGAAGAAGAATGATGAGCTCATAAACAAGTAAAATTTAGTGAACTACCTTCACCTAAATAAGCTACTGCACTATGTTTAATATCTTTTTGTTTCTTAATTATAGGCTCCTAGGTCAAGCTTCAGATGACACTAAGCTACCAACTGGATCTGTAATCGAGATTTCTAGACTCCCTGGATACATCCTGCAAACTAAAGGTAAGCATGCATTAACATGTTATGTAGTTAATAAATGCAGAAATCTAACGCAAGGCTCCATGTTTGATGTGCACAGTGATTGATGAGATGATAAGCAAGGTAGAGAGTGAACTTCTCTGCAGGGCATACATCAACCTGTATCTGGGAGACGATCCTTTGGACAAGGATGCCAAAGAAAAAGTTGGATTGTCCATGCTTTCTTTCTTCTAATCACATACTAAAAAGTCTTATAAAGTCCTTCGTGTAGGCGTTAGGGAATAAAGTCCAATTTCATTGACTGACCAATTACTAAGCATGATAGTTAGCAGAAATGTTATGGCCAGTTTATGGTAGAAACTAGGCTTCGACAATTCCCATTTCGCTATGTTATTTGCAGAGCAATTTGACGTAATGATTCTATATTTTAAGTATTCAAGAAAGTCTATACTTCTCTCTTTCTGCATCAACATTATGCCATTATGGAACTACTCTGTCGAAAAGAAGAGGCACCTACAATAATCACAAAAAAGCAACGGCAAAATCTTGTTGCTCGGTGTGAAAGTTTGGCTCCAAAATGCAGCCAACTATAACATTCAGCTGGTTTTATCTCACTCCTAGAAAAGCATAGGGCAGCTTCTACAGCTTACAGGATCTGCTCCATCAACTTCATGGGAGCAATCACTAAAAGCCATAAAGAACCTTCAGAGGGTCCAGCTGCCCACTGCAATAACTTGATGACACAGTGGATAGTTCTTGGTGACCCTTCCACTCTTCAAAAGGTTTCAAGACAATTGAGCTTTCAATGGCCGCAGAATCCACGCACAACATGGATTTATAGTCCTCGTCCCCCAAGTCCGGGATAGCCTTTGCCTTTTTATCCCAAGGATTCCACACAACTGCATATCAACTATCCCACATTATATGCAAGTAATAAACTCTAATATACATGATCAAGAGAAAATAAGAAAATCTAACAGATATGATATCAGCAGAAGTATTTTAGAACCTGCATCTGGCATGCCATCTTTTCGAAGAACAAACGTTCTCTTCTTCTCATGGTCTATGATGGCAATCTTTGTTGGGGTGCTCAAATATATTCTGTCAAGCTGAAATAAAAAAATCTCACAAGCTATAGATACAATGAGAATATGTTTGAATTCAAAAGGAGCTTAAATGATAGGGCATAGTTTCGACATAACCTTGGAACTGACTAAATATTTACAACTTAAACATGTATTTTCACAACAATGGTTTGAGATTCTGGTTGAATTTCAAGGAAACATAAATCTAGTACCTCGCCATCAAAAGTAATTGCATCTGCCTGCTCAGTGAATCTTTCTTTCCGCTTCAGATTGTCAAAGTAATCAAGTGTCTCCAATCCTTCAACTCGCACTTCACTGCAAGTCAAAAACATCATTCACCTCATCTGGAAAATATAAAAGGGAATATCTTCCTAGTTCTTAGCTACTAAATCTGTTCCGCAGATCATTTTGGATAGGTGAGAAATACTTAGCAATAATCATACAAACTGAAACAATAGTAAACTTGTACCCGTAAATCATTATGATCAAGATGAAAGGTTTGAAATTTGAAGGACCTGATATCTGATACAGATAAGTAGTTACGCAGCGCAAATGTAAATGAAAAGGCCTTGCTATCTGTGTTTCTCACACGTGGGATCAAAATAAGTTTGCCAGCACTGAGAGAGATACGAAGCCGTAACTCAAAGCTACAGAAAATCATAATGCATAATATTCGTTAGTTCAAGTAAATGATCCTTAAGCAATACCCTCGTGTGGGCTGCTTCAAATTCCAGGCATACCTACGTGGCCAGATCTTAAGATCCTCCTCTGTGGACTTTAATATAAGATCGACACTTGATTGATTGTTTGCTGGGGGCAAAGGTGATGGATCATTATCAAATGACCATAATCTGTTCCTTGCAAACCCATGTTGCTCCAGTGAACCAAGATTTCCAAACTGAAATAAGAACATCAATTTAGAAAACAATACTAATAAGTATAAACCTGACATATGTTCTACTAGCAGTCGAACCTGAGGAAAGCAGACAGGTATACCACCCCTGATAGCTTTTGGTGCCTTCCAAATAGCCTGCAAAGAATAAAAATGCCACCAGAATGAGGTTTAAAGTGTATATGTTGCTTTATCACACATAACAGTAGCCTGGTATGTGAGGCTTAAATAAAGTTTGATCATTAGTGAATCAATGATTAGAGTACCATCGGTTGTTCATTAAAAGCAGAGCGAGATTGATGAGTTAAAGAATCAATAACATAAATGATTTTAAAATATATTCCATAAATGTCGTGTTTATGCATTGACCTCAACCTTCTAAAGTATATGATCTTGGAAGTAATTGACTCTATCAGTGCCAGTTACCAACAGTTGCGCAAAGGATATGAGAATGAGGTTAACAGCTAGAGGAGCCAAAAAAAAAAAAAATCAACCTTGCTGCTCATAAATAGTAGTTCTTCTCTCTTATCATTCTTCCAGGAAACAACTTGACCACCATATAGAAGCACCTGAAAACAACCGTAGGAATAAAGTTGGGTAACCACAAAAAATTAAAAACTATCAGAGTAACCTGTTGAAGTGTTTTCATTTGCTCTGCAGTTCAACTAACTGAGAATCATAATAACAGTAGACTAGCACATGTGATATAGACTTCTGAATTATGAAAACTAGTTGAATAATAGTTCTCCAACTTGTTTAAGGTACATACGCGATTACAATCTTCAAACAGGCTACAATCAGATGTATGGAAACTCCCAACAGGGGAAGCCTCAAAAGGAAACTACTGTTTCTCATATGTAACAGATAACAAAGCCTTCATCAATCTTTAGTAGCAAACTGTTCGTGCTCCATCAAAATTTTCTTGCTTAACTCCTTTCAAATGCTTCATGCATGCATCATGTCTCCATTTTATCAGACTTAATCAGGGAATCTCACGGCTTTTCTCGTCACTGTAAATCTTTTCCAACTTTATAACAGAGATTGACTATAATTACATCTTTGCGTCGATATTATTCTCCATTCAACCGTTCCATTTCCACTACCAGATGCCAAAATTCTCCCCCCATTTATGTGAGCATCATCTATAGGTAAGATAAATAGAACTAAACTCGTTCCAATCGGAACAAACAAGAATAAAATTACTCAGTTACATCCAATATCAAAAGGGAAAATATGAAGCAAATTAAGTCTCAGAATTTGACTCACCTCAACTGATGAACCAGTAGGCTCTGTCAAGATAATCCTGGGCAATCCATCACCATCATGGACTATACTCAACGGCATCGGTTTCTGTTTCAACCTTGCCTTCATGATCCCACTAACTATGGGTAACACTTTCCCTTTTTTCCACTCCAGCTACACCCAAAGAACACAACCCACAAAGAAAGAAATCAACTTTCTCAACCACCAAAAACAGAGAATTGTAAGCTAAAACAATACAAACATCCCCAGCTAACCCCACACAAACAAGTACAGATTGCAGAATATGGCGATAGACAGAGACAAACAAGAAATGGGTGTTACAGACTGACTAAAAACATGCAACTAATTAACAAAAAATGGAATAATTATGGAAAACAAATAAGGGGATGGGCATGCTTACTTTTGTTGTTGCTGCTTAAAAAAAATATATTAAAAGAAAGAGAATTGTTATCGGCTTCGAATTCGAAGAACAGCCCACCAACTCCTAGCTCAAGACAAAAACATACGTGAATACTATATCCCCAGATAGGTATATATAAAGAGAGCAGATATGTCATACAATAAATATATATATATATGTACCGTCATTAGATGCTCTGTTCCATGGAGTTGTAAGCGTTTGCTGGTCTCATTCTCCTTTGTTATACAAAAGCGGTAGGCGACAATCTCGTGCATGGCTTTCTATGAGTGCGTGAGTCACACGTGCGGTCCTTGTATTCTTTTTATCGATATTTCATTGCATGTATACTTGGGTGCAAAATTTCCTCTTAATTCATTTTATAATTAATCAGTTAATATTAAATAATTAATTTTATCAAATATTTTTAATAAATAACTAATGTAATTCGTTGATTAAATCTACTGATATAATTAACTATCAGCTAATAGTTAATAGAATCAACCAACAGCTAATACAATCAGTTAATTGTCAAATAAAGTCAAAGAGCTTTTCAATATAGGTCAAACAGCTAAAAAGCTCTTCACCAAACACAACCTATATAAAAATTTAATTACTCTCAATTTTATACAAATTTTATCTTAATTATATTTAAAATATCAAACTAATTACTTACATAAAAGTATTAAACTTATTGAATAAAGACAAAAAGTTAAGACAAGATGATAAATAATAAAAGTAATTATATTTTAAATTTAAATTTAAATTTTGACTAAAGGAATTACTAATATGAACAATATGTCAAATACTTGTTGCTACTTAGGATTTCTTATTACTGCTCATAAACTAAAGTTTAACAATTGCCTT
>JANZLX010000008.1:9985853-9999989 GCA_025531955.1 Erythroxylum orinocense
ATACAGAAACCCAAGTTACAAACCAAACATCATTTTTTATTTTTCATACCCATTCTCATTCCCTTCTACTATTATACCCATATCCATACCTAACCTCGTGTTCAAACCAAACGCCCCCTAAATATTTGTACAATAGCTTATAACCGTAAGTTGAATTTGATATATATGTAGCCGTTGTCATTATCTTTCGTTAAGTTTTAACTAAACATAAGAAAGAAAATGGTTCTCTTTCTATCGCATATTGATGACAGAAAACTGAAGATAAAGAGATTGTGTAGTCTCGAATGTGTAATTTTTTTAATAATATTTGATTTATATATATTTAATTTTAGCTATAATAATAATTAATTAATTTAAAAAAATATTATATTATATTATAATTATTACACATAATAGTATAATTAAAAAAATAAAAAATAATAATAAAATCAAACATATTTTTATTTTCAATTTTTTATTAGAAATCTCAACTAAATAAATATTTATTTTCAGTTTTATATCACATATCCCAAGTAAATAAGTTTATGTTTTTTAAGAAAAAACCGGAAACTAAAAATAACCCAAAAAAAAAAAAAACAGATGTAGATTCAAACGCCCCTTGCTTTCAGAAATCTGAAAAAATCAGCAACCGATGTTCAGTTGCACAACCGCAAGCAAATCACAAGTTAAAACAGATGAGATGACCCATGCCTAGAAATACTCTCTC
Organism: Erythroxylum orinocense; assembly: GCA_025531955.1. Taxonomy (NCBI): domain Eukaryota; kingdom Viridiplantae; phylum Streptophyta; class Magnoliopsida; order Malpighiales; family Erythroxylaceae; genus Erythroxylum; species Erythroxylum orinocense. The sequence goes on from JANZLX010000008.1 coordinate 9,986,560, forward strand.
TCATGTTTCAGAAATTTGTGAGATATCAACAAATCGCATCTGCCTGCAAAAGGTAAGAGCGCAATTTCTTTCCACAATCCACATATAAAACACATCCGTCAAGCGGGGACAATCCTAACACGGATGAACAGTGAAACAGTAAACTCAGCCTAAAGCTCATAATTAAAAGTGTTAATTTGATCTACCAGTAAAAAAACACATCCATCGGAAACCGAAGCAAGGACTGTAGGTAGTTAGGGTTTGTAAAAGTATGACCGAGCGAGGATTTTGTAGATGACAAGAAATGAGTCAAAGATATTAGAGAGCGAGGATTTATCCTAATTAATTTTAATTTGTCCCTTTAGAGAACCAGTAGCTACAAGGTACAGTAGATTCATAGTTCGCTGAAGGTCAACCCACGGTAAACTTGGCTCAATTCCTCCACCATGAACGAGCATCCAACGTCTCCTGCTAATGATGAAGTCTCCATCACCATGAAACGCAGTCATCAGAGCATCTCATGGCGTGTGACGCCATGATTCGTCGTCGCGCCAGACAACCGTCTACATCGCCAGTGACAACCATGGAATGAGTTAAACCCCCACAACAACTCATGTTACTCATCATGCTCATCAGCTTTAGAGCATTACAGCTCAAAATTTCCATCAACGTTAACAACCCCGATGACAGGCCACAACTTTCTTCTTCTTTCTGTTGTTCTGTTTTCAGCAACCAATTTAAAAGTTGCCCTTTTTTCTTTTTATGTCCAGTGGGAAGTTTGGGTGGTTGATGTTATTTGGAAGTAAGTACTGGAAATAGGCATTTTAAGAAAATGGCTTTGTACAGCATTTCTGTATTGCTGTCCTAACAGAAATGTCAGTAGTCATGTAAAAAAGGAAAAGGAAAAGCATGTTCTTCTCAGAAAAAATCCATCTGTAAATAATTAGCTGAAGCATCTTTTGGCACATTTGGTGGCATCAGAATGTCCATCGTGCCTTGTCTTGGAACCTCTGGAGGTTTTGCACAACGAATGAGTGCCCAGTTCACACTCTGAAAAAATGGATGTTGTTTGATTTCAGTGGCTCCACGCCTATAAGCAAGCCGATGCTGTGGTTCTTTCACAAGTAACCCTCTCATCAAGTCCCTAGCAGCAAAGCTCACTGCAGGTGACTCCGGAAACCTCAACTGCTGCCCTATCACATTAAACAGAGTAGCCCTGTTTCCTGCCCCCTTGAATGGAGTTTTACCAAACAAAAGCTCGTAGAGAAAAATCCCAAACGTCCACCAATCTACAGCACTTCCGTGCCCTTCACCTTTTATTATTTCAGGTGCCAAGTATTCATGTGTCCCTACAAAGGACATGGAACGAGCACCCGTGGGTTCAGCTATGAGCTCAGGAAGACGCCTCGCTTGATGATTCATCTCATTCTTTGCCTTGCTCTTCTTATTCTTCTTTGGCTTTCCACTCCTAGATATAGAGCGGGGTCCAAAGCATGCAGGTTGGATGCAGTCTGGCTGCATTACACAGGTTGGTTTTATGCAAGCAGGTTGCACACAATATGATGAATCCTTTGACTCTGAACTTGGTTTTGAAGATTTCACCAGAGTTGGGCAGACAGCACATCTTAGAGAGAGATCAAAATCTGAAAGCATTATGTGCCCATCATCCCGCACCAATACATTCTCTGGTTTAAGATCTCTGTAAATGATTCCCAGCATGTGCAAGTACTCCAAAGCAAGGAGAACTTCTGCAGCGTAAAACCTGCAGGATTGTGACTTCAATTATGAATAATGACACCTATGCACCTATCCTTGATGCTGAATTTGCCTCATGTTCTGTTTGTGTGATGCAACTAGGGCAGGCAAATTAAGTATAAACCAATTCACTTCTGTTAGATAGTTCATGCATGCAATGGCCTTGCTATGTTTAGTTAGATATTGCACTTCTATAATAAAATGATAAGAAAACTTTATTTTGTTTGCAGTGATAGTATGGTGGGGAAAAGGTCAATCCACATGGAAAGGAATAGCAGCTGGAATCTGCTATAGTTTCCAGTTGTGAATCAAGATCATAAAAATTCCTTCTCGACACTAGTGAGAACAAAATTGATTTAAATGTTTTGATAATGAAGATTAAAGAGCAAAGAACAAGGACAGAGAAGAAAGAAATCCTACTGTGCAGCATGCTCATGAAAGTACTTCCCAGATTGCCTTTGCCTGAGCGTATACAAGTCCCCTCCAGGGCAAAACTCCATGACCAAGCAAGAATGCAAGTCTGTCTCAAAATGTGTATACAAAGTAGGTAGAAATGGATGATCCAAAGATTGCAATATCTCTCGCTCTTTCTGAGCTCTGAGGACTTTCTTCCGGGCAGCTAGAGATGAATTATTCATAATTTTCAATGCAAAAAAAGTTTTTGTACCATTCAACTCTGCTAGATACACGCTGCCAATATCTCCACCTCCCAGAAGCTTCAGCAATCTAAAGTGATTGAACCCCAACGCTCCCACTCGGCATCGGACATCTTGAATAGCTTCCCATCGACTATCATTTGCCTTATGGGGTTTGTACAAGGTGCTGCTAAAACTATTAGAGCTGCTCTCATCGCTCACATCACTGTCTGTACTCCCTCGGCAGATACTCCTCTTCTGGCTCTCAATGTCGTAGGAGTTACTTATTTCACCACTTTCATTGAACTTATCAAGATTGCTTGCTTCTTCACTCGTAAAACTTTGCTTGGCCTCAGTATACAGAGTGGCGGTATAGACACTGTTAGACGGACTCGGGAAGAAACTAAGTACTGAATGAGGTGTATTGAGGTTGTTCGACAGTCCGATGCCTCCCTCATTTGGATCTGAGACCGCGCTCACAGATTGAAATGATGCCCTTGTACTAGATCTCTCTGGATAATTATGGGAATAATTGACGCCAGACTTCCCTTCTCTAATCAAATTGACCTTCTTTGAAGAATTTCCTTCTGGTTCATCCAAGATTTTGAGTGTGCTAAAGAAATCATTTTTGCTCTTATTAGAACTGTAAAAGTTCTCGGCCTTGTTGGGTACTTCCTCCCATGGTAAATTTTCAATAGCTTTTCTGTAGGAATGTTTCTGATTGGTCATGGAACCATTTGGATGGTTGATGGCCTTGACACAGTGACTTTGAGCACTCAAGAAGTACGCGGTCAAATCATTTTCGTACGTAGGTTGTTTCAGAGATGATGATTGAGATGGTAATGGCACTGTCACAAATGCAGAAGGAGAGTTGCTACATGTTGTAGAAGCTGAATTCTGACTCTTTGGTAAAGAATCAGGCTCATTAACAACTGACTCCATGCAGTAACGCAGTAACCAGGACTATTCTACTCCAAGTAAAAAGAAGATGACAACTTGTAGATGTAGCTATGGATATTATTTACTTCATCAACATCATAATCTGCACATTGAATTTGAACCGTCTTAACGAACACAACAAGGACAACATGAATGGGATGTTGCGATATCTTAGTCATGGAAGCTTTAAATGAGCAGCAAATCCTAAGCCAATTACACATCAATTCAATTGGTTATTCAACATTACAAGTAAAGAAAATTCCAAATGTGAATAAATGTAAAAATCAAAACTTTAAACAGTAAAGTCAAGAATGGTATTTCAGATTATTCGTACACTTTCTTCTACCGTAAACCATAAGCAAGCAAGATTTAATAAGAACCCCAACAAAACTCAAGAACTGACAAAGAGAAGAAAATCCCAAATCCTGTGAAATCCAAGTTGAACTTTTTTTTTTTCCAAGTACAATCATCATAATCGAATAAAAACAGAGAAGCAAAGCAAATAAGGCAAAGCCAGAAAGGGAACGGCCAAGAACTAACAAAAGAAACAGTAAAAGAAAGAGTAAGCACTTGACTAGAGAAGAACCAAGAAGAATGTGATTGGAAACGAACCAATCTTGCATGACAGAACATAACATCAAATGGCAGAGAAAGAGCCCAAATGGTCAAAGAAACATGTTAGAGGCAAAGTGAAACAGCTTTTTCTTCTTCTGGGTTATGTCCATTTTCTTTCTTCCTCCGAAGAGTTCTTCGGATCACAACGATGCAGCAAGATAAGAGAGAGAAAAGATGGATAGTGGGAGAGTGACCTGACGACGAATGAATGATTAAAAATTCTGGTTCCGTTCTTTTGTGAAAAGATGCTTCTGTTATTTTTTCGTGGCGTTATAGAGGTTTAGGCCTTCTGGGTGAAAGCTTCGAAGAGTGTAATGGGAACAAAGCCAATCATAAGATACCAAGATTGATTTGTTCGTACAACAACCGGATGTCTCCTAACGCCGCCTTTCACTCTGATTTTTTACTCGTTGAATGCTTTTTGTCATTAGAGCAAGCGGCATTTTTCTTTATTTTTTTGTATACAGTTATTAGGTTTTATACATATTTTATTTACTAATTTGTTTAGCTCTTCTGAATTTACATTTATAGTGATTTCTGTTTAATTTGTAAATACAAAAATGAAAATGAAAAAAATTTGGTTGAAAAAGACAGCTCAAATTTTGTTGGGAATACACAGATTAGGCAACAGCTTGAGATAGGTGAAACGATAATCCAGCAGGAAAAAAACGCAACATGCAATGACACACCAAGGAGCAGTCCAAAATGCAGGGAGTAAAAGAACACAACATAAAAGCCAGCTACGGATGGGCTAGGTTTTAATTTCACAAGAGAGCTATAGTGCGTAAAAACACAACAGACCCTCCAAAAACGACGCACCATCAGAAGGGGTTGATGCATGCAAGTTCCAAGAGACCATCAGGGGATGCACCACGCAGAAACAATGCACCAACAGAGGGGGGCGCAGCTGCTGGGAGACGCACGCAGCTGGGAAGAAACACACCAGGAGACGCGTGCAGCGCCAAGAAATGCAAGCATCAAGAGAACGCACGCAACACGCGCGTCAAGAGAGGCAAGGCCGACGCACCATCAAGGGCGCACCACCAAAACCAGCATGCAAAGACACAGTGAGGCAGAGACAAAAGGGTGATGCAAAAAAAGGGATCTCAAAACCCATTGTCCTCCGTTTTATATATCTTTTTTTTTTCCTCTCATTCTATATTACTTGCTGACTTTAATTTCTATGGTTTTCATCCTATCATGAGTGAGTAGCTTCCTCGAAGCTTCAAGGTTGGGGTTAAAGCTTTTAGCTAGCTTCTGTGGATTGAATCTTGGTTTGATTTATAATTATAAGTTTCTTGGTTTTGATTTCTCTATTTTGAGATTAACTTTGCTGGTATTGTGTTTGGCCAACCATTACTTGACATTAGTTGTTAATTGAAGAACTGATAGGTGAGAATTGATAACGGAACTCCAAAACAGGGAACTTATAAATTTCAAATTTGGACATAGACTGAATTTATGAGAGGAAACCCAGGTTAGCAAAGAACTTAATGAGTTATGCTTGATTACTAGGCTACGATAGTAAATTAGGATTATTGCATAATACTCTTTTGATACCTTGAAAAAGGATATAAGAAACTCTAGGCTTAACCTTCTATCAACCAGAATTCGCCTTATAAATCAATCCAGGTAAAGTCTATAGAAAGCGCTAAAAATGGAACCTTCATTAAAGCTTACCACATTTCATTTGGATTAATCCCTACAGATATTCGCATTTTTTTTCAACATTGGTTTTCTTATTTTTGATAGTTAAATTCCTTAATTTAAATCCCCATTCTTACACAGCTACTTAGTCCAATTAATTGAGTAATTCAAGCCTAGTACTTACACAATTACTCCATGTGGGACAATATTATTACTATACTACTTAAGACACGTGAACTTGCGGAATTACATCATTACTCAATTCCAATTTTTTTTCTACACATTATCTTAGTATAACGTATCATCTATTTTTTAGTTCTTGATGGATAAGCTAAAATCCAAGCCATCCCATTGTCATGACAATAGTTCATAACTTTTCCTTTTTTATTAGAAGCATTTTAGACCTTTTCTTTCTAATTCTTCAAGTAATTAAGTGTAGCCTAATTTTGACTCACATCAAATAAAAAAAAGATGTGCAAAGGATACGTTATTTGTTTTCATGTATTTATTTTTATCTCTTTTAAATAATAAGTTTCCATCAGCCACTGTTAAATATTCATATACGAAATCCATACTTTAGGTGATAAGATGTTAAACTTTATAATACTTCTGCATAATCTAATATTCATATATCCAATAGCCTTGATGAACTTGTCATATCTATCTTACTGTAATAATTGAATATGGACATAAGGACGAAGAACAATTATAGACTTTGAGTCTACCTTCAGTTTTGTTGTAGCATGTATATCATATCCTCAGTATCTTCATCTTTGTAGATTAGATCATCAGTGGATTCACACTCTTCTTCAGAAGAGTCAATTAGAACAACAAATTTTGTTCCTTCATCTTCACTGGATTGTTCTTCAATGTTTCCATTGTCGTGGATAGGCATTATAGCCTTAATTGATTCCAATAGTATCACATCCTTTTTTGTTTTGTTAGGACATTGACAAGCATAATGTCCTAATTTGCCACAAATAAAATATCAATCTTCATTTTTTTGCTTAAGGAGTTCTTCGTTTGAAGAATTGAACAGAGCAATGTCGTTTCTTTCTTCTAAATGGCTTATAATTTCATCCATTAAAAATGTGAAATTTGTGAGACTTCATATAGGAGAACTTCCAGTAATGATATTTTTTTTAACATGACATTTACAATATTTTTTCTTCTTACACTTGATCTTCAAGTAAGGCTTCCTACAAGCCTTTTTCAGCAAGGGACCACCTTTGATCATATTCTTAAAGAATGATTTTTTGTCACAAAGAATATAAAGAGAAGCTAAGGTAACTTGATATATTTCTCCAAGAGATATCTCTCTTATATCTCTTTATAGTACTGCAATAGTCCTTTGGAGTTCTAGTTGTAATTCATTCGGGAGAAAAAAGATATATGTATAATGTAGATTGACATCATTGAATCCATTAAGAAGATAATATCATTCTGTCATTTGTTGAAAATGCTTATGCAAATCCCTTCTATCCAGTGAACAATATTTCATCTCAAAATACTCTTGTCTAATTTGTTTATCAATGAGCTGAAAATCACCAATGAATTTTTCATGAATAACTCCAAGAAGAATTCCTGTAGAGGTGACTTGAATATATTGTAGTCTTTGATGGTCATATAGGCTTTACCACCATTACCATCAAGTGCTAGTAAAATAAGAAGTAAATTCAGACAAAATATCTCGTAAGGGATTATTTGGTCGAGTTATCTGTAAATCAATCCGTGCGCCAAATTCATGGAGGTGTTCTATTTTTTTTTAAGTGGAAGATTATCAAATGTAAACTAGGGACCTGAAGTAGGTTTGGTGGGGTGGTACTTGTGCTAGTGGTGGTGAGGGTCTAAATGGTTAAGTTCTTGTTGATTCAACTTTACTGATATATGGTTCAACTTCAGTTGGTTTAGGTATAGTTATCATAATCTAAGCTAGTTTAGATAAATCATCAAATTGTTTTAACTCTTTTGAAGATGATTAAGATATTTCAGAAGATTGGTCAGGGGTGGATTATCTAGATGTTTCTAGAGTAGATGTTGGTGCAAGAGTTGCAATGAACTCTTATTGAGGAGCTTTATATTTTCCAGTGGATGGGAAAGGCTGGGTTTTTGGTGGTGAAGAAGGTGGAATCTAATTTGCAAAGGTATTTTCCATGGTTCAATAGGTTTGGTCTATGAAAATGAAGCATCAGAAATCTTTCAAATATGGGTTTTGCAGATTTAGTGGATTTAGGTTTGTTGCTAGTAGGATGGATATGCTACCTAATTAAAGGATAATTCATCTTGAAGATTTTTTCATAATTAGCAACTTCAGGATAAGTTGGAGGTGAATATATGGGTTGTACAACTGGAAAAGTAGTTGGATAAGCTCCATATACAGTCTTAAACTATTTTGTTTGCATATCAACTTCCATTCATTAAAGCACTTCTTTTACCTATCAAATTTCTTGCTCTCTATTGGTAAAATCAGGTCCAAAATATTATGTTTCAATATAGTGTTTGAGATCATCGTCAGGTTATGTCATCTAATCTTTCAAAGATGTGTATAGTTTTTGGATCTGGAAAGATCCTGCTTTTAATCTTTTTTAAGTAGCTTGGGTCTACTGGTTAAGATCATCAAACTTAGAATCAATCCGTCGAAGGATGTTATTTTGGGCCATAACATTGGCCCTGTTTGGCAATTAGCTGATTGTATTAGCTGTTAGCTGATTCTATCAGCTGATAGCTGATTATATCAGCTGATTTGACTACCTGATTGCATTAGCTGTTTGTCATTTAATGTTTGGTAAAATTAGCTGTTTAATATTAGCTGTTAATGTGTAAAATGACAATTAAGGACATGACTTTAAAACAAATTATAAAAGTATGAATATTATATATTTTAATATTTCGTCGAATATTCTTAAAAAATTATGCTTTAATACCTTATTAATTTACATATATGTCTAATTTTAAAATATTTTAACAATTTTAAATACAAAAATTGTAATAAGTCTTGATAAATTTATTTTAAAATTAATTTAAAAATTCAATTAAAAAATCATGATATCTTTAATTGACAACATTAGTCATTACTATATAGTTAAAAATCTATGTTTTCATACAATATTAATTTACACAATTTTTATATTAAATTTATAACAACTCTCGATATATTTAATCACAAATTTGATATTGTTTTTAATTGATGATCATATTTTAATAGAAGTTATTTTTAAAATCTAAAATTATTAATTAGGAAAAAATATTTATTTAATTGAATAATTAAAAGCTTCAATCATTAAAAAAAAATCAAACCCAAGGAAACAACCCTGAAAAGCAAAGAGAATCCTCATTCTGTATTTCTTCATATCACAAGTGTAACTAACTTCTTTTTTCTTAATATGATAATACATCTTTGGGCACAGAAACTACTACTTTGGAGAATACAGAAGCATTAGCTATCTTCATATCTTCAAAATAACAATCACTTATACATGACGAGGGAGGCAGGTTCTTGATTTGTTAAGCTTCTCTTTACGACCTACACAAAGAAAATGATGTTCAAAACCCTTGATGCGGATGACAATAACTATTCAGGTATCAAATATCAGAAGATCATCTATGTATAGCATATGCCAAAACGAAAAGGTTAAAAGATAAAGACTCATGCATGACTATAAAGACAAACAGCAAAAGGCAATCAGCTCTAGAAAATTAAGTTATTTAGTAGCTAAACAAAACTTCAGAATTCTTGACATAAAGAAGGTGCCGTCGAGAGAGAATGCATCAACAGCTACCTCTTTTGGTTTCCTGTTGCTGCATCATTAACTATAACCACCTTTAGCACTTCACTAAATTTATTGAAATGCCTGTAGAGACTGTCCTTAGTAGTAGCAAAATGAACCTACATAAATCACAATGAAATCATCAAAAAAGGTATCATCATTTTAAGATGACTGGTCCATCAATGAAGGTTATTACATTGCTAACAAAAATGCTACGAGAATCTGCATCCTCTAAAGGCCGATTAGCAGTATAAGGACCTGCAAATATCATACCTATAATTAATTAATTTCTTTAAGTTATACAAAAAAAATATAGAAACAGGGAAGAGATTTACATAGATATCATCCCATCTAAAGGCTAAAACTAAAGAATCCACTAGAGGTTTTGAAATACCTATAAAGATAATACTGAAGAAAAACTTCTCTTCTTATAACAACATTTAAAACCAAAAAAAATAGGGAAACACATAGGAAAGCGGTACACACCAGGCACAGATGGTAGGATCTTTTGAGATTCTTTGTCAATTTCAGTGGCAAGTTTCACCTGTTAATCATTGATGTCATAACATCAAAATTTAGTCGTTGTCAAAGGCTTACCAATATTCTTAATGGCAACTTCCTCACGGCTCTCAGAATTCACAGCAGCCCTAAGAAAGAAAGTTCAGACCAACTAAAATAACCCATTTAATCATGCCAATTAACAAGCAAAATCAAACACTATTTCCTTCAACACCCACTTTTCTTCTTCCTGATAAAGAACCAACAAACCCCTACGAGTGAAACCTCACCGTGAACAGAGACCCAGAAAGGGAAATGAATCTTAGTTGTAAAAGCTAAATTTTTATGAGCGATAACAAGAAACCAAACTCCACTTTCTTCTCACTTACACGAAGCTAAAGATGGGAACTCAAACTCCACTTTCTTCTCACTCACACGAAGCTAAAGATGGGAACTTCTCAATATACTTTCTCTTCATCACCTTGGGATCAAAGCGAACGAAGAGAAAACTTACTTGTTGCCGAGGGATCAAAGCGAGAGGAGAGCACACCATTCTAATTATCATGCAAGCTACACAAATTTGTAAACACATTCGTAAATCGGTGATGGTGATCTGGTGGAGATGTAAGAATCGAGAGGTGCGAGATATACAACGAAAGAGCAAGGAAAGGAAGAGGATGATTCCAGAGAAAACGAGAAAGGAGCGGCCAATAGTAAAGAAAAAATGAGGGCAAAATCGGCATAAAATTAAAAAGCTAGCAGCTGATTGCCTAAACGCTGCTCAAGAGGAGCTTGTTAAAATTCTGCTGGTTAGGTTCCAAACAGCTGTTTACCAAACAAGTTTGATAGCTTTTTTATAAGGTCAATTAGCTAAAATGAGTCAATCAGCTAAAACTAAACACCCCCTTAATCCAAAGAGCCCACGTTGTTTCAGATATTGAAGTCAAATGCAAAGGATTGAGACTGACACGTGGCAGGTGTTTTTATGGACTTTTGGGTTTTTTTGAAAAGTTGCAGGCAGACCAACCAATTATCCGGTTTGCATGCTTTGCTTTTCTTGCACAAATAATTACTATATTTGGGAACCAACTTTGACCAATCCATGACCAATATCAATAGCTAGCTACCAACCACTACCACCGTCATTTCTCTTTATTATTACTATACAGAACTTATAACGATCATGAAAAAGCTTTTCTGTGGGGAATTTATGAACTCTTAACTAGTCCTTACTCCTTAAGTATTGATGTAGAAAGGACTAGTAGCACCCAACGATTACACATAATAATCACGATTATTAATAAATATAATTAAATTTAAAATATATTTTTAATATATATAAATTTATATAAAATAAATATTAGTTTATAAATAATAATTTTTAAATTTTTATTTTAAAAAATAAAATATTTTTGTTAATACTTTATTAATAAATATTATATAAAATATTAAAATAAATAAAAATAAAAATAATTTATTTGTATGTTTTATTTAATTTATAATTATTATTAGTAATAAAAATATTTATTATTATTTTAAAAACTTTGAAAAAAAAAGGGGAAGGAGAGGTTGGGGGGAGGGAGGGAAATTTTAAAAAAATTTCAAAATTTTCAAAAAAAGTCTTGATATTTTTTAAATTTTTGGTATTGGTTGGTATTCAAAAATCTCTCTATTTTTTAAAATTTTCGATACCGACAATATTTGGCCGATATTTGGAATACCGGCCAGTATCGACCGGTATATTCGAAACGGGCCTTTACCATTCATTATTTAAACCCGGTATGACCGACCCTTTATACCATTTTGGTACGGTATGTACCGACCGGTACGGTCCGATATTCAAAATCCTGGTCAACAATAATAGATGCTAACATTGCGGAGTATGAACAAGGTGTGGAAATTAATTTTTTTTTTCTTTATTTTTATCATGATGGTTGTTGTACATAATTTTTTCTTTTAAGAAAAATGAAGGAAAAAGATAAAAGAAAAAAAGCCAAACTTATGTGACCGGTCTTCGTAGCTTCGATCTTTAATTATTGTGTATAGATTCATTAGGACATGAGAGTAAATAATAAATTATAATCATTTTTCATAAAATAAATTATATTATTTAAAAATATTTATAGAATTAGAATATATTAATATACAAACTTTTATATATGTATTATATTGATTAATAACATAAATTTTTTTAAAATATTTTTATAATTAATGAAATTATAAAAGAAATTGTAAATTTTGTTAAAATAATTTTGTATTATATTGATTAATAAATTAAATTTTGTTAAAATAATTTTCCACCGTTGGAGGTTTAACATAAGGATAGAGATTTGCAATTAAAATCATTAAATAGCAAATATCACTTTTGGATTATCAATATATGTAGTTTGAATATTTTATAAGAAAATATTTAAATTTTTTTGTAAATAATCATATTAAAGAAAAAATCATGACAAGTAGTTTCTGGTCTCTAAAATTTTTAGAATAATGACAAAATTTATCTTTGTTTTGGTTAATTTTAATATTTTATTATGAAAAAATATTTATCATTAATTTGTTACGTTTAGATTGACAATAAATTTTGTAACAAAAAGTTGATCTAAGTGACAACAAAAATTTTTGTCACTAAAATTACAAATAGTAGTGAACATAGTGATGATAGTTCGGTTGTTATAACAATAATAAGTAGACACTAACTAATTGAATTTTTATTGAAAAAGGTTTTCTTCATAACAAGTACATAGGCTTTTAATAACCAAGCTTAGTGATAATTTTTTTTTTGACAATATTAATATATTAATAGTGACAATTTAATTGTGAAGGTACTAAATTGTCATAATTCCCATTGCAATAGTGGAACAAAAATAAATAATCACAATTAATCTAAATAATAGTATCAATCAATTATTTTGTCACAACAAATCTCATATCTGTGACGAAATAATACTTAGGCACATAAAAATTGTCACTAAATTACAAATGGTAGTGACCATAGTTATAGTTTAGTGATTGTGACAATATTAAGTAGACACTAATTAATTGAATATTTATTGACAAAAGTTTTCGTCACAACAAGTAAAGTATTGTGTGACGATAAACCATTTCGTCACAACAAGAAAAAAATATTAGTAACCAAACTATGTTTTGTTACAACAAATAGAAAATAGTAGTTCTAACATATGTTTTGTCACAATTACAATTAATTCCCACCAAAATTATTTTAGCACCAAATTTCAAAGGTTTTTAGTGACAAAACTTAGTGATAAAATAAATTTTAACACTATTAATATATTAATAGTGACAATTTAATTGTGAAAGACACTAAATTGCCACAATTACCAATGTAATACTGACAAAAATATAAATCATCACGGATATCAAAACAATAGTGTCAATCAATTGTCTTAGCACTAAAAAATATCGTATTTGTGATGAAAAAATAGTTAATCACGAAAACATTGTCACTAAATTATGAATAGTTGTGACCGTAGTTATAGTTCGGTTATTGTGATAATATGAAGTAGACACTAATTAATTGAATATTTATTGACAAAATTTTTTGTCACAACAAGTAAAATATTGTGTGACAATTAAC
>JANZLX010000008.1:10017066-10048223 GCA_025531955.1 Erythroxylum orinocense
CAAAATATCTCACCATAATAACATGGAACATGGATCCCTCAACCAAGACAAGAAAATTAGTTAATCATAATTAAATTAAAATCAAAAGAAATAATAATAAGAACAGTATCCATAACTTGTCTTTGTTGAAAATAATAAAATCCCTAATTGAAATCTATGTAGAAACTTAAAGACAAAAATCAAAAATTAAATCAACCCAACAGCCTATGATTAAACTAATTGAAAAGTGCAGGAGAATTAAATCATAAAACAAAAGGAAAGTGAACAGCGGCAGCCAAGGATGATGATGCGTCGATACTGGAATGGGAAAAGTCAGCAACGTGGGTTAATGAGAAATCAAAGATGCGACAGTCAACAAGAGAATAGAGGAGAATGGGTGCTGTTTTAATATTGAAGAATAAAGAGAAGTCAGGTGCGGCAATTGCTAAAGAGAAGATGATATGCGGTGGTCTTAAGAAACAGAGAATATGCGATGCTATTGGAGGAACTCAAGACGTGAACAAGAAAGAAAAACAAAGGTTTCGGCTATTCCAAATATAAGAAACTTATGAAAGTCAGGCTGGAACTTTGACGCAAATCAGAGAAAAACAAAAGAATCAAGGTTGCGGCAACTGCTGAAAAAATAGAAAATATGGGATGATCAAGGATGCGGCTGTTCCAAAAAGAAGAGAATAAGCGATGACCTAATCTACCCTATTCTAAAACCTGTTCTTTTTTCTTGCAAACCCTCAAACTCATATGTATATGCGGCAGCCTCCATTAGCTTCCTTCTCCAAGTGAATCTCTCCAATATCTTTACTTTACTTTGACTAGATTAGGTAGTCTTCTAATTTATGTGGAAGTCTTCTTGAAAAGGACTCCAGAAAATCTTTGCGATTGTGTTCTAATCAAAAACGAATTCTGGAAATATGCAGATTTGGGATTCTACCCTTATTTTTCCTCTTTTCGATCCTTTTTCGTCTTTTTGGTATTGACAACCACCTGTGAACATTCAACAAATAATTCCATTAATTTTTTAATACCAATTTCACAAATCAATAAACATTAAGTCCAAAATATATGCATTATAATTAACTTAACATTAATTGAATGAATCTAAAACATAGATTTATTGTACATAATATTAATGAAAACTAATAAATAATGTTCATTGTTTCTTAATAACTAAGGATTATTTATTGTATTTTTACTAAAAACATTAAATGTTGTATATATGTATGTATGATGGAGATAGAAAATACTTTATAAACAAGATAGAAAATTTCTTGAAACCATGCCCAACAAACATTACTAGAATCATATTTTACTAAATCTGAGTTATATTTGTATAAGTTTCTATAATTATTAATTTATGATATTAATGAGAACCTATATTTACATAGGGGTTTTTTGAAAATATATTATCTTATTAAAATTTGTTAAATTTTCAACTGTCCCAAGTCAGAAACCGGAAAAAATATTATCTTAAAAAATTTATTAATTTACTAAGTATTAAATTAAAGAGGTTCTACTGCAGATTGATCAATCGATGTTTTAAAACTAAACTAGCTAACTTTCTAACTTGATTTTGAAATTTTTGTCTAATTTGATTTAGTAATTTTTATCGTTAAAATTTTCAATTAATTAATCAATTTTTATAAACTAATTAATTTTTAAAAATTAAAATAAAACAATTAATTTTCTAACAGCTTCTTTTATAATTAAAATTTAAAATTTTGAAACAACTTTTTCAATCTTTTTTAAAATTTCCATTTTCATTCCCAGGTTAAAATGCTCCACAGCAGTTCTGATGTGTTAAAAAAACCAGTCTTGAGAAAGCATTCTTCAGAAATAGATAGCAAATTTCAGGCATTTGAATAACGGATTCACACAAGACCTTCTATAAGTCAACAACATAATTTTTTGGTTTTTATTTGGTAGTACAACAGAATTTAAGTTTTCATGTAAGTGCAATTTAAGTCTCAGGTGTTCTTTTTCACAATCTGAGTGAGGATACAATGTTTTGTCCAATTTGCACTTCATGTGTTAAAACAAGGAACAAATGGTTTCTTCGGTCTTCTGGTCTTGGCAAGAGAAAAGATGATTAGACGGGCTAACATTCAGAGAAAAGAATACCAAGAACCTCCTTTGACTAGGTGGAAAGAAAGCCAACAAAATTGAAAATTCAACCTCAATACCATAATCTAGACAACCCACAATGCCCTTACGCCATGTATTTCCTAAATCTTGGCTTCAAGAACCATCTATCTCCCATAAGGATGGTATCTTCCAGTACCTGCACCACCGTATCCTCCTCTACTTCCATAGAAGGAACCTCCACCAGTAGCTCCATAGCCACCCCCAAGGCTGGTGTCATAGTTGCTGCCATAACCCGTACCATATCCACCATAACTCTCACCGGGGCCACCATAACCTCCAAAATCATATCCTCTGCTAAAGCCTCCCCCGTAACGACCAGAATATCCCATGGAGGGTTCTCCCCTATAAGGGCCTATTCCACTGCCGCCGCCACCATATCCTCCATAACCACCAAATTCACTACCACCATATGCACCATAACCTCCAGCTCTACTCCCATAAGCACCCCCTGCTCTATAACTGCCACCACCACCACCGGTACCAAATCCACTGGCACCATATCCACCATAAGACTCACCAAATCCACTGTTAAAACTAGGTCTAGAGTCATTGTAGCGTTTGGAAGAGGGCGGTGGGGGATTAGGCTTCTTTGGCTCTGCCTTCTTGATCTCAACCTACACAGTACACGTATAGAAGAAAAAGCATGCGGTTAAAAAGATCAATGAGTAGGAATCATTTTGAAGCCCAAAACCTATCATTACTTGAAACATGATAAAGATTATTCTGTGATCATAGAATCTCCCTAATGAACTATGAAATAAATATGGTCTGGTCCTCCTAAAACAGGGCAATTCACAGGAAGTAAACAAAGGGTACATCTTGGGAACATAAGTTGGTCAGTTTATCGACATTCTGAACTTCAATAATTGAGGAACCCACGAGGTTACTCATAATTATATTATGCATTAATACATGTAGCTTTCAGTAGTTTGGCTAACACAAAAGAAGACAAGAGAAAGGACAAACAGCCAATCTAAATGACAATTTACAAACAGAAACTGGCTGTAAAAGAAAAATTGGAGAGGCGCAACCCAAAAGTATACATCTATAGGGTTTTTAATTCGAGGTGTTGCAAGAGAATAAATCCTTTAAAGAATGGTTTCTGTTACGTTAACTGACAAATACAAGAGATTAGGGCGTTGCCGAAAAGTTGAAAATCGACAGACAGATGGAATGGAAAAGATTATTGAGAATCAGAAAGAAAAGAATAAAAAATGAGCACTTAAATTCCACATTCTTCTCACCTGGGTTCCAGCAAGTTCAAGCTTGTTACCCCTAGCCAAAAGATCATCAACCACCAGTTCTCTGTCAAAAGTGATAAAACCAAAGCCCCGAGAGCGATTGGTTGAGTGATCCCGCATGATTTGGTGTTCTATAACTTCTCCAAATTGTGAAAAGAATTCTTTGAATTCATCTGTCCATTGCAATGGATACATAAAATCAAGCAACTTTTATACTTGTGAAAATCAAAGGCAAAGATCCAGCTTTGTAGAGACTAGATACCTTCGGTAACTGAAGCAGGTATTCCACCAACAAAAATTTTTTTGGTTTTAAAATCCTTAGATTCAATAGCACCTTTTGGTATTGTTCTCTTGATCTCCACCTAAGAAATATGATAATAAAACATACATCAGAAAACCATAGACATGATTCTAAGTTCATTTTATTTTTTGGGAAATTAAGGAAGCAAGCAAAGATTCTAAGTCCAATTTCTGGATTATGGAACAATAGAGTCAACAGTTCATGTCTTTCAATGGAAAAAAAACCCACAAACCCTACTTGTTTCCCATTAATAATGTGTGTGTCTTGAATGACTTGATCAACAACTGTGGGATCTGCATAGGTCACAAAGCCAAAGCCACGCGGTTGGCCCGTCTTCCTGTCCTTCATTATCACAGAATCCGTAATCTCACCATATTTACCAAAATGTTTGATGAATTGAGCTGCAGAAACAGATGCGGAAGACAAAGAAAAGCTATGAAAAACCAGGAAAAAGAAAACACCAATCAGATGTAAAGTATACAATTTGCAAATTTGCACAGGATGAACAAACTAACCAGTAGTAGTCTCTCTTGCTAAACCTCCTATAAATATCTTTCTGCAACATGTTGAGTAATATTAAACAAACTAAACAAATAGGTTTCCATGAACTAGCAGCAAAGGCAAAATAATAGCACTTCAGATATATCAACACATGCCCACAATTACATCAACACATAACACAACTGACTTTGCTAAACTTTGCTAAATTGGAAAAATATCTGAGTATAAACAGCGATATCAATTGAACATACTAGCTACACTTTTGCACCTGCAGCTGTCTAAGCTGTGTGAAGGGTATTAAACGCAAAGAAAGCATAAACAGTTCAATAATCAATTTGTAACGAAAGTAAAAAGATCCCTAAGTTTGATATCTAAAACATATCGTCTTTTCCGACAATAAAGCGGTCCAGATTCAAGGCAGAGGCACTAAACCAACAAAACCCACATCGAAGCTCATATGCTTTTATCTCAATTTCATGAAACAAAGTAAAAATAGGAAAAGAAAAAGGAGAAAAAGTTTATCATACCCAGGGCTCGCTCCATCTCCAGTGTGAGAGTGAGACTTATCCTCCTCCCCAAATTGGTCGTTAGACCTTAGTTCGTTGGGTCCTCCATCAAGAATCGGCTCGCTGTCTTGTGGGTTCATGAGGATTCCAGATTTTGATTTGAGCGGAGAAGAGCGAAGCTTTTGCTGAAGAAGGAAGAAAACTGGAGACGAGAAAAAGGTACGTTAGCCCTAAATGGATTAATAATATTATTCTTATTGATTATTTTCTTTTCTTTTAAATATTTATTCTTTTAAAACCCTCTTTTTTAATTTTCAGACTTTGATGACAATGACGCATGTCCCACAAATTGGGTTATTTTCTTGAACAGCTACGATTTGGGGATTAGGGCCACTTCACAGGTTCTGCTTGTTACCAATTCAGACCAACAATTTCGTCCAACCTTGTTCCACATCAAACGATGTAGTTTTAAATATTAGGTAAGATTAACAGAGTAACACTAGACAAATTATCCAAACTTCAATTTCCCACCAGCTGAGTAGTTGTTAGTAATCACTTTTTATAATTATCAATACCTCGAAAAGAGATAAAAACAAGCTGATATAACTTAAAGATTGGGTTGACATTAAGCATGTCATCAGGTTGGGGTTGAGCTTAAGCTTATATTGTTTGGAACATAAACACGCAAATCAGGAGATGGATGCAACAAGACCAAATATAGAAGAAGAATAAGTAGAAGAACGGAAACGTACATGAGGTGAAACAATCCTTAACCAACAACAGAACAACAAACTCAGAAATTGTACAACACTACAGAAGAATTGGCACAGGAAATCTAATATACAACAAAAATTTTGGCTCTAGTAAGTGTTCTGGGGATTAACCCTCCTCCTAGCTTCTCGCTTGTAGTACGGGGTTTCATCTATTGTCCTCCTTACATAATCTACAAACGGCTGAGGTGTTCGCGG
The DNA here is from genome assembly GCA_025531955.1 of Erythroxylum orinocense. Lineage (NCBI taxonomy): Eukaryota > Viridiplantae > Streptophyta > Magnoliopsida > Malpighiales > Erythroxylaceae > Erythroxylum > Erythroxylum orinocense. The sequence goes on from JANZLX010000008.1 coordinate 10,022,723, forward strand.
AGACTGTTCAGTTGAAACAGAAGTTCTTCCACGCTCAGGTGTGATGGGGGCTGACAAATTTGGAGAGGCAACTGATACGGAGCCGGAAGGCTGATATCTGTTTGATATCTCAAAAACAAACATGACAGTGGCTATTGTCAGTACCACCAGGACTATAAATCCAAGTACGATAGGCCAAAAGGTTTCACTAGAGAGTGTTTTTGTTGCTGCTCTTGAACCAGGTTCATAACTGACGTCAATTTCGACTCTTTGCCCTGCATTACAGAACAACAACGTTGGGTGATTGTTTTCATGTACTTGCTGGCAAGCAGCTCTTAGTATGTAGAACGGAGTCAGTTACCATTGGCTGGAAGTGTGATGATTATCTTGTCTTTCAATTTCACGGAACTTTGCACTTCAACCTAATAATAAGAACAAGAGCATCCATAACAATGAACAGAAAAGTAATGAGCTTTGATGTGTCGACCCAAAAAATCATTTGAAGCCATTTATTTTACTTAATGAGAAAAGCATGTTCAAGAATGAACGGCAGCATCATTGTTCTACTGTAACCCCTTAATGCCCATTGTTCAACAACTAGGATCACTCTAAATACTTGCAGCATGGGCAATCATCATAAGCAAACAGTGTAATCTGACCTCATATTCCGCTCGACCACCAATCCCAAAATCTTCTCTGTGGATTGAGCTTATCTTTATGTGATCCCGGTCATGCCAGTAGATATCAACATCTATAATGAGAAATAACCCATAAGCTAAAATCATATCCAACGAGTTCTGGTCAACTGACACTACAGATTTCTAGAGTCATCAGTAAAATGAAATTAAACCCTTTAATCACAAAAGTACCCAGCTAGAGCTTCTATACACACAGAAATATTAACAGTAATAGTTTAGAAATATGGAGCAAGGGTGCCACATTGACTAAAGGAGGTAGGACAAACTGCCAATAAATTAGTGAGGTAGTAGCTAAGTTCAGGTATGATTTGAGTTATAACCAATAAGCTTAATAAACTAAGATGAACTTTGTTGGGTAACTAAAGAATAAATAACTGAAAATCTCCACAAAATTACTTGATTGATTGCATTAGCACATAAAGTAACAATTTATGTATTCACCAAGGCAATTATGGTGCAACTCGTGGTCTTGCCCACTGAATTCAGAAACTCTTAAAGTCTTGGAAGAAAACATGTATTCAAAGCACCCACAGCTGATGTCATGTCTCAAGGACGTTATGGATAGCCATCTCATCTTAGGTTGTGAAACATAAAATAAGTGCACCACTCCCTGCAGCATATTAGAAGTTAGAAAATGGAATGCAAGGAATCTAGGAATTCACCTGTGTTCCCCAAAATAGTTATAGTAGTCTTGTTGGAGTCAGGTGTCAGATGCAAGTGTCCTGAGTCCTGCAAAATGAAACATATTATGTTTTATTCCAATGCGCACTGATTGGAAAGGCTCAAATTCAAGACAGATTACAATATCCATACACTGTTCTGATAAGTTTTATGCCCATTGGTTTGAAAATTGTACATTGGCCAATTAGTCTGATATCAGCATTGGTATTTGCATAAAGAAACGTGATCAAATCACCTTGTTCATATCCAAAATGGAAAACCCTCCAATGAAAATTGCAGACACAGATCCAGAGATATGGTTAGCTTCTCGGATTGAAGCACTGACAGAAAAAGAAATATACGGTCTCATGTCCTTAGATCTGGGTATTGAACGAGCTAAATGCTCCGGAGAGTAGGGGAAGAAGAGGCAGTAGGAGTTGCCGTTGTCAAGATTCACCCAAGGCTTTGCATACCTTCAATGCATAACATGTGGAACCCATTAGATAATGTTATATTGATTAGGTATAGACAACATGGACGCATAGAACATACCCAACATAAGGAGGATCAACCTTGCAGTCATATAGCATTTCTTTACCGTTTCCAATAGCTTCAAACTTGTCACAGGTGTCACTGTTTCAATTAGATAAAATAATCAAATGCATCAACATCACTGTGCATCATAAAAGTTAAAAGGAAAACCAAACTACAAGTTCTTCACACAATTAACCTTATGAACGTCTCCATAATAGAATAGCAATGAAGATGATGTACCATAAACTAGCTACCAATAGTAGAGCTAAACAGCTCAACTACATTAATTAATCAGCAAAGGCCAAACAGAAAGGAAAAGGTAGGTTAGCTTTCTTTCTGCCCGTTTAAATACATGGCAATGTTTACTGTTATCCGGTGTTTAATGCATGGGTAGAACATACAACATAATAGTAAAGGTTCTCAACGTAAATAATGGAAGAAGGGTGTAAGCCTAAATAACGAGCTTTGATATTGAGTCATAGAACATTTATTAAAGCAGAAGATAACAATTTGGTGGTGAAGAATGCATCAACGCCATATAGTTCCATCCTCACACTACAAAGCCTCTAGGTTAGTCCCAGTAATCAAAGAAGAAGTACTTATTTATTATATCCATAAAGCTTAAAAGTACAGGTCATATCCATTAATTAATCAAGCAAAGTCAAACAAAAGGGAAAAGAAAGGTAGGGAAAATTTAGCAATTCTATCTGGTTATTCAAACACAAGAAGATACTTATTGTTAAACGATGTTTAATGCATGGAAATATGTCCAAGAAACATCCAACACTGTAGCATAACTCAATGAATCTTTAGGTCTGGTATTAGGTTTGAAGAAGATAACTTGGTGGTGAACAATGCATCAAACCAGCAATAGTTACATCCTCCACAACTATGATGCAACTGAGTTTTACACACACGACACAGAAAGATTCTTGCGCCCCATTTTTGCTGAAGGCAGATAACAGGAATACGTTCCATCATGAAATCAGAACAATGTATAATATTACATGTATTATCTCTCACAAGCACTTCAAACATCTTATACACAAACAAGACTTTCAGTATGATATAATTGGAATTTGATGACAAAATGCTTGAAATTCCATGAAAAGTAAAACATCGAATTGTTTACAAACCTGAACTTCACAAAGAAGCTGTATCCTTTTGTGGGATAAGGAACATTAGTTAGCATCTCCTCTGGGACATCAATAGAAATGACATTTCCTGATATCACTGTAACTGCAGTTTGCAAATTTATACCGGAGCATTTGAAAATTACTGTTTACACAAACAACTTAGCTTGTTAACTTTCCATATACTTGCAGTATTCAACATAGCAAAAAGCTGAAATTCTTCAGTACCTTGGCTTGAACCCATCCCAACTGCTTCAGCTTTTCCAGACTGCATATCTATAGATATAACACTGTGGTTGGAACTATGCCAGTGGCCAGAAACTTTATCGTTACCTGTCAGAAAGAACAATAATAAATATTCATCTTTTAAGGAACCTATAACTGGAAGAAATTTGGTTCATTATTTCACACAAAAGCCACAAGCACTTAAGAGGACATACAGAAGGAGAAATGAGAAGAATATTGACGTAGTTGACATAAACTACCTTTTACACTGAAGTTAAGAGAAGCTCCTTGGCGGAGAACAGGATTAGAAGGATATATATGTGCACCAACAGAAATCTGAAAATAAAAAAGAAAACAAGTCAGGGGGTACCTGCCCTGAATTGGAACTACTCTAGATAAAGTGTTGCAGCAAAATTGATTAATGAATTTTCTCACTGAAAAGGCTTGAAAAAGCAATGGTTGAACAAATAAAGGCAAGTTCAGGGAATATTTAAAGTTGAGATGCGTAGTATAAGAGCACAAACAAACAGCAATCTAGTAAATTCATATCAATTTATGTGCAAAAGTAGATCAACCAAGCACATAATCATCAGGATATGCTGAAGTTATTGAGATGTGTGAGAAGCAAATGTGAACGATTACTCTCAAAATTGTTACAGATGTCATTCTAATATTATATATACTACAAAGGAACATCCCATGTCGGAAAAGTTGAAGTATTTCAATCTGAAATTGTAAACATATGAAATAAAAGAAAGGAGTAATAGATGTTTCGTCATAAAGTTCTACCTCCATGAACATAAAACCAACTGGGGCTACATCTTCCTTTCTAGATTTTTGTCTATCATATAATGGAGTCTACTATTTCGAATATCCTTAATTTTGACCAAAATATCAAATGTATGACCTATTAAAAATACATACATGTATCCCAATTACTGTTTCCTAAAACTTTGTGCAAGTGCTAAGAATAATTCTATTTACGGTTTGTAAAAATTCGAAAAATATGTGATCAGAAAATTATTTTTTATGATTTTGTAAGGGATGATAATTCAAAAACTTATTTAAAAAGAAGAAGTCCAATTATCATCAGAATTTGAAGAACATTTTAAAAAATCATAAACAGGTTGATGAATTCTATTTGAACATTGTCAAGTTCTACCATTAACTATGTTCACTTAGATATGTATACATAGGCATTCTTTTGACCAGTACTGTTACAAAGTGAAGGTTAATACATATTTGATAAATTATTAAGATGTTAGGATTTCTTAAATCACAAGAATCATACACGTATCTAACTGCCTTGATGTAGTGAATAATACAATCACATTATGATTATAATTATTCTCATTATGACAAATGAAAGTGTGATTATAGTAAATCTTGAAATATTCTAATAATCCTCCTCAAAAGCATAGAATATTTTATCATATGACTTTTCACCCTTGAAAGTGCTTTGTCAAGACAAATTTTGCTTGAAACGCCACTAATGAAGTCAAATCTAAGGTCAAAACCTCCATCAATAAAAAGAAATCACCAATGCAAAAATCTCCTCTCAAAGAAAGAGGTTCATCGAGAATGAATTAGTAACACCTCACTAACAAAGTAATCAGTTTGGGACTTTGCTTTGATGTCATGTTAGAACACAAAATAAAAGTCAAAAGAATAGGAGAGAAGTTGTTTGACGCTAATTAGGGAATGTTGCTACCAATTTGTTTGGGGAATTCAATATCTTATGTTAATTGAACAGGTTTATGATCAATTTGTTGGAAGAAATTTAATTAAAAGGGGACTTATATGCAGCTTAAAGATGAATTCATCAAGGTCTATTTTTATATGAACTTTAAATTAAAGACTATTTGTGATATATTCCAATTTTAAGATAGAGATTTAATATTATTATATATATTCTGCACAGCTACAAATCATATAGAAATTGTTTAAATATCTTATTTTGAAATATTAGTGTTAACATGTATTCCTCACTACCATAAATAGATAAGCTAAAACCTAACTCATAATAAGTCCTTAATGTCTATTTTTCTCTTCCACAAGAACCAAGCAACATAAATTAGCAAATCTAAGAAGGCTCTTGCCTCCACCAACCCTCTCCCTTCTTTTTCCTTTTCTCGAGGGAAATAAAAGAGTGAAGTTCCTCCTTCAGATATTTTAAGCAATATGAACCATGTCACAACAAAACAACATTGAAATCAAATCCTGTTTGCGTAAAGAAAATTCATGAAAAAGACGCAGCAATTACCAGGACATAGTCAGACTTCTGAGCATTTCTGTTGATTGATGCTCGAACAAGAGCTCTACCATGTCTCATTGCCTTCAATCATAAATTTGATAAAATGCTGGTATTTATAAATACAGCCAGAAGAAATTTGATAAACACAAGAAAGGCAGCAAATTCTTATGCAAAACGGTGCTGTTTGCAGTTGATATTGTTCTAAGTATAAAGCAAAAGAAAAGGATAAAGGCAACTAACTGGACGGGTCACATAATTACAAATTAATAGCAAATTTTTTGACAGACCTTCAGATGGATATTCATACTGCCATTGCTCTTATCCAAAATGGAGACAATATCATGGTGGTTAGTCTCAACATAATAGGGAATGGCATTATGTGCTTCATAGAAGGGATTTCCTGGTGAAATAAAAAATAAAAGAATAACAATGAGGACTAGAATAGAACATGTCCAAATAGCTATTAAGTCAATAAATTAAGCCGCTAAAACTTCAATACCTGAAGCATCCAAGAAGCCTATCGGCAGATCAAGCTCAGAACCAACTGCCATAAAAATTACACGGATGGGAAACTCCTTATTTCTTATTCTTATTTGAGTCACCTGAAAAAATATGAATGACCAATATAAGTTTCCAGGACTAATGACAATCTTTTAGCAATATAGTTGCAGATCTGGTAGAACCAACAGAAATTATGAACATCAAAATGATTTTATCAGCAAAGGCAAGATATCTGATAAAGTGCATCCTACATGACAATACACAGTTAGCATGTATAAGAAAAGTGCTGGGCAAGTAAACTATTACTCCAAATCAGAAAAATACACACAGATGAGAGATAAATTTATAATTTATTAGGTTTAAGGGAGTAGCCAAGCAGTTGGCACTCCTTTCCCTTCAACTGCTCACCTAGTGAGATGGATTGAAAATCAGTTTTGTGCAAAAACAAATCAATACCTCTGCAACCCTGACACAAGAGGCAATCTCCATTCTTCCAGTTAAGCGTTCTTTAGCTTGTATGCATGCCAAATTGTCACTTTCTGTCGTTCTTATTCTACCCTCATTTATCATAATACCATCCTTCTGCCAAATTTCTTCCTTTCCAGCATAACTTCTTATAAGTGAATAGATAATTGTTCCCTTCCGACTCTTACTATCCCATTGGCCATGCAATTCCGTGGATGAAGGAAGAAGTTCAGACGTAACATAATGAGGTGGAAGCACCCATGTTATTGGAACTCCAAGGGCAAGAGGGAGACCAGGAACGACGAATATAGATAAAGAAGCATCATAAAATCTTGCTTCTGAGTATGAAGGAGAAACAAATTCACACAAGAATGTAACTGCAACATTCGAACGGCCTGCAGATCTGGAATGGAGTGACAATTTTTTCAAATGCCAACACAGGTTCATGAAAATGCTATGTCTAGATTTTAAAATAGTAGACATAAAGTGTCATACTTAATATTTGATACCTAACAAAACATGGAGAACTCACCCTTTTCATAGACCACCATATATTAGCATAGGACAAACAAATAATATAATCAAATGGTGGAATCATTACAGTATCAAGCTTCTAATTTTCTATGACTCTCTGCAAAAGAAGAGTATCCACAGCCCCTCACCACTATAATTTAGTCAGGCAACTTAGGCCTCATTCATTAGATCAAAAATTCACTCTAGTTAGGCTCAAATTAAAAAATAAGTAGTGCACAATCTTCTTGGTTCCCCCAAAACAAGCCAGGGTATATTACTGGTCCTTTTGGCATCACATCAATCCACTAGAAGATAAACACTTGTAAAGGAAACATAGACATGGAAGTTTTTTAATTTTTGCTATTGTTCCTTACTTGTATAGCACATAGATATCTCAATTTTAGTATTTTGAGACATTAACGTAACAATAAATTGCATTTATTTTTCACAAGGCAATCAAAGAATTCTATCTATTTCACTCCTTTAGAAAGGAAGATCTCAAAGATTGATCTTTCTTTTAAGGGTCAAAGACTTGGATCTCCCTTATGGTTTTCACTTTTCCAAATGCATCTTTGTATTTCAGAACTACTAGAAAAACATCACGTAATATTAAAAATATTTTTAAAAGACTGTTGCTGAGTTTCCATGACAGACTATTATATGATTGACTATTAAAAATGTGAAAGACTCTATATGACTGCTCAGACTTACTTTAAAAGTAAATTATATTAGAATAACTCAACAAAATCATAGTCAAAATTCCCTTTTAGTATTTTTAATAACCCAAGATGCTTTCATTTTGCAAAAGTGCAAAACACAGGAGAGGAATATATCTTTTACCCCTAATTTTAGTCGAATTTTCGTTCATTTATCAACGCATTATACTCAATCCTCATTATTGATGGAATCAATAACATATTAATCAAAATATCCCTTCAATTGGCTAAAATTCCTTGAAAGAAACTAGATCTTATGATAGTTCCTCTTCCAACTGTAATGACTACAATCAAATTACATGAATTCTTAATGAACCAATCTAAATCATAAAAAAGTCACTAAAATATTTAGAATTAGGTTTTATACTGACTTGGTAAAAACATTTACCTTGTAGGTTTAAGAAATTAAAAAAAAAAGAATTCCATAGAGATTTATACACGTAAAGGAAAATAAAGGAGCTCTAATCACTCTTAGCTGCACCGCCAGCAAGTAATATTCCAATAAGCTTTTGAGGAATAGTAGTGTATCCTAAAAGCTTTAAGAATTAAAGCATACCAAGGCTATATGCCTAAATGCAATTAAGGCAAAGCATATGAAGCATAGCATACCTTCCATGTAAGACTTTGACAAAACCAAGTTCTTTATCATCATCCAATGGCAACCACTTTTCACTATGCAACCCCTCCGTCACATAGAGATTTAGCACCTGAATAGGTTTGATAGCTGATATCTTATAACCCGGTATGAGGAAATAACTTGAAAAGAAAATAAGACAGAAAACTAAATCCAACCTTTGTATCATCTATTGTCCAGTTGTAACTTCCACAAACCTCATAAAATGAAAATAAATCACCCTGACAATTGATTCAAACAGTCATTATTTCAAGAAGCAACATTAAAATCAATCCAAATTCAATGGCTTTCACTCTTGCCTCAGAGAATGAAGGATATACTGGCATCTCAAGGCCAATATCAAGCTGTTCGCTTTGCGCACTTAATATTGCTGAAGAAGGAACCCCAACTTTAATAGTGGCATATGCTTGACAAATCACAACATGCCCACTCCCATAAACTGTGGAAAATATTTTCTGACAACAAAAAATCGAATGGAAACATATAACGTATTATGTTATTGCACACAATGATCATAAATCTAATTTGTCAAACACAAAACAAAAACTTGCCTAAACCTTCAAATTTATTTGCAAGTATCAAATGACAATAAGAATAGAAGAAAATTCAAGGAAAGAGACATTTAAAAAAACAGTAGTGGTTCATATTTGTTATGCTTGAAGGATATCATGATTAAAAATTATTAATTAATAGCAAAATTTGAAGGAGGATTTTTTATTAGACATACGTTAGCTTTATACGTACTAACTCTAGTACAAAATAAGAAATAAATTTGTAAAGATTTGTTGGATCTCATGACTTATGGGATACTCCATCCTAATTTTATGGACATAATTAGTACCAGATTTTGTGGACATAATCCCCACAAAATTGGGTCATAATCACACAGATTATGTTTCACCTCCCCCCTCAAGCCCTCAAGCGGGTGAATAGGCATTGGTTATTACCAGCTTTAGATACAATGCTTTGAAATATTGGACTATTTAACCCTTTGGTAAGTACATTTGCAAGTTCAGCATGTGTAGATACATAAGGTGTACAAATCAACTCACCCTCCAACTTCTCTTTGATAAAGTGTCTGTCAACTTTGATTTGCTTTGTTCTATCATATTTTATTCGGCTGTGAGCTATACTGGTGACAGACTTGTTGTCACGGTAGAGTTCATTGGACCATCCCACTTGATCTTCAAATCTTCCATAATAATCTTCAACCAATGTAGTTCACAAACACCTTGAGCCATTACCCAAAATTCAACCTCTATACTAAATCGTGATACCACATTCTGTTTTCTACTTTTCCATGTCACAAGGTTTCCACCAAGAAAGATGCAATATCCAGCAGTTGACCTTTTATCAACAATTGACTCGTCATAATCAACATCCATGTATACCTCAAATGCTAAATCTCCATTCCTTTTAAACATAATACATTTTCCCAATGTTCCCTTGAGATATTGTAACACTCGGTGAGCTGCCCGCAAATGGACATCCTTTGGATTATGCATGAATTGGCCAATCGCACTAATTGCATATGCTATATTTGGCCATATGTGGGACAAGTAAATGAGTTTTCTTACTAAGCATTGATATGCTCCCTTGTCCAATGTAATATCTTCCTCTGCTATTCCAAGTTTAATATTTGAATCTATTGGAGTACTTGCTATTTTGCATGCTCTTTTACCTGTTTCCTTGAGAAGATCTATGATCTATTTTTGTTGGGAGATAAAAAGGCCCTACTTAGAGCAAGCAACCTCAATCCCCATACGTTGACTTAAGATCTCTTTCTCTTTAACGTCTCCTGTCACAATTATGTCATCAACATACACCAAGAAAATAGTGACTCCCCTTGTAGATGAGTGTTTACTGAATAATGTGTGATCCCCTTGACTTTGTTTGTATCCCATAGTCTCTAAACCATGCTCATGGAGATTGTTTGAGCCTATACAAGGCCTTCATCAATCTACAAATAGTATGAGCAGCCAATTTCTAACCTGGTGAAACCTCCATAAAAATTTCTTCTTCTAGTTCTCCATGTAAAAATGCATTTTTCACATCAAATTGTTATAATTCCTAACTATAATTAGTAGCAAGTGATAATAAAACTTTGAAAGTATTCAACTTTGCAACTGGAGCACAAGTCTCTAGATAATCAATTTCATAAGTTTGCATATACCCTTTAGCTACCAGCCTTGCCTTGTATCTTTCTACTGATCCATCTGCTTTATATTTAACTATTTACACTCATTTAGATCCCACTGGTTTCTTCCTAACCGACAACTTCACCAACTCCCAAGTTTTATTTTTCTCCAATGCCTCAATCTCCACATTTATAACTTGTTTTCTATTTCTCATTAGACAAAGCCTCAAATAAGATGGTAAGGATGGTAAGGATGTTCAGACTAATAAGAAAGGCTTTATGGGATAGTGAACAATTATTAAAAGGCAAAAAAATTGCAAGAGGATATAAAGTTCTTTTCTTGCATTCTCTCATTTCTTTTCTAATATTAATAGGAAAATCATAGTTATCATCACTCTCCTGAAATTCATTTTCATTATGTAATAAAGGATTAGAAATTGTTACCTCATTCTTAAAATTTAGGTTGGACTCTTGGGCCTACATAGATTTTGGAGCAACCTTTATCTTCCTTGCAAACACTTGTCCTTTGCTAAATCTCACATTTTCAAGAGCAAAATCTATTTTTTTCCTAAGGATTTTGAATTACAAGTTCAGGTTCACGTTCAAGTTGTCTCACTTCTTCAACTGCAGGTTCAGGATCGGGTAGTGTAGGTGTTGGTGCAAGTTTATTGGATATAGGGATAACTGGATGCTCAGTTTTTCCATGAAAAGTGACAAGTCAAGTAAGAAATCTTTATCCTAATCTTCCATTGTTTAATTCTCCCCCTGAAGAGAATGATGTTTGAATTAAGACTCCTATTCATGAAAAGTGACATCCCTTGGTACATAGAAACTCTTTGATGAAGGTTGGTAGCATTTGTACTCTTTTTAAGTGGATAAATATCCCACAAACACACATAACCCTTGGATTCACTTTTCCTCGGTTTTGACTATAGACATGGACAAATGATATGTACCCAAATACTCTAATAACAAGATTGTTAGTATGTGTAGTGCAGAGTTGTCCCATGGAACTATTGAATCCTAAGATCCTAGAAGGCAAATGATTTATAAGATGAGCTGCTGTAAGAACAGCTTCCTCCTGAAAAGATTTAGGCATTTTGTTTTGAAACATAAAGGCTCGGGTTGTTTCAAGGAGGTGATAGTTCTTTTTTTCCTGCTACCCCATTTTGATGTGAAGGATTGATATAAGAGGACTCATGGACAATCCCTTCCTTTTGAAAGTATGAAGTTAGGATTTGATTAAAATAATCCCTGGCATTATCTGACCAAAACCTTTTGATGTGGACTCCAAGAACAGTGCTAACCTCAGATTTGTGTTTGAGAAGAAAGAGCTAACTGACACGAGTACGATCATCAATGAATGAGACAAACCATCTTACCTCGGAGACATTAGGAATAAGAGAAGGGCCTCAAATATCACTGTGAATGAGATCAAAAGGAGTAGAACTTCTTTTATTACTAATTGGAAATGTTATACGCTTTTGTTCAGCAAGTTCAAACACTTCACAATAAAAATGCTCGACATCTAAACATTTAAACAGATAAGGAAATAGAATTTTTATAATCCAAAAGGATGGATGTCTAAGTTGACGATGGAGGGAAAAAATTCTAAAATAAACGAATGAGGTAATCTGCCCTTAAAAATGTTTGATTGACTCGATGCTTTAAGATAGTCGAGGTCGTCCTGTTCTTTAGCATGTCCAATCATCCTCTCCAAATCCTTGTCCGAAAATACACAATAACTTTGATGAAGAACCACATAGCAACATAAATCTTGAGTAGCTTTTGTATAGAGATACGAATTGTGGATAATTTTGGGGCATGAAGGACATTTCTTAGGATTAGTGAATGACTCATTTTAACATCTCCCACACCTGCAACATGCATGTGTCACTAATTTCAAGAATCACAGAGTTCAACAACCATGCCATAATCATGGAGTCTTCTTGATCCCATGCTTCAAATCGAGGATCTTTTGGCTTAGGTGCAGTACCCATAATGTTACTGTACTACAAGTTGGGACTGCTTTAGCTAATTTTTCCCATCTAATCTGTATGCAGCATTTATATTTTGGAGTTCTCCAAGTTGTTGAGACCAAACAGCCTCCTCTAATTGGGATGTAGTTGTTGTCTTTGCAACTTCTAACATCTCCAAGGACTAAAAAAACCTATACTTAGGCTGCATCCCTAGCTTTAGAGTAGGTTTGTAGAATTGCATCCCAAATATCCTTGGCAGTGTTTAAAAACATGCATGTGTCACTAATTTCAAGAATCACAGAGATCTACAACCATGACATAATCATGGAGTCTTCTTGATTCCATGCTTGAAACAAAGGATCTTTTGGCTTAGGTGCAATACCCATAATGTTACTGTACTACAAGTTGGGACTGCTTTAGCTAATTTTTCCCATCTAATCTGTATGCAGCATGTACCGTTGGAGTTCTCCAAGTTGTTGAGACCAAACAGCCTCCTCTAATTGGGATGTAGTTGTCTTTGCAACTTCTAACATCTCCAAGGACTAAAAAACTTTTTGTTTAGGCAATTAAGGCTTCTCACAGGAAGTAACTAACCAGCAATGAAGGCTAGCAAAACTGCTCCGTTTTGATATCAAAAAAATAGAGTACAAGGAAAGGAATGGCTAAACAACTGAAGGCTTCAGTTCTAAGAAAATCTACAGCTCTGATAACGTGACAGAATTTGAAGGTGGAATTTTGTATTGATATCTGACTACTAGACATAGATTAGCTTTATACACACCAACCCAAGTACAAAATAGGAAATAAATTTGTACAGATTTGTTAGATTCCATGACTTATGGGATACACTATCCTAATTTTATCGACATAATTAGTGTCAGATTTTATGGACATAATCCCCACAAGATCTTAACAAAATCATACAAATTATGTTTCCCCACGATACCCATATGCGCAATCATCTAATCAGAAGCTATCCTGCAGATAGGTTAGTCCAGATCAAGTTGTTGAACGCTAGCTAATAGCAGTAGCATGAAATATCCCCCCTCTCTCACACTTACTCAAAAACATATGGAGCCAGGGCACAAGGAAATAGGCAATGAAACCCAACAAACACAATGACTTCTAGTATGTATTGGTGGGAAAGAGAGAGAGATCTATTTTAAGAGTTTCCAATTTAAAGCCAACAGGTACAGATCCAAAAGAAAGTAACAACAGTTGGTTACAAATGTTAAAAAGTACCCAAATAGAAACATCAAAAACCATGAACCTTCATGTAGCAGAAAATCCCCCGCCTTTTTAATACTTTTTCATCTTAAACTTCAATCCAATTGATTACACATTCAACAAAGTAGTAATTGTTTATCATGTCTTACAGTGTTTCCTGGAGATATTGCAGATAGCTTCCCAGAAGATCTTTCCACAGCTACAATTCCATCATCCATAGAACTATACTCAATATGTGCACCAACAGTTGGGCCTCCATTGACAGAAAGCTATTGATATAATGATATGAGTACAAGCTAGAAGGATGATAAGAAAGAGTAAAAGAACACTCACTTGCAAAAAGGAAATACAACCCAAACTCCAAATAATATCTTGACAACCAAAATAAGGGAGAGAATTTTGAAAAAGCAGAAGCACAAGAAATTATGGATTTTGCAGGATAGCTTGCCATCAGATTGTGAAATTAAAAATATATCCAAGAAAGAAAAAGAGGGAAAAGAATGGCACATACCATGTAAGATGCCCCTGGTACCAGGAAAATATCATGTGGATGAATTCTCAGAGGTTCATAAATCTCCACCTTGATAGGTTGACTGGCTATTTCATGTCCAGATTGCTGCCTAGCACTGACCTGATGTGAATATCTATGAGTAAACTACACCTAATACCAAAGAAATTATATAATTGAAACAATTAAATACTTCTGTGCATCAAACAAGGAATTACATGAAGAGTCGTCATCCCAAGACTTTTGGCAACAATTTTAAACTGTGATGCTCTAAGATAACCATCTTGGAGAACAAGGGCATTGTCATTGTCCACAAGTTCAATAAATTGATCCTCAATAAACACGTGAATGTCCATATAAGCATACTGCAAAGAAATTCACAGTCACTTAAGATCCAATAAAGAGATAGCATTAAGACATGAACATGCAAATGACAAGAAAACACTAATTTAGAAGCAAGACAGACTAACTTGATGGAGAATGCACCACAGTCAAATGCTTCCAACAGATATGGCCAATACCATGATTCTACAAAACAATATTAATCATAGATTGTATGGATTTATACAATTCAAACCTGGCTAGAGTCAAAAGTAATTCCATCACTAATCCCAGCCAAAAGATCTATTAAGTGCGACTGCCCTTCCTGAAAAAATCAAGAGCATCTTATGAAATTTAATTCATTACAATAAGAATCATCTTGATAATACAGGTACACATACCATGAGTCTAATTTCATCTCCAGAAACAATTTTGATCCAGTCTATATCAGCCACTTGAACCTGCAAAGAATTGGAAATATACATATCTTCATAAGAAACATGCAATGCATCTTGACAGTCACCAACCCTTGGTGGACTCAATTGATCGACACATTAAAGAATTCCTAAACTATATTGTCATGAAGCAAAATAGATTCATACAAGAAAGAATCCCTAAACTATATTGTCATGAAGCAGATGACAAACATATCTACTGATTTGTTTATAATATAAACAAGATTCTGGATGGGCAGTGATTCAATGAATTGAAATTTCATGTTGCTATAATGCTATATGTTACAAACTACATCAAAAGGCAACAACGGAGAGTAGCTAAGTCTACTGGATGCTGCAGCTTTTGGTTGCCTATCCAAACTTACTAGACAATACGAATACAAGAGAAGAATAAACACCAAGAATGCATACGTGCCCACCAATAAAAGATTGCCTATTTCTGGAAAATAAGGATATGATCGACTTATTACTTTCTTTAAAGCAAAAAGAAATTTGAAATCCTTATCCAGCACAGATTTTATATCTTCAAGGTTATGAAAATTATGGGTGCTCATCATGCATTACAATTGATCTTTGAATTCACCAATGACATTTTCTCTGGCTCACGACTATCAACCCTTACTATAATGCTAAATTTAAACAGCACCAACCTGACAATTTTTATCAGTTGTGAGCCTCAATAATGCAACGAAACCAGTCGAGTTTCACATCAAGCTGTATAATACATAGAGAAAAGACAAGAGTAGCATCATTACCGTAGCAGAAGCTGCAATTGGAGGAGTAAGCCCAATATCATACACTGTGACAAGGGCAGTCCCCAAACCCTTAGGGGAGATCGTCAATTGCAAGCACTGTAAGCCTGGTGAGGGTTGAAAAACGTCTACTACTTGGGAATCATTAACAACAGCTTCCAAGAAACAACTACCGCCAATAATTGATAAATTAACCTGAATTATACCCAAAATTATGGCCCAAAATTTGAAGGGAATGGCATTAACATATAAACATAACAAGAACGGCAAATAAAATGGGAAAAGCATTACAAACCTCATCATAGAAACAAGTGCTCTATAGTAGAACTTAACTATCACTCAATAAAGCGGACAATTAGTTCAACATTAATGGTATTCAGGGGTATATATTTTTGTTTTTAGTCAACATTAATGGTATTCAGGGGTATATATTTTTGTTTTTAGTCAACATTAATGGTATACTTTTTTATGAAGTACAACAAGAACGTGGATAGGTTTAATGCAAAGCAACAATATGATGCACTCTGCTGGCTCTAAGCACCTATCAAGTTAGCAGTTAAGCATGAGAGGGACATGAACAAGTGCATATTCATCTAAAATCAAATAACGTAAGCATTAGTATGCATATGATATAATTACCTTCGCATCAGGGTTGAAGAATAACAAATTGAACACTGGATTGATTCTTAAATAAGAAACAAGCTGCAATTTTTACACAACCAAACAGAAACATCATTAACTTTATCATAGCAACAACTACTTTCTGTTACAACACTCACTACAGAAGCACAGACAAAACTTATGTCATCAATTATAATAAAAAGGAGCAAACCTGTAAGCGTATAGCATCAGTGAGAATATTCTCTGAGCTTTGCACTTGGACAGGAAAGTCGCTGCCTATTTTGTCGCCAAAACCAGTAATGGCAGCACGAACAATGCACTGAGAAACATGCATCCAACTCCTCAATTCATTATCATCACCATTCTTAAAAAAAAGTTGAAACACGCTAAAGGAGCTAGATAGGATTTTAACTCAAATTTGCAGGGAATTACTGCAGCCTTTATGACTTAAAGAAACAAAATCTTTTTACTGACTCATTCATCTATATTGACACAGAAAAAAAAAACTTGGATTAAAAAAAAAACAGAAATCAACACTCACAAAAGTTAAAATCCTCAATAATATCAAGGTTACTAATAAGAATCTCATTTCATTCAACACAAGAAGAAACTAGCAGCCATCCTTCTGCTACCCTATCAGATTTTTTAATGAAGCTTACGACGTTGAAATGACATTAATTTTAAATGATCCTAAAAATAAAGATTCTGGTACAACCTGTCCCGAGTCATTCTGTAAGACTAAAAACCTTTCCCAATTGTATTTAGACGTCTTTGATTCATTCTCATGATCCCAATGTGCCAAACCTTCACAGCCAATTAACTCCCACTTCATAGAAATAGAGGATGAGTTTGCAAAAGCTTCTCCAGAAGTATCAATGCCAACCGCAGCAATTCGAATAGTTCGTCCATTTGCCACTGTAATAGGTGTGACACGTATATGTTCTGTGCCATAATCAGCAAGAGTTGCAGCTCTTATAACATCGAGTTTGTTAACTGGACAGCAACACTAGCTCAGTCAATGGCATGTAATGTGTACGAGGCACTGTAAGGGCCTATCATCAAAAGTCTGAGAAGAACATATCTAGCACTTACCAGGCTCATCAACTACTAGTGCAATTGAAGTAGGAAAGGCACAAATAACAGATACCATAGCTTCTGCAATTTCAGGCAGAGGATGGTCATCTCCTACCAAATTCCCACGCTTGAAAGCCAATTTCTGAGCCATTCAAACCACCAATGACATATCAAGATTACAATCATCAAGGAAGAGAAATGCAATTTCATCCACCCACCCATCATCACACACACACACAAAATGGATACTTGAATATGAATACTGTTTCATAAATCCAGAGCTTACATAATTTCCAAAAGATTGGCATAAAACTCTGTACACACTCTGATAGCCTCTAGAAACCTGATGTACATGAACTCCATCTTTTGGATGACCATGCTTGCCATCCAGTATTTCTACAGTATCGATGTAGCCAACACCTTGGTCCCACTTTTCAGGTCCCCCAAGAAGCATAACATCTAAACTTGTGCCTGGGACAAGATATAACTTCTCCAAGTTGTCTACCTTACTTAAATCAACATGAAGAAAATCAAACCAGTATCCACCAAATTGGTTTCCATCACTCATCTGAAGTAGAGTAAGAGGTGGATATGCTGCAATTCGGGATGAGGCTTTTAAAACATTAGGTCCATGAAGAGATAGATCAAGGTGGTGGTATTGTTTTGACAGGGTAGCATGCAGCATGGTCTGACCAGAACCAGAAGCATATACATAGGTCCATGAACAGGGTGGACCATACATTTTATGACCAGGCTCAACATCTGATAAAAGTGGCTCCGTCGCATTGACAACTATAAAGTGATCACTAACAGCTTTCCATTTTACAACTGAATGAAAAGCATCACATTTGTAGAAATAAGCACCTGCAAAAGATAACATAGTTTTATACATAACAAGTCAATTAGTTAAAACCAGAAAGCATATTTTCAAAGGAATCTCAAAATGGCATCACCATTTGATGCTTTCAATGTTACAGCAGCTTGAAGTTGTGATCCTACGACAGTTTCGACAGGAAAATTTTGCAGCATAGTCATAGATGATGGCATGGTGACTTCAATTACCACCTATCAGAAGATGGAATGATTAATTCAAGGGAGGAGTGGCAACAGGGACTGCATAAGACTAAAGTACCCCACAGGAACAGGTTTATGCATGATAGATATATAGCATAAATTTAGTGGACGGGATAGCATCAACACCTTGTCCAAGTACACCAATTCAAATATCTTCCAAGCACCTTGTCCAACCAAACATGCAAGCCACTTCTAAGAGACCAGTTTGACATCCATAAAGGGTAATGTTTCGTTTTTTCTCCCAACTTTCATCAGTTTCCTAATAATGATACTATGCTAGAGAACCAACTGAATGATCTCACCAGGTAGTAATGCAATAGCTAGACCTATTATGTCAAATCCCAACAAAATATTACCATTTTCGCACCGAACTAAATTATAGATGAAACCCCAAAGTCCCCTAAAACTCATAATTCATAAATTATGTTAATTAAGAAAGAGAACACCTCTCTACATATTAATCCCTAATCTAACCAATGCACTTGGTGTCTACAATGCAAAAATAAACTGTGGTATGAATGTATCAACACAGATTTATTACCTCATCATAGTTGAACGCATCAAAAATTGACACAACCCTGATAGTTGCTTCACCAGGTTTCTTTGCCTGAACAACCCCTGAAGCAGACAGTGATAAAACAGACAAATCTGAAGAAACCCATTTGTAATCACTTGATGCTTTTGCACAACCTACATAGATGTGACAGTTTGAGTTTCTGCAACCAACATCAGAAGCAGTCCACTTACTTTATTAGTTCAGGTGAATTGTTTCAAAGGTACAAACCTCCTGTAGCCTTTAACTCCAGTTCTTGATAAACTGCAGGAGCCCAAGGAAGAAGAATTTTTTGGGCTGTATCATTTGTCCTGTCCAAACTAAATTTCACTTGATCGCAAATGACTATTTCTTGCACAAACTTAATCACCTACAAAAGAAGGAAAATTAAATAGAAATATCAACCACTAGACATTTATGATTACTTTATTCTATTTTTTAAAATATATTTAGTTATTTTATTACATCTTTTATCTTTTTTAAATCTTATCTTCATGTCACATTGCATGTGGGTCTACTGGAAATAGCCTCTCTACTACATAAGGGTAAGCCCCAGACCCCACGTTGGTGTGGGATTTAAATTGGGTGTTGATGATGATGATCATCAACTGCTAGACACAGGTTGCAAGACAATACAACAGAAAGAAAAATGCATCGTGTTAGAACAAAATTACTAAAACAGCACATTCTCACCTCTTTTTCTGTTCTGTGGCCACTAGAAAAAGTTAGAGAAGCCATTAGTTTTCCTAATCCCTCTGAAGATGCCCTCAAGATTGTACGGCTGTGCCAGTCAGACTCATCTGCGGTATCCACCAGCCGAGATAACGTTATCAAGTGCTCAGACTGCTCATCATGCAACTTAAGATCATCATTCTGCAATGTAGGGGAACAAACTGAGCAGAAGACAATCAAGATATAATGAGAAAACAACCACAAAATAATTTAAATATCATCTATGGTTGAGAAGGAAAGGTCAATCAAGACGCAGAAAGAACGAGACTATATTCAATAAGTTCATATGGACTATATGAAAGACCAAACTTAAAAATCTTCCAATTGGCTCTCAATTTAGATGTCAAATAAAAGGAACGAAGACATATAAATACACAAGGAAGTACTTATAAGATAAAAATCATAAAAGTTCTGAGCAACAAGCACGTCAATAGAACTGATGATTTTGAGTCAACTGTCTAAAAAGAGAAATTATGCCCCTTCAAGTACCACCAGTTGCTGTATAGCTGAAACACTAACTGAAGGTAAGATCCTTCAGTATTCAAAAGTTGCATAAGAGCTGCAAATGTTAGTTGAACTTGTAAACAAAGATTTTTTCAGTCATACTGAACATAGTTTCCAGAAGATGGAAACTTCCCCTGAATACTAATAAGGACAAGAAAATTGAGTGGAAAATAAAGCTCCAAAATATATGCAAAATATACTTTTTGCTGCAAAGGAAAAGAAAAGGATAGATATTGTAGTATTTGGCTCCCAACTGAGTTAATTCATGACCTACCTTTGTAATGTAAATTTCTTGTGCATCAGGGCCCTGAGAGAAAACCTTACTTTCAACAAGATACTGACGGCCAGACACAACATACCAATATCTTATTGATGGAATGGTCTTTGTTCCTTCTACAGGGTAGCCAAAAGCCGACAGAGGCAATATGTACAAGCATAAACTATGTGGTATGACCACGTTAAGTGAAGAGACATGTACATGACCAGCAACTCTGGTATCTTCAACAATGATATTTGTTACCCCTAAGCCCAATGCCTGAGTAAAACCTTTCATGGTGTCCACTACAGCAACTGACGAATTTGCAGCAAACCACCTATGATGTTTAGATGGCAGAGCTACCACTGCAGATTTCAAGTAAGGTGGCATTAAAACTATAGCATATGACCTCAATGGTGCAACAAGACAGAGCAACTGAAAAGAAAAATTCAGTGAAGTGCATAATGATAACAAAAAGAGGGATCACTTCTATGAATCTCCATCACTTAAATCATTACAAAGAATCAAAGATCCAAAATCACGGCTAGCTACCGAGTCATTAACAAAAGCCTCCAATGAGAAAAGGGAAGAGGTACAGAAGTCATTGACTACTGTTGAAAGCAAATCAAAGTTCAATATTACATTGTTCCAATAGCTAGATAAGATTAAATAGCTAACTTGCAGTAACCATCAAAGGGTTTAAGGAATAAAACCTTGCGGAGTATTTCCACGAATAACTTTAAGACAGTAATGAAAAGCAGCACCAATGAGTACAAAAACAGGTGACGGAGGTTCAAGGGACATGGCTTCAACCACTGTTAGAACAATGTTATCAGCCATTTGCTCAAATTGCGGCTCAAGCAAATTCACAAACACATTCTCTTGCCCAATTCCAATTCCCTTTACTACATATAAGTCCGAGAAAAATCCCTGCATCATTTACCAATAAAACTTGTGAGATTACTTAATGTAATAATATGTGCTGACTCATAGAAAGAGTTGTTTTGTTACTCCAATAGCATACATACGCTATCTTCTAGTTCTATTTGGATGTTTAAGTCACCACTTAATCCACCAAAATCGCTTAACGGAGATTCCTTAATAGGAACATGGCCAAGATGATGAGGGGATCCAATGAGTTCAGGTATCAGCCGCCACATAAATTGTAAGCCCACCAGCGATGAAAAAACATTATCTGTGGTGCAGATTTACAAGGGAACACAAGCAAACTCAGGAGTTTAAGACCAATAAGTAACTAATAAATGAAAATACCAGCAAAAGCAGCTATCAAATTGAATTATTGCCAGATAGCAGTTTATACAGACAATTTACATGACTGTTAGCATTCCAAAAGAATAATATTCACTCCAAAATTTACAACACCACAAAGTCTGCAAAATACTACATGACGACATCACATCAGGAAAGCTGCAAGAAGAAAACAATAGTTTGATTCTTTTGGAAAAAGCAAGCACCATAAAATCCATCATCCAAAATGTTCAAACGTGAAGCACAGATAAAAGGAACTCTTAGATGAAGGGATAAGATAACAACGAAATTTCTGCAAAACTCTCATTTAAATATGACGGAATATGGTAGATCAGAGCTAGTGAAGACGGTAGAAAGTAATCTATAGAGGAGAATACGGTACACGATGAAGCCCATGAGGCAAATTCAAACATCAGAATACAAGGTACCTTCACTATCAAAGGCACGAACACGAAGCGTAGCAAGTCCATCCAAGTCAAGCTTGACAGAATTATGAAATATCTGAATCCTGAAAATATTGTCAATAAAAACTTTGCAGCGAATCACAATTCCAGTCTGCAAATCAGTGGCATAAACTGCAGTCTCCTTCCGGCCACCGAAAGGCGCAATCGATCTCAACCGTGCACTAGTTGAACACTGATTACTTGTATTATACTCAGGTGTCACGGACAAAATGTCGTGATGGTCCCATGACCTGTGAAAAATTAAACAATCTTCAAGATTCACACATTATGAGAAACCTCAACCAGTTCCCGCTCTTTTTAAAAAACTGAAAAAAACCTAACTGGGGAAGCCGCTAATTCTACGCTGATTTCTCCAAAAGAAAACAGGAACTAAAATGGGAGTGTCCATACAAGTACGGAAACTTACCATTTAAAGCAGCCATCACTTCCTTGAAGCCGATACTGCACAGCGTGCGTCATTTTAGGAGGCAACAATATGTTGACGTCAGTTATGTGGGGACCTGAGCTCGACAGAGGCGCATTTTCGCACCCTGCCGCTAGAAGAAGTAAGAGAATAACGATCATAATAACCGGCACGCGTGGCATTTAATAAGGACATGAATCTCCGCCTATGTTGAGTTTCTCCAGTGACTTAGGCGTGTTGATCTCTGGTAAACTGAAGCAACAGTGGAAATGAAAACCCTTGGGAGTTCAGGGTTTTAGGGAATGGACCGAAGAGAAGGAAAGATGAGCACGTGGAGAGAAGTGATTGGTAGTGATTCTTTTACCAAAGCATTTGTCGCGGCATCTTTGGGGTTTATTTCTTAATTAATTTTTATTTGAAGTAACAGGGAAAACGATCCTGATCAGCGCGTATCTCGATCATTGCCTTTTTCTAGGTTAGTTTAAGAGTAAGACCTTATTTAACAATCAGCAAATTGAATTAGTTATTACCGGAACTTATCAAACGACTAACTAATACTTCCTCTTATTTAAAATAAAAGTCAGTTTCAGATATATTTATAGTTACTAAGAAAGTTAATGAAATATTCAATATATTTGTATTAATTACATGTTAAACTGTCTTAAAAATATAATATGAGTAATTAGGATAAGAGAGAAATTAAAAGGTAATTTTGAAAATAAAATTATAAATATGCATGAAAAACCGTAAACGATACTTATTTTGAATAATTAAAATCCTTTTAAAATAATTTTATTTTTGATAAAAGGGAGTAGTAGATTAATATAATTGATTTGACTATCAAATAATATTAGCTATTTATTTAAAGATGTTTGATAAAATTAGTTGTTTAATATTAACTATTTATATATAAAATAACTTATGAAGACTTGACTTTAAAAAAGTATTTATAAGGACTTAAGTATTATATCTTTGCATTTCTTTGAATATTTTCAAAAGAATTTAGATAGAATAAAAGAAGTCAACATCATCATTTAAAGCAAAAATTTATAATAATCTAATAACAACGTCTAATTGTCATTAAACTATAAGCAATATTATCATAAATAGTTGTCATCTCTCGAGTTCTCAGTTCATCAATACCTTCTTGTATAAAGTTAACTTCAACATCTTCAACTATATATAGAGGTATAAATTCAGGATCTTGATAAATGATTTTAAAAGTTGGGTTTCCAATTGTGCTTCTTTTAATATAGTTATGCAATACAAAAACTGTACAAATTATTTTATTTTAATTCATCAATGAATACTTAGGTATTTTCTCAAATATCTTCCATCAAGCTTTAAGAACACTGAAAGTCCACTCAATACAACTAGTTAATAATGAATGGACTCAATTAAAAACTTCTTGAGATCCTTTTGAATTTGCATAACGAAACTCCGATTGATGGTACCTTGACTTTGGGTAAGATGTTAAATATTCTTCTCTTTCCCGATAGTCTTCGTTAACCAAGTGATATTACTCGAGTGTTCATAGAGGCAATATAATTTGTATAGATTGTATCATAAAAGTATAAGTCATGAATAATAAATCCTACAAATCTTAAAATTACCTATCAGTAGTTTTGAAAATTTGAGTTTTAAATTATCGATTATATCAAAGAAAATAAGAGAATCATGTATTGATCCCTCCCAACTTGCTAAAAAATACGTGAATAGTAAGTCAAAGTCAAATGCTGTCAGTACATTTGTAGTGGTTATTTCTGTCTCCTATATCGCATTTGATCCTCCCCTATAACAACTACAGCTATATGTGTACCATCAATAGCTCCAATAAAATCCTAATAGAAAACAATAATTATAAGATGATAAAACAATCATTTTCGACAAAAAAATTATAAAGAAGGGGGAGGGGGGACATATTCAATTACCTTAAAATGTGACATATATCTAGTATCATTGGCAATTTGTAACAAGATCTCGTAAAATTTGGGATCATTTGGTACAAGTATATCCCTTAAAAATTCATCCATAACACTCAAAATTTCTTTAAAAACTCTACTCACATTTTCACTGGAATATTGAAAGAGCTATTGGGTATCTCTATTAGAGGCATATCTTTATTAGAGGCACCTTTACTTAGGACATATACAAATAAACCCACTTTCTTCAAAATTGACATCCTATCTGAAGGCCTCAAACCATAATTATTTTTCAAAACCATGCATAATTGACGAAATGTATTTGAATTCATCCTAAATGTATTAAACATCTTTTTTCATGACCATTTAGTAATTCATTCATCTATAGTTCTCCTGTTAGATAGGAAGTCATGCATGATTTCTTGTATATATGGTTTTAAAAATACTCACCCATATAACAAAACTCATTCTCATTGTCCAAAATTTGCTTAATTTGTAGAAGTTGCATAATTTGCGTAATATTATCATCCATACCTATAAATCAATAAGTAAAATTATATTCTAAATAAACATGACACTTATTTGTCTAAATATTAAAAAATAAATACTATAATACACATTGTTTAGGATTCTCGTCCGTTCTGGCAGGTAACGTACCGTACTAGCTCAAATCTGGTACCAAATTTTCAAATTTGATACCGGATTTAAATACCGGTTGGTACTGGCCAATTTCGGCTATACCGGTCGATATTCAAAATATCGGTCAAATACCGGTCGATATCGAAAATTTTAAACAATTGGGAGATTTTTTTGCAAAATTTTCAAAATTTTCCTCCCTCCCCCTTACCTCTCCTTCCCCCCTTTTTTCAAAATTTTTAAAATAATAATAAATATTTTATTACTAATAATAATTATAAATTAAATAAAACTTAAAAATA
>JANZLX010000008.1:10076878-10090581 GCA_025531955.1 Erythroxylum orinocense
CAAACAGTGTAATTGAATTCAATTCTAATATTACTGGATTTGTTCCAAACAGTGTAAATTGAATTCAATTCTAATTTTATTAATGTAATTCAATTCAATTCATACATGAATTCAATTCAATTCATACATGAATTCAATTCACTGTGTTCCAAACACCCTGTTAAAATTTGAAACTTAGATCCACGTAAGGGGTTGAGCTGATTTTACCAAGCCAATATGATCACTTTTTAATAATGCCTTTACGTTTAGCCTCGAGTATATTTGGACTTGACAAACTCGTAGTCCAAGCTCGATCCGAACTCATATAGTAATAATTATTCAGCCACCACTTCCGTTCTTCTCCTTCTTCACTTGTCTACTCTTCACACGATTCAAATATGGCCGAAACGGCCCCGGAGTCGGGGACCCCAAAACCGAAGCCTAGACCTATAGTTCGCATCGGGATCTTACTAATCTCGCACAGTATCGTCGTTAGGTACTCTCTTCTCTCTCCTCCTATATTTATTCCAAAATTCCTAATTTGCTTTGTCCTGCTAATGTTTTGTTTGTTAATGGATTGCAGTATTGTTTGTTGTGCGGCTGGGGTACTGGCTCTATTGCTTCTCCCAGTTCTCGCCAAAACCACTTACATTTCCGAGAATGCTCTTATGCCAGGTCAGTTCTCCCCTCCGCCCCTTTCCCCTACGTCATTTCTTTTGCTTACTCGTTCGTTTCCTCACTTTTGAAATCTGAATAATTATCGCCTCAGGTTCCGCCAGTAGTATGTTATCTAGTCATGAAATTTCGGAGGCCAATAGATTGGCCAAGGATTTGAGTGCTATCAATTTGGAAGCGGAGCAGGCAGCCTTGTATGTCTACTTTTTTTAGTTGAAGTTTGTTTTAATCTTCTGCGTTCCTCTTAATTGACACATTACTTATGTGCAGCTTCGTACTGTCTGTCTTGTCCTTCCTCAATTGCTAACCTTTGTATTGGTTGGGATTGTGTACAAGTAGAGTGTTGTCTAATACTTTTTCGAGTTTGATTCTTTTCTATTGTAAGGTCACTGGGTTTACCTTTTATTCACTGTAAAACTCGTTGCATGTAGAAGGGGAATGCGACGTTTTGCTTAGTTCATTTCTATGTTGCTTTCAGTGAAAGGCGAAGGCTCGTCGCAAACTATATGTCTGACCTTGGCGCCGAAGTTTGTTTTCACAAGTTCCACTGTCAGCCAAATGAGTTCCAACCACTGCACTTCTTTTCTAGCCCTGATTCTGGATTAAGACAACAGAACTTCAGTTGTTCCTCTTATGGCATCAGCACTGTTGGAAGAATAAGAGCTCCTCGGGCTGATGGTAAGGAAGCTATAGTCTTGGTGACACCTTACAACTTTGAAAAGAATGGTTTTGGGGATAATTTGTCTTTGAGCATGGGATATGCGGTATTCTCGTTGCTCACACGAGTGACCTGGCTGGCCAAGGATATTGTTTGGCTCATTGGGGACTCGAAGTATGGAGAATATGCCCCTGTTGCAGCTTGGCTAAGAGATTATCATACTCCCACATTTACCAGTTTGGGCAGCCTAAATGCTGATACTTGTGTCAAACGTAGCAAGTTTAATGCACTTGAAGAGAACCTTGCTGCCCAAAGGACGATATCTGATGATTTTATACGTGCTGGGACTATGGCTGCTGCACTGGTTATAAAGGTTTCAGATAGAAATGATCAGTTTGAGGACACTCTTACTATCTATGCTGAAGCATCTAACGGCCAGATGCCAAACCTAGACCTTGTGAACATTGTAAACTATTTAGCTGTCCATAGGCAAGGCTTGCATGTAAAGGTTGAGAAGTTTTGGTCTTTACTAAAGTTTAAATGGCTGGAGAAGTTGGGAAGCATATTTGAGATTGTTGGGAATGTAGCAAGAAGTTTAAATCCTGAATGGAAGTTTGGCATTCCTGCTGCAGATTATGTTGAGGGCACAGCAACACTTGCTAGCTCATTATATTACCAGGTTTTAGCTCTATCTTTCCTCCACGCAACGCCCTTTCCCCATCCCCATGTCTCTATTAATGAGGTGTTCTCCTCTTTTTTTATAACTTCATGGGTATTTCACTTTGATCAGCATGTGAATTAATGGAAGTTATCTTTGCTAATTCAATGAGTATGTAAACTGATCTTCTTTGCATCCTTTTTTCTCTTTTTGATATCAGGCAATGGGCATTCCCACAGGTCCCCATGGTGCTTTCCGAGACTTCCAAGTGGATGCTATTACTTTAGAGATCTCGCCTAAATTTTCTTACAACAAAGCCAGAAAAAATGAGTTTCTTCTGCAAAGTGGCCGGTTAGTGCATGTTTCTTATTTGTTTTGCTTTCCTTCATAGCTTGTCATTTTTTAAATAAATAACATGTAATTGTAATGATGTAATTATGAAGGAACTGCCATTAGCGTTTTCACATTTAAATACGAGATGTTTCTGATGAGGTATAAGCATTTATTATTGCGTGCCTCATTATGTATACATGATATCTTATCAAGATAATGTTTTCTTAATGACCTAACTTGATTTTATGTGAATATTTTTAATTCAATGCCGTAAGTTTGCCAAACCCCAATGAGAATGTGTGCATTGAACTTAAGAAGTTTGGCTCTGCTTAGCTCTTGTTGCGTTGGGATTGGAAATGGCTTTTTGTGTTAGCTCATAGCGTGAAATATGATTGTCTAGGGGAAGTTCACGATCCTTTCCTTTGTCTCCTTTTGTTTGTGAATCAAGAAACGGGCAGACATTTTTTCTAACTAGGATTACTTGAAGTCTTAAATGCTCTCTCATTTCTGCTGACAGTTATCCTGTTACTTAATGCAGGTTAATTGAAGGAGTTATAAGATCAGTAAACAATCTCCTGGAGAAGTTTCACCAGTCATTTTTTCTGTACCTATTAACATCTCCTAACAAGTTTGTGTCAGTTGGTGTCTACATGATTGCTTTTGCACTTCTTGTGGCACCGCTTCCACTAGTTGCAGCTTCCCTTTATACTGATGCCATCAAACTGGATAGGAGATTAAAGAATCATGAATCTACCCGAATCGCAATTGCTGATGATCTTAATGTCACATTCAGACCGTGGAAATGGCTTTATTCTGCAAAAGAAGTATTTGTGGTTCATTTATGGGGTGCAATTGTGTCGTTGCTGCCATATTTTATTTGTCAACTCCCTAATTACAACCCAACAATGTGCTCTGCTATTTGGATTTTGTTTTCAATATTTAGCCTCGTAATCTTACACTTGATCTTGGATTTTCCATTTGCATCTCGGCCTCAGAAAGGCGAATGGACTATTCTAAAATCGGCGACAATTTCTGCAGTCTTCATTGGTTTGCTTCTAATGTCTGTTGTAAATTTTGCTACTGCAGAAATTGGGGCACTATTACTTGTTCCGTTGTGCTTGATGGCTCAACCTCTTAAACTTGATTTCAGAGCTGCAAGTTTGAAGAGTTATTTGAGAATTATATGTAACCTGATTTTGGCTTTCGTTTCATTTCCGCCAGCTGCATTTTTCTTAACGAAAGGCGTAGTGCAAGGTTTTAAAAGTGTTGGCATTAGTGACTTCTGGAATTGGGTTGAACCCCTTTGGACATGGAATAGTGCTACTTACATCTACATAGGTATGGTCCACCTTCCATGTTGGGTGCTATGCATGCACATCTTACTTCATTCTCGATAAGACATTCCTTTTTCAGTTTTATTCTGTGTATTACAGATAATCTAAGGCTTTTATATACTCTAGATAGCTTTCTTTCAATCATTTTACTTGATGGTTGTGTTGTTAATTTATTTACCCTGGAAACCATGCCTTTGAATGGCAATTGGGATGAGTTGAGGCTCACCTCATGAGCTTGTAGTGAATGACATACTGTCTACTTCACCTCATGAGATTGTAACCCGCGGTATGTTGTACTGGCTAGTATCTCACAGTATAGCGTGTACATTGTAAGAGCACCATTCGGTAGTTGAATAAGTAATTTAGTTCTGTACATATGTTCCCTTCTGTTGAAAGAGAAACAAAAGGAAGATAACAAGGTAAGGAAAGAATTAGAAAGGGAGAGAGAACCCCACAAAGATGCTTTGTTCTACTTGAGAGATACTGTTGAAATGGCTTCTTGCTTGTCTTTCATTAAAAGCTAAAGGCCAATTAAAGCAACAGAAAGAGACCGATGAGGACTTGTAATGTATCTCGAATCATCTTCCTTTCTGATATACAAGGTGTAATTATCAGTGATTTGAAAACTGGACCGAATTGGTCGGTTGGGCCGAAGAACCGATGATTCGGAGCATAAAACGATTTGGTTTAACCTCTTATTTTTTATGAGTGGTTGACTTGTTTATTTTGCAGCCGGATCGGTAAAAACTGTTGAACCAGTGAAAGAAAGAACTGATCGGATCATTTAAAATGTCTTGATTTTGATGATTTTAATTTAAATGAATATTATAATTAGTGATTTTTTTAATCTTTTTGATAAAATATAACTAGGTAATTTTGTTATTTTATTTTGTGTTGTGTTGAAGAACTAAAAAAAACTTATATATTTTAAAGTTTGTATGTTTGAACTTAAAAAAAACTTGTATCTTAAAGTTTAAGTTAAGTTTATAATTAGATAAATAATTAAATAATATGTTTAAAAATTATCTGATATATATAATATATAAAATAAAATTTTATATATTTATTAGTTACTGATTCGATCACAATTGAATTCTGGTTGAACTATTGATTCTTGAATTAGTTGCTTTTTTAATTTAATTACGAGTCTAATTTTTAAAATATTGGTGTTTATACAAGGATAGAATTTGAGATCCACAGGGCGATCCTGTTTGTGGGGTTATGGGCGATCCTGTTTGTGGGGTTATGTAGCTGTCCACCTGTTCTTAATTCGGTCGGGAAAGTGTATGTTTTAGCACTCGCATCTTTCTAACTTGGTAATGAAAGCATTTGTACTCCCTAACAATGACAGGAGATTTTGATGAATTCCATGTCGTGTTGTTCATGCATAACTTTTAAGGATACATGCATATTTATGTTTTAGAAAGATGTAATTGTTTGAAAGGATTTTGTGTTCAAAAAAGAGCCAAGATGGTATTCACCAAATAAAAGAAGGCTAAATTCAGCTGGCGTGTAGCGACTACATATTTCTGTGATCTTTCTCAGTCACCTAACGATCATCAGAGAAACCCAAAAAACAAAAAAAAACTTGAACTAAAAGAATGAACGGTTATTTACAAGGCGCGTGTCAGAAGTCAGAAACAGACACCAAAACGCCATTAGAGAAAGCAAAAATAAAGCTTTAAATAAGAGTTGGGAGGGACCCCACCAGGATTCCAGAAAAGCCCCTCGGATCATTTGTGCCATTTATTCTGTCCATTTCATCTCAATCGTCCATTTATGTGTTCATGTCCCAAAGAAAAGAGCTACTCCATCCATACTAGCATTCATTTGGTCCCTTTAAAGTTCCAATAAGAAGTAGTCCTTGGTTGATGGGTCATCTGTTTCTTTGTGGGCATCATGTCAATTCATACACTGTTCGACACCAGTAATATCAGATTCGGCTAGAAACTGGAGGAATCGATTATATACTTTTTATCTGTGCCATCTAATTTCTTGTTTGAATTTTTGCATATTTCAGCAAAATTTTAATTAGGGTTCACGATGATGATATTATAAATGTTAGTATGCCCCTTATTTTATGCCAAATTCAATCCAATAAAACCAAATTAATATAACATTCAAGTAGCCTTTAAAAAGAGAGCACTGACTTTACGAATTGCTTGATTGATGGATATGAGAAGGGATTAGTAGTTAAGGAATAAAAACTGAGTGGTTAGTTATTGATTATCATTATAAGGAGCAATAATTTGATATTTTATTTTTGAAAAATTCTTTATACCTTTTATTTAATAGAAGAATAAAACTCATCATTTAGCCGGGATTCATTTTTAAAAAATATTTTAAATACTAATTAATTAAATACAATTACTTAATTAAACTATAATTAATTACAACATAATTTAAATAATATTAATTACATTATAATTAATAATTAAAATATAATTAGTTAAAATGATATAGTATATTTATTTATTATATTACAATTAATTAAAAAATAATTAATTAAATAGTTAATATCTAATTAATTAAAATATATATTTTATTTATTCATTAAAATATTGTAATTAATTAAAATATAATTCATTCATTCATTAAAATATTGTAATTAATTAATTGTCATATAATTCATTAAAATATAATAAATTTTATTTTCAATATTTTTTACAAATCAACCATTATCAATAACAATGATAATCATTCGTTCCTTTTAATCAACCATCATAATTATAATAATAATATTCATTCATATTTTTCATTATTTTTATTTTTATTTTTATTATCATTTTTCCATGAGAACTAACCACCTCCTTAATAAAATTATTTACTGCCTAATACTGAAGGGTAAAATATTTATTTTGCACGAATTAATTGATACCTATATTGAATTAAACTGGTTTGTTTTCTTAAATTTTGATTTTTTCTGCAAATTAATAAACGATCTAAGTAATTAATATGATTCTTTAAAAAAAAGTAATTAATATGATTAAGGAATAAAAGATCTATATTATAAGAACAGGTGTTCCTTAGGGTCTAGGGAGAGCGTGGCACAGCAGCATCTCACCTAATCCACCTCTCTCCGTACTTGCAAATACTAGTCCTAAATATGACATAAAAACCATAGGTTTTTATCAAGAAAACATAAACGACAACGACAATTTAGAAAGATAGATTACAGTAATAGGTAGTCTTCTTCTAACAGGCTTTATAATCAATTTGTGAGATTGAGAATAATACAAATTTGTAATGTTACGTTCCTTTTTTGGGGTATAAAGCAATTTGTTTGCTTCACTTTACTGTTTTTCTTCAATAAGAGAACATTATAAAAACCTTTCCCTAGTTGATGGAAGCGTGGAGGGAGAGCGTGTCTTTCACTGTCTCTAAACTGCGTTCAAAAAAAGCGTCTCCAAAGTTCCAACTCCCCTCTCCTATGTTTGCCATTTCATTTCGTGCCACACAAAGCTCTCCCCTCTCTCTCTCTCTCGGGACACGCTTCTCCGCCTCTTCCAAGTTCCGGAATCTTCTTAGTTGTCGCTGAACACAGCAGTTCAAAGAAAACCCACCGAGAAACTCCTTTCCCCTGCCAGATAACAACAACATGCCGATGATTTGATACCAACTATACAGAGGAAGAAGAAGAATCAAGAGTAGAATTTCATCTTGTGTTCACCGTCAAGAGCCTGCAGAAGAGATGGATAGCATGTTGTGTGATGAGCTGCTTCAGGAAATCTTCTCCAGGGTCTCCAAATCATCGTCATCTTCATCAGCTTTATCGGTTTGTTTAGTCTCAAAGCGATGGCTTTACCTCTACCGAACCTCAAAAACCTCTCTTTCCCTAAGGTTCACAGCTGCTGATTCCACAATCCCTTCCCTTTCCTCTCTCCTCTCTCACTACCCTTTTCTTTCCTCTCTTTCTCTCCTCCTCTCCTTTGACCCCACCTTGAAAGCAACCACCAGCAACACAATTTTCAACGCAAGTCTTATCCGTGTGGTTTCCTCGTTTTGCTCCAAGCTTACACACCTCAGGTTCTTGGGAGGTCCTGTCGCTCGCTCCTCTCTGCTTTCTCTGTCAAATTCATGTACTCTTCTCACTTCTCTTACTATCTCTCTTTCAAGGCCTCTCTTTTTGGGCTGGGTTGTGTCTTTTTCGTGTTTGATGGAGTTGTCTATCTATATGAATAATAACGGTGAAGTTGAGGATGAATTGAATGCCCATAGCGAATGTGGTTTGCTTTCAGTTGATGAGCCCGACGCAGAATTAGGGTTGGAGTGTCTTTGTTTATCTGGGATTCGAGGGGATGACTTGGGATGCGGGTGGTTATGGAGGAGCTGTAAAAAGCTCAAAAAATTGAAATTAAAGAGCTGTGAAGGTGTTGGTGATGGAGGGTCATTTCTGTCATTTATCAGCTGCTTGGAGGGTCTCCAAGAAGTTGAGCTAAGAACCTGTAGAAGTATTGTTAATGCAGTCTTGTTAAAATTGGCCGAAAAATGTGATTCTTTGAATTCTTTACTGGTTTATGATGGCGGCAGTAGAGAGGGTTTCCTTCAGTTTATCAGTAACTGTCGATGTAATTTGCTTAAACTCGACCTTCGCTTACCTCTAGACCTTGACAATGATCATCTCTCTGCTGCTGCAATAAAATTTAGGGGTCTCTCAACTCTTAGGCTGCAAAGTTGTTGCCTTGTTACGGGTGAAGGGCTAAAGGCTGTTGGAATTGCCTTAAGTTCTGGGCTTGAAGAATTGGCACTAATAAATTGCGACGTTGTTGAGAGGCAATCTGGTTTGCTTGCAACTTTAGGACAGAATTTGAAACAATTAAGGAAACTGGACCTTTCATATAATGAGTGCTTGCTTGATAAGGAGTTAATTTCCATGTTAGTTTCTTGCGCTTCTTTGAGTGAATTGAATTTGAGGGGGTGTAAAGGAATTACAGGCGCGACAATTCTATCTATTTCGAGGAGCTGCAGGAGGTTGGTGAGTGTTGATATTAAGCAATGTAGTAGGATTGAGGCTGAGGCTGTAGAGTTCATCGTCTTCAACCTGCCGCAATTGAGACGCATGCAAGTTGAGGAAAGCAAGCTATCAGAAGCTTCAAGGATATGGGCATCCAATAAGTTGATCGAGGTTGATGTATGAATCATAATTTATTATTCAAGAAGGCAAAATTTCTTGTCCCAATTGAAAAGTTAAACAGAAAGAGGTGTTATTGCAGGATGAATAAGAATGTACATATTTCTATTTCTCAGTAGGCTTTAAGTTAGTGGACAAGGCCACAAGGGTCAATGTATTTATTGCAGGGGATTTCAGTCCGAGAGAATCCGGAGGGAGAGGGTCATCGATATACGCAGCCTTTCTCTTACATTGTTTTTTACAAAATAAACTGTTGTAACCTTATTATCAAACCACAACATCAATAATTGATGTTGGCTTTGTTGTTAGTTGTTGTATTGACAATGCAACAACAAACCTTCCCTTACCTTATATTTAGTTGATATGGATGCAACTCACACATCTTACAGTTTTTTTATCAGCACTTTTGATTTTTATTTGATCATAGTTTTATTTCTATCATTGTCTCACTTTTTAATTATTTATATGTTTGTTGATTCGTATTGTTTATCTTTATTGACTTACGAGACTATGAATTAGGATAACTTGAATTTCTGGCAACCTACCACTGGTTATGCTAACCAGGAACCATTTAGAACATGTTTGTTCGTTGATTTGTCTCATAGCCTTTCCTAGGGATTCTTAATTCTGACGTGGAGTGTAGGTTTATGAAATGCAGCAAAAGTCAATTGGGCTGCATACCCAAGTTTGGTTCTCTAATTTAGTTCAGGCGTTGACATCACTCACCAGGAGCCCGCCGATCCTCCAACCCTTTCTTTCGGGTTCTCTTAGAGGGCCAAGGCCGCTTCTTTTTTTGGACCATCATCAAACCAAAACACAGGCTTTTGAAAACTAAAGCCCAATGGCCTAAGTACAGAATAGAGTAGACCACACCATCGGTCCAGCATAGGATTCCGTGGGTCCCGCTATACAAGACCGTCTCTGATGATCCCGTACATCGCCACGAATCTTAGCCGTGGGAAGCCCGCATTTCTCGGGCTAACCACAGACCTCTTGGCGCCAAAATTTTCCGTGTGGACTCTGAGAAACTAGGGCTAAACTTTCCCGCCAAAATGAGTTTGACGGGCAGGTCGGGCAGAGGCAGACACCAAAGTTGGCCAAGTTAAAACCGCGTTGAAAGAAAAACACGCACGCATTATATCATCCAATTTCGTTCCTCTTGTCTTGGATTGCCCCAATTGACTTTTGTTGCTGACTAATTATTTATATTTTCAATATTATTATTATTATTGTTACTTCGGATACCTTTGGTGACGGTGGAGGCCCACGTGTGCAATGTTTTAAATGGCCTCCATTAATCCATGTGCTTTTTTACAATTTTTGTGTCAATCTTATCGGTCACCATTTATTTCTGCCTGCCTTGTTTGGCAAGCTTTGTGTTTGCTACCTCTACTTGTGAGAGTCACATCCCTCGCACCCTTTTCCACGTGCATTACCCTAATTCTTTCACTAATTCAATTTTGGGGTTTTATTTTTTAACAAAATAACTTAATTTCAAAATAATAGGCAAGCAATTATTTATCAATTCATTTACTTAATTTTTATGATCTCGTTAAGTAAGAATAAAGTTGTTTATTACTTCGTTGTAATTTCAATGATCCCCACCTTACTTTACATGGAAGTATGAATCTATCCAAACTAGAGAGGCTCAATTGGATCAATTTCTTCAACACCATGTCTTCAACTTGGTCAAAAATGTTTGTGCATTC
The DNA here is from genome assembly GCA_025531955.1 of Erythroxylum orinocense. Lineage (NCBI taxonomy): Eukaryota > Viridiplantae > Streptophyta > Magnoliopsida > Malpighiales > Erythroxylaceae > Erythroxylum > Erythroxylum orinocense. Next base: position 10,087,356 of record JANZLX010000008.1, read on the forward strand.
ATCAATGAACGTTAACAAAAGAGGCTTCTTTTGTTAAAAAGGATTGGTTTCTTGACGGATTAGATCACTTGTTTTACTTTTGCTATTATAAATATGTGAATGAGGTAAATTAGAATGGAACAACAAAAGTGGAACAATATACACCTCTCCTTTCTTAACGCCTAACGCCTAAAGATTACCTTCTTGATAATGGATGGAATTAATGTCTCTTGCTCAAGACTGAAGCTATTTTTGTTCTATGAATTGTTAGAGACCATAGAACATGTAAATTTTGAGGATTTGGTGAAGGCATAGGAAGGAATTGGGTTGGAACCTTAATTGTTTCCTCTAAGGTGACAGATGCCAAGGCTAATTTTGCATCAGAAGAAATGGTTTGTTTAAAGAAGGAGAAGACAAAATGAACAACCTTATCCCTCACGCCATCAACAATGATCATAACAAATTCAAAATGACAAAGATCCAACAAAGTAAAACGTTAAATTTTTAGCACATCTTTATCGTATATGCTTTCTTAAAAGCATTCTAATCCCTAGAAACCTTTGCCCTGTTTTTAATACGCAAAAGGAGTACTCCTCCCCATAAAATAAAACAAATCCCCCAAATCTTTCAAGTACATATATTGACTGTTTAGTAGATGATAACTATGCCTTAAATCTTATCCTTAAAACAGCAACGTTTTCACAAGGTCCTTGTCATGAAGTGCTTCAAAGTGAAACCAAACAACCTACTCAGCTCCCACGTACACATAGTATCCTAGCAAGCCAATTTATGTTTTTTGTCATTTTCTAACCAGAGAGGACTCTGAAGCAAGTTGGAGGATGGCGGTGAGGTGGGTCATTAAAGTGGGTCATGAGAGACAGGATGAAAGACGGAATTGGCAGAGCACAAAAGGAGAGGTCTGTACATGCATGGGAATGGAGTGGCTCTAAACACCATTCACCGTCAATGCAATGGGTGTGAACCATTCCATCCATCCATGCAGCATCTGAGCCATGAAAAAGATTTACTTTCGCCTACTTTCCTTGATACTCTCCGTCAGTGGAAACCTTCTTACAGTGTACACGTGTGTGCTTTCTTTTAATGTAAACAGAGACAACACAAGGGAAGGTGATGAAGGTCGGAGGCTATAGCCGGGCACTATAAACACTGAACTCACAACTTCAGTCTTTTGGTTCAAAAATTTTGAGGTTATACCACACTGAACTCACAACTTCAGTCTTTTGGTTCAAAAATATCACCGCCACGCTAATTATTTTGAGCGAAAAATGCTTGGTGAGAACAGAAGCTTTGATGAAATATTAAATATGATCATAGCAGAGAATAATCATAGCTAACTTGAAGGTACACTGCTCTGGGAATTTTCCAGTTTCCACTCAACAAGATTCTAAGTGGCCACTGCTAGCTTCTGACATAGACAACAAATGGCAAATGACAATCTCCACCACAAATCATAACTTCTCATGCTTAAGCTCACCAACTTGACAAGAATACGGGGATTGTAACAAACTTCTCTCGGATCAATTAACCTTCAAGCTTTAAAGAAGTTGAAGTATTACATAAAGTGCAGTCGGTAGTTTCAATCCATTGCAAGGTCTCTACAAAAACAATAATAACATCGCATTCTCAAGCCAAAAAAAATAAAATAAAACACAGTAAGAGAGAGAAAACTCAAACCCAACAGAAGCAAAGCAAAACTAAAATAGTCATTTGATGAAATCTCATATCTTTTTACAACTTCCACCCCTAACTTTTGCCAAACTAAGAACACAAGCTGATATTAAAGAAACCAGAAAAAAAAAACTACGAAACACCTAATTTCTATTTTCTAACTCAACCTCTCCTACTAGTGGCCTATGAGGCCGCACTAATCTCAAGCTTTCAATTTGCTTTCTCAGCATAACACTGGAACACTGTATCCAAGTCCGGTGGTGTAAAGAACTCCCTAACACCATTATAGTGACATCGTGAAGGCCGACGTTTCCTCGGAGCCGGCGGGCACGGCAATCTTTCTGGTATTCTTGCTTCTTTAGCAGTCGGTGTAGTTGAGCATTCCTCAGTGTCATCGCCACCATAACCATCGTCACTTTCTTTCACTCTTGGTCTCGTGCTAATCGACTTCAACGCAGTACGCATCGAGATTCCAGCGATTACCCATTTTTTAGCTTCAGAGTCCAGGCCGGAATCCACCTGTGACTTGTTTGAAACCCCCATATCCAATCAGTAAAAGAATCAAGTGAAACAGAGAAAAAACAGAGCAAAACAGAGGAGAGAAAAGATGGGATATTTACTGAAGAATCAGAACAAGGGGAGAAAGAAAGAGAGACAGAAGAGAGGAAAAGAGTCTTTGGATGCCTTATGATTTAGGGGAAATGAAGAGAATGAACCGAGAAAGTGATGGAAAAAGAGAGATTTTTTGCAAGAAAATAATACGAGCGAGAGAATTATTATTATATAATATACAAATATTACAAATGTGTGATTGCGGGGGTTTATAAAGTCAAGTAAGTAAGGCGGATTGGGGCGGCTGCCTGCCCGGATTTTTACGGGTAACGAAAACCGAGTGAAGCAGGAATTTGGCGCCAAAAATTTAAAGGTTTCGATGAGCAACGGCTCTTTTTACCGCGTGTAATTTTGTCTTCCTTAAATTCCCGGTTTCGCCCTTTGACATTATTATTTGCGTCTGGGAACTGATGATGTTCCCTGCTCAGTCAGTCAGGCCACAATCACCGGCAGCTAGGCATAGTATTAATATTAATATAGTACTTACATGCTAATCTGACGTCGTTTTCTTTACTTTCAGTAGAATCCTAGGTATCCCCTGGTGTAGGAATAGGGCTAATTGTAATAATTGAAATATCCTTTTACCTTGTATCTTATCAAATTCGTTGTCTTTTAAACACACAGAGTTTAATGTTCATTATCCTGTGATAACTATTTATGAGTCGAACCACCAAACTATAAATCGCAACAGGCTCATCCACCTCAGGTCAACCCGTCAAATTTGGTTTGACCGAATCTTAGGAGGCGCTTAGTTCAAAAAAGGTAATGAAAATAGAAATAGGAATGAATATAGTGAAGAATAGGAATGGATATAATTATTATAATTATAATGGTTGGTTAAGATGAAGGAATGATTACCATTACTATTGATGGTGGTTGGTTTGTTAAAAATATTAAGAAATAAAAATTTGTTAAATTTTTGTTTTATAACAAATTTTAAATAATT
>JANZLX010000008.1:10098496-10118486 GCA_025531955.1 Erythroxylum orinocense
ACAATTAGAATTGGATAAATTAAAACTTCTTTTAATTTATCTTTAATTCTTCAATTAAATAATTCATAATCATAAATCATGATTGACATCTAACAACATGTTATGATTACCCAAACATAAGGAATGTCAAAGTGATTAACCTAACCTGTCCATGCATGGTTATAATGTATAATTTAATCATTTCGTCATTCAATATTCTAATTGGACAGAGTATGTATACAATGTCTACTCTTATCATCTAATCATGTTCGTTCTTCCTAATTAATAATTGAAATTTGAAAACTCCTTTTCAAATGTCAATTCACTCTAGCCAGAGAATTCCATAAATCATTATTAATTAAGATCAGTAAAATATTCTCTCTAATTACTTTAGAGTGACGAATCCTATATTGATTTACTCAATTATCTACATATGGTTCATACAGTATCCAATTACTACCGACTGAATTATCATAGGACGATTCATAAGTAACATCAAAACACAATAATTCTTATACTAGATACTTTGGTAATCTCAAATCTAAGGATTAATTATACAACCATCATTATGAGATAATCCATAAACACATAAGTAATATTCCATTCAGAATTCTCATAATCGGGTCAGTTTAGTGACTTGTTCTCTAATAATCACCAACACATTTGTTTAAGTATCTCTATACTTTAATTTATAGGATCATTTACTTTCTTCATAAAAAAGAAACATAATGTGTGCTAGTTTTACCATTTCAGCAATATCCAATCTTGATGAAACTACAACTAGGAATATTTAGAAATAACAACTACAAATTGAATCTCATAATTATGATCTCATCATAATTTCAATTACACAGTAATTATTCCAAGGATTTTATCTTTAGTATTAAAACAAAATATTAATTAAATTAATATATAAAGACAAATAAAGCCTTTTCATTAATTCAAAATAATGTCATACATTAATTTGCATCTAATTGATTGGCTGCAAGAACATAAACTAACACAAAATTGAATAATATATAATGTTTTGGCATATGTGATCAATTAGAGGTTTGGTTGGATCTGTTACATTTAAACTCACCAAGTCTCATTAATCTAATGATTAGACTGGAAGTTGATATTTAATGGAATGAATTAATAGTGACACCTAATAGTGGGGCCAGGCAGGCAGGGTGGGTCTGCCCAACTGTTGCTTGATGTTGTCTAGTGCAGAAAGATTCCATCTTGCTTTAGATGGACTAGGTTTTCGCTGGGGATAGTCCATATAAGCAATCATTATCATTACTGATATGATTATATAAAACAGAACGTAATTTGTATACGCAAGAAAAGAACCACTCATTGCTTCATGACTAATCAGAAACTAACCTTCAATTCTCATCTTCCACCAACTGAAGATGTCACTGGTGAAAAAAATTATGAATTTGAACAACTTGGTACCGTAAAATCCAAGCATAACATGAAAACTAAAAATGGAAGATCTTGCATAATTTCACTTCATGGTAGTATAAACCAAGCTCATGATCATGGTTTTGGGCACCAAATTTTCTTTTCTGAAATGCAAACAGAAATCAGACCCTTCTGTTTCGTACATTACATTAGCTGTGCTTTTACCATTCCATCTGATAATCAGAAACGTCCTTTATTGATCAAGGCCATTTTGAGTTTTTAATAATGGCCTTCGGGCAAGATATCTGAAATAATGATATCAGATGGAAAGAACGTAAATTTATTCACGCAACCAATATGATATAAGAAGTATGAAGAGATTCCTGGTAAATTGAAACTTGGGCTCATAGCTATAGGAACAGTAACACAACATACTCTTTCCTTGAATCCTCATAACTATCCAAAGAAAATCATTCAAATCAGATAGAACCCCGCACGACAATCTATGTTGCTCTCTGACAAAAAGAAACTGTTAAAAGATGTGGCAGCATCTTTCTGCTGGTGGGTTTATTACAAGAATTCTAGTCTACAAGTAACAGATCCCTTGACTGCGCATTTTCACTAAGGCCGCTGTATCTGTTGATTAGAGCATGTGGCTGGTCAATAAGTAGGACCACAGTATATATCTTGCCAACTCACCAACACATTAGCCTATACATGTTGCATTTTGTCACTTACTAGCCTACTTTAGCAATATAGCTTTCAAGAGATTACTACGGGTACCTAATGATCCACCGTCACAGAGTTTAAAGTCTCCTATGATAATTGCAGCAACAAGAGCTTCAATTACATCTTTCAACTTCATTCCCAGACTTGGGATCAAGACGAGAACAGAAGTTCAGTACTATTTCTGAATGAAATGGCAACGGAAGCTAATATTTCAGAACCTGTATGTATTAAGGTATGCATGATCACCTCCTTTACACCCAGTTTCTGCTTTTCCTGTCTTTTCTATCTAAACACGAAAGTTTGATCCTTGGTTAGTAGAACAGCCAGAAACTTTTTCCAGGAAAAACAGCAACGGCTTTGAGTGATCATATGCAAGACGAGAGCAGTGACATAAATTTGAAGCCTTTACTTTGGAATATTACGAGTCTGTGAGCATATAAATCCTGCAGAAATCTTTACACTAATGTTCTATGATTAAGTCTCGGACGTGTTCTTTTCATCCCGCTCCTGAAGCTATCAAGAAAATGTTACTTTTCTCTTTTTTACATAAAGACCATAAAAGCATAGCCTTTTCTTTAACGTTATTTCCTTAGCAAAAGTTTTTACACCTTTTTGCGTTTTCTTTTTGATTGGGGTAAATCTCTTGTCGGTATTCAAAAAGAGTTTGCAGTCAAATTCCACCGTTGCCTGTGAGAGAATGGTCTGTACGTACACAAAATGAAGTCTCTTACATGCACGGATATCCCGTCATTAATAATAGAGCAACTCTGGAAAAGTTATATTTGATCAAAATAAGCACCAAAGGCTCTTGATCTTGATTGCCGCAGGGATTTGTCTGTATGACAGATCAAAAATTTCGTCAACTGAAGTACACCAGATATCCAAATAAATCATTGCTAGTAAAAGTTCAATAGATTTTCAAGCTTGATAGATCATGTTATAGTGTATATTTTCAAAATAGGAGAGTTCTAAGAACTAGTATATTCTATATATATAAGGTATGCTTCTGAGATACCTCAAGTACAGAACGGTCTCAGAATTTGTTTACACTTATTCCAGCATACAAATGAAGCTTTTAGATGGAGTCTCTTCGATTTCATGTTTCCATCTTAAGATCCGAAACATTTCTTTAACTTACTCCCTGAAATCTGAAGTGGTATCTTTATGTAGCTTCAGCTTCTCGATGCTGCCTTGTGCTCCATGCTACAGATATATTGTTATTTTCTCTAATTACATTTGCAAATAAATAGGCATCTAGCCTGTAAGGTCTGATACTGCACAGATGATTATGACAGGTTCTTCACTTGGTAAATATAAGCATGTACATTTCCTACTCTTGCAGGAAAAGGAAGAGGTGAACGTAAACTTTAACCCGCATGATATTAATCATCCTCCTGAAACTGGTGATCATTTGATGAAGTCGGAAAAGGTACAAGAATTGGGTCATGACGGGGTTGAAGCCAAACAGGTCGGTTTGAAAGCCAACATGGAAGTGTGGGAGGGTGAAAATTTTTTGAAATCACCCTCAATTGCCATGGTTGATAGTCAAGAAACTTGTCAGGATTTGGACCTTTCACCCCAAACAGCAAAAGAGAGGCCAGAGAGTGGGGAAGAGAATGAGAAACACGAAGTTTCTGAGGTTGAAGAGGAGATGCTCACTGACAAGTTTGAAACCTTGAAACAGAAAGAAGAAACAGCAGAACGTAATGAAAGGGATTTTGAGATTGTTGATGATAAAGGGACTGGCTGTCAAGAGGAGGAGAGTGCGAAAGTATTGTTTGGGGCTGACGAAGATAAAACTTCAAAGGAGGAGAAAGCATTGGAAGAAAATGGAGGAGACATAAATAGCCTGGCTTCAGCAGAAGAAAAACAAGAAAATATTCAGAAACAAATTAGCAGCCTGCAGATATCTGAAGTAGAAAAGAAGATCGATGAGAATGCTGAAACTGCAGTCGATGAAGAGCTAAGCAGGCATGAAGCTAAATTGGGTGAGTTTAAAGAAGCCCCAATTTACACCCCTGATCCAACAATAGACAACTTGGAAACTGGAGCTGAAACATTCAAAGTGTCTATATCAGAACAAGAAAGTGGAAACACTAGTGGCAGGAGTGAACCAAAAGTCAGTGAAGAGACCATTGGAAGGAAAGTTGTTGACGGACTAGTAGAGAAGGAAACGTGTTGTCTGGAGGAGAAGGATCCTGTTGCGGTCATACCAATTGGGAAAACAGAAAATGACAAAGAGGGCATCACATTTTCTACAGTTGGAGGAACTTCCTCAATAGAGGAAGCAACTCCAGGTGTTGATATTGATAAAGAAGCAAGCTCCGAGATCAGAGAGGGCATGATGTGTGAACTTGACATAGCATCCATTTCCCCTGCAACAGACTTCTCAAGTACTCAACAAACTGTGTCCAAAGTTGAAGACAAGCTTGGACAATTGTCAGGTATCACATCCAACGAGGAAGAGGAAAATAAAGTAGAATCAAGTAGGCACATTAAGGATGTGAATGTTGCAGTAGATCAGAGGCAAGAGAAGCAGAAGATAGAAACTCCTATTGTCACACAAGCAGATCATATGTGTCCGCAGAAGGAAGACAACTCTGACATAGTCAATATTGTCTCAGTGGAACCAGATTCACATGATCATTTCAAGAATGATCCACCAGAAAGTGAAATCCTTGGAGAAACTGTCTTGGCTGATAGTGTCAGTGGGCACACTGTGATATCCGCTGAAGACATCAGAACTTCAGCGAAGCGCAACAAAGAGGAAACTTCAAAGCTCGAAGAAAATCGGGAAGAGTTTTCCAAGGAGCAATATGAGCTAGAAAATGAAATGGTAGAATTGTCAAGTCTTGGACCTTTACTGGTTCCGCAGTTTCATTTTCTACATTTGCGTTGACTTATCATGTATCCTAATTGCTTAACTCTAATCGTTTCATTGATTTGTTGCAGAATTTACCGCCAAGGGAATTGGGTGAGGAAATCGAAGTTTTAATACTAGACAAGAACGTTAATGACTTAAAGAAACGTGGTTCATCGGAAACAGAAGCAGAATTGGTAGAAGATTCAAAACTGGAAGAGGCCTGTGACATACATTCTCAAAGTCAAGTCCAAGAAGTAAAAAAAGTATCCACAATCGAAGAAAAGCATGTTCAGAATGAATCAGAAGCTCATGAAAACAAATTGGAAACAGAAGGGACAGGAAAGATCCCACAAACAGAAAATATGCACAATGTGGCCGAATCGGACTCTGAGGTAAAGTTGGGGAGTAAAGATTCTGTGATGAACGTGGAAGACAAGACACAAGAAATTGAAAAATCAAGTGAGTACTTTTGACTCTGGGACTCGCTCTGAACACTGATTTGAAAATACGGAGGAACCAGAGCATACTTAAGGGACATCTAATACTATCTTTGCTTGTATCATATATGAAAAGGGTAAAATTTTAAGTAGTAACGCCCATGGAACAGTTTCTGCAGGTGAACATATTGAAAGAAGTAACACTGAGGAAGTACCTCCCATTGAAGTCATCAGTACAGATGCAGAAACTTCTCAAGCAGAGAGCCTCCAGCAAGCAGCAGCATCAACATTGAGAGGTGAAGTTGAAGAAACTATCAAGACAACGGGTGTCAAAAGTGATGAGGTGTGATTTTAATGTAACTATGAACTCCTGTTGAATACTACTTTTTCCCTCTTTCAGCCTTCTTTATAGGACGTGGAGTGTGACTCTCATTGATTGCTACAGGTGCATAATGGACCAAAGATGATAGGCAGTCGAGAGGCCACTGATGAACAGAACACAATAACCGATGGTAGCATAATTGAGAGCTTGAGAAACACTGGAAGGAAGGCTGAATTTCTGGACGAGCAAGATATTGTATCTCAAAGAATAGGAGATGATACTATCAAAGGCTCCTCACAGGAATATGCTGACGAAGGTCCATCTAAGAATTTCAAAATTAATGATGTCGATGCTGAGAAATTAAGCAGAAAGGTAGGTGTGCAAGTAAATGTTTTGTTGGTGTTCCACTCATTAAATTTCTACATACATGGTTTTTCAGCAAAAATTGTTCTTCTTGGCAGGATTATGAAGGTTCAGAGACAGACGGTAGCATAGTGGATGAAATTGATCGAACTGCTAATCTGACATTTCAATTCTCAGTCGTGAATGACCAGGAAAGCCTGAAAGGTGAACGTTCTACTGGAGAAGAAACTGCACAAAAGAAGCGGGAAATTAAAGTGAATGACCATGAGAGCAATAGTGAGCCATTAGAGGTTCAGGAGGAGATTAAGGAGGGATTGAAACATGAAGAAGAGGTGGAAGAAAAATTGCAGAATTATGAGCCTGGAGAAAATATTGAAAGGTCAAACAAGGCGTTATTTCCAGACTCAGAGGCAGATAGATGTAGTGAAACTGCCTATAAACCTAAAGGAGAGAAGGCTGATGGACCTGAAGACAGTGTGGAGGTAGAAATGCCAAAAGTAAAGGACACTGATGGCCAATTAGCTGATATGAGCAACATTAAATATCTTTCACAGGAATCTGACAAAGAAGAGATGGTCAATAACTTCCAGACTAGTGAAACAAATGCACATATTTCAAACAAAGAGGTTATAATTTCAGATTTGCAGTTCATAGTTCTCGTTATCTAGGCCTCATGTAAATTTTAGACAATTTAACTTTTGTTGGGAATTGATGGACCTTTCTTTTCCAGAACGTTGAGGAGTCCGAGGATGTTGGAACTGGTCAGAGTAGTGCAAGTGAGACAAATCACGATGATGAAAGCCTCAACTCAACTCTGGCAACCTCACTGGTTGAAGAAACAGAAATCGTGCAGGACAAGAGTAAAAACATAGCTAGATCAGAAGCTTCTTCAGGAGAGAAAAAAGAAGAGAATGTATCTGCCGTCCAAGCTGTTGAAGGCAATGTTAGCAGTGTCCGGCTAGAGGAAGCTAATCAGAACAGCAAGGAGACAACAAAATGTGAAGAAAATAATGAACCAGAAGAAGTTGAAAACACAGCAATTCTGATGGCTGTTGACAATGAGGCGTCAACTTCAAATGAAAAGGCTACAGATGATGCTGAAGAGATTCAGAATGTTGAAGAAAATACAGTGGAAGGAGGGGAGGAAGGGATCCAGGATACTGATGGGACTGAAGTAGAAAGTGTTGCAATGAAGGAGGCCAATCAGAACAATGACGAGACAGCAGAATATGAAGCAGAAGTCAAGTTGGGAAAGAACGAAGTAGAAGAAATTGAGAGCTCAGGAGTTCCCTTGACCATCGAAAATGAAGCACTGATTTCAAGTGAGGAGACTATTGATGAGAATGAAGACATTCAGAATGTTGAAGAAAATACTATGCAAGAAAAGAAAGAAGAAGGGATCAAAGATGAGACCGAAGCAGAAAGAGTGGCAGTGAAAGAGAAGGCCAATCGGAATGGCGAGGAGACAACAGAATGTGAAGCACAAGTGGAGTTGGCAAAGAATGAAGTAGAAGAAATTGGAAACACAGGGATCCCCTCGGTCATCGTAAATGAAACACCAATTTCAAATGAAAAGAATATTGATAATACTGAATACATTCAAAATGTTAAAGAAGAAGAGGAGGCCAATCAGAAAAGAGAGGAGGCAACAGAAAGTGAAGGGCATGTTGAGTTGGAAAAGGATGGAACAGCAGAATTTGAAAACTCAGGAATTCCTTTAGCCATTGAAAATGAACCACCAATTTCGGATGAGAAAACTATTGATGAGACTGAATATATTGAGAATCTTAAAGCAGAAGAGGAGGCCAATCAGAGTAGAGAGAAGGTAACAGAAAGTGAAGGGCATGTTGAATTGGAAAAGGATGAAACAGCAGAATTTGAAAACTCAGAAATTCCTTTGGCCATTGAAAATGATGCAACAGTTTCAAATGAGATGGCTATTGATGAGACTGAATACATTCAAAATGTTAAAGAAGATGAGGAGGCCAATCAGAATAGGAAGGAGATAACAAAAGGTGAAGAACATGTGAAGCTGGAAAAAAATGAAGCAGAAGAATTTGAAAACTCAGGAATTCCTTCAGCCATCGAAAATGAAGCACCAATTTCAAATGAGAATACTATTGACGAGATTGAATACATTCAGAATGTTAGAGAAGGCAAGAAGGCTGCTCATAGTAGAGAGGAGACATCAGAAAGTGAAGCGCACGTGGAGTTTGAAAAAAATGAAGCAGCAGAATTTGAAAACTCTGGAACTCCTTTGGCCATTGAAAATGAAGCACCAATTTCAGATGAGAAGACTATTGATGAGACTGAATACATTCAGAATGTTAAAGAAGAAGAGGAGGCCAATCAGAATAGAGAGGAGGCAACAGAAAGCAAAACATTTGTGGAGTTGAAAAGGAATGAAGCAGAAGATTTTGAGAACTCGGGAATTCCTTCTGCCATCGAAAATGAAGCACTGCTATCAAATAAAAATACTATTGATGAGACTGAAGACACTCAGAATGTTGAAGAAAAGAAAGCAATAGGGATGATGGTTACCGGTGAAACTGAAGTAGAAAGAGTGGCAGTGAAAGAGGACGTCAATCAGAACAGCAAGGAGACAACAAAATATGGGGAACATGCACTACAGGATTTGCAGAAGAATGAACCAGAAGAAATTGAAAATTCTGCATTACAGGCCTTGGGAAATGAAGCTCCAATTTCAAATGAAAAGAAAACTGATGATGCTTTAGGAATTCTGAATATAGAAGAAAAGAAAGAAGAAGGTGCCAAAGACACCAATGAGATCAAGGTTGAAAGAGTGGCAGTGAAAGAGGTGATCACAGGATAAGAATGCTTAAGATAACGAAATTTTGATTTTCAGTTTCCTCCAAACAGATAAGTTGTCTCTTTAAGGAAAACTAGAATTAACGATATTTGTAAATGATGCAGGTGGCCCAAGTAGTTGAGGAAACATCTAATGACAGAAGAGGAGAGAAGGCTGATGGACCTGAAGAGAATGCGGAGGCAGAAATGCCAAAAGTAAAGGACACTGATGGCCAATTAGCTTATGAGAGCAACTTTAAATCTCTTTCACTGGAATCTACCGAAGAAGAGATGTTCAATAACTTCCAGACTAATGAAACAAATGCACAGATTTCAAACATAGAGGTTATTATTTCAGATATGCAGTTCATAGTTCACGTTATCTAGGCCTCATGTAAATTTTAGACAATTTAACTTTTGTTGGGAATTGATGGACCTGTCTTTTCCAGAATGTTGAGGAGTCCGAGAATGCTGGAACTGGTCAGAGTAGTGCAAGCGAGACAAATCACAATGATGAAAGTCTCAACTCAACTCTGGCAACCTCACTGGTTGAAGAAACAGAAATCGTGCAGGGCAAGAGTAAAAACATGGCTAGATCAGAAGCTTCTTCAGGAGAGAAAAAAGAAGAGAATGTATCTACCATCCAAGCTGTCGAAGGCAATACTAGCAGTATCTGGCTAGAGGAAGCTAATCAGAACAGCAAGGAGACAGCAAAATGTGAAGAAAATAATGAACCAGAAGAAGTTGAAAACTCAGCAATTCTGATGGCTGTTGACAATGAGGCGTCAACTTCAAATGATAAGGCTACAGATGATGCCGAAGAAATTCAGAATGTTGAAGAAAATACAGTGGAAGGAGGGAAAGAAAGGGTCAAGGATACTGATGAGACCAAAGTAGAAAGTGTTGCAATGAAGGAGGCCAATCAGAACAATGACGAGACAGCAGAATATGAAGCAGAAGTCAAGTTGGGAAAGAACGAAGTAGAAGAAATTGAGAGCTCAGGAGTTCCCTTGACCATCGAAAATGAAGCACTGATTTCAAGTGAGGAGACTATTGATGAGAATGAAGACATTCAGAATGTTGAAGAAAATACTATGCAAGAAAAGAAAGAAGAAGGGATCAAAGATGAGACCGAAGCAGAAAGAGTGGCAGTGAAAGAGAAGGCCAATCGGAATGGCGAGGAGACAACAGAATGTGAAGCACAAGTGGAGTTGGCAAAGAATGAAGTAGAAGAAATTGGAAACACAGGGATCCCCTCGGTCATCGTAAATGAAACACCAATTTCAAATGAAAAGAATATTGATGAGACTGAATACATTCAAAATTTTAAAGAAGAAGAGGAGGCCAATCAGAAAAGAGAGGAGGCAACAGAAAGTGAAGGGCATGTTGAGTTGGAAAAGAATGAAGTAGAAGATTTTAAGAACTCAGGAATTCCTTCTGCCATCGAAAATGGAGCACCACTATCAAATGAAAAGACTACTGATGAGACTGATGACATTCAGAATGTTGAAGAAAAGAAAGAAGTAGGTATGAAGGTTACTGACGAAACTGAAGTAGAAAGAGTGGCAGAGAAAGAGGACGCCAATCAGAACAGCGAGGAGACAACAAATTATGGGGAACATGAATTACAAGATTTACAAAAGAACGAACCAGAAGAAATTGAAAATTCTGCATTACAGGTCTTGGGAAATGAAGCTCCAATTTCAAATGAAAAAGAAACGCATGACCCTTTAGGCATTCTGGATATAGAAGAAAAGAAAGACGAAGGGGCCAAAGACACCAATGAGATCAAGGTTGAAAGAGTGGCAGTGAAAGAGGTGATCACAGGATAAGAATGCTCAAGATATCGAAATTTTGATTTTCAGTTTCCTCTAAACTGACAAGTTGTCTCTTAAAGAAAACTAGAATTAATGATATGTGTAAATGATGCAGGTGGCCCAAGTAGTTGAGGAAACATCTAATGATAGAAGTACTGTGGATGAAAAACCAATAACAAGTGAAACCGAAGTAGAGAAACTTGAAAATGCATATGGAGCAGACTCCACAGAAAAAGTAGAAGAAGAAACAAAGGATGAAGAAACCAAAGCGGTATACCCTTGAATACATAAAAATTAGCCCATCTCATTTTATTTATGAAGTTCATTGTCACTATTAACAAAATACAAACTTGACACGCTGTGCAGCAACATGGAAGTGAGAAGAGTGCTGATTTTATCAAGGACTCTGAAACACAGACTTTAATGGAAGAACATACTGGAACAAATATTTCACGATTGAGAACTAAAGAAATAGCCTTAAGCTGCAGACCAGATGAAGCAGAAGGGAAATCCAAAGAGGAGGTTGGCATGATATTCAACGCTGCTCACAGTTGATGCTCAAATCAGATTTAACATGTAAACTTCTCTCTTATTTACAGAGACTTGAAGAACCTGACAAAATCCGTGCAGCTAAGGATCCAGAGAATGAGGCAAACAAACTGAATGAGCAGATCATAGAACAAAGTAGAGAAATTGTAACTGAAGATGATGTCAAGTTAATGATGCCAAAACAAGAGGTAATTTGGAAATTCGCTCTAAGAATTGACATTGGAACTAGTACAAACTTTGTTATTTGAGTAACACGGCATCCTTTCACATAGGAACAAGAGGTTATTTGTACAATTGATGAGGTCAATGTGAAACAGATCATCCATGAGAACGAGAAGTTGGAGATTTCACAAGAAAAATTTGGTGAGAATCCTCTGCAGAAAGAACAGGAGTTTGAAAATGATGTAATGGAGCTAAAAGAAGAGGTCAGTGTCCTATCTGGTTCATACATTTCTATTTTAGCTGCACTTCACTAGCCCTTAAGTGTAGCTTCACGTTTTTTAACAGGTCAAAGAACTGAATTCGGAAGCAACAGCTTCTGTTGAAGCAACAGTATCTGAATTATTGACAGACAAGGAAGAACACAGTAGTGGTCTCCATTCTGCAGAAGCATCTGAAGACTTAACACTGTCAAAAGAAACCAGTGAAAGTCATATTAGTGTTTCCATCCCAAAATCCAACAGCAAAGAACTCTCAGGGAAAGCACAACCTGAAGCTCATGAGTGCAGCTGTGAGTCTGTGAGAGAATTAACAGAAGAAAGGACACCCACAGGACTGGAACTTCCAACTTCTGATATGAAGGAACCAATTATAACAGACACAAAAGAAACTACAATGATGGGTGGGGACATTCATGTCAAGCCAGAAAATTTCTGCCAATTGGTTGAGAAAAATGACTCACCAATTTTGGTAGTTACGAGTGAAACTGAAGAAGAGTCAAGACATGAAGTATCAAATGACGCTACACTGGCAGGGAGAGAGACTGAGAAGGAGTTGGTTGCAGCTGAAACACCTTCATGCAACACATTAGATGCAAAAGAATCTGAGAAAAGTGAAGCAATTGAGAGAATAGACGAAAATCTAGAAATTGATCAGAACGCACATGATAATGCAATAAATCCCTTGGTTCCACAATCAATAGCTTCTACGCGGGAAGAAGATAAGACCGTAAATGCACAAGAGGTAGCTACATTGGGGTCTTTGGATACTGGAATCGAGAGAACAACAGAAGAGGTCCAGTATTACCAGTCTGAGAATGTGCAAGAGCATCATGACTTACAAACTGAAGCGCAAACCTTGAAGCAAGAAGAAACAGAACTAACAAATGTGGAAGAAACAAGGGACCTAGTAATTGAGGGAGAGAGTGGGAAGTCAAAAACATTGGATTATGTGGAATCATCTTTACCAGTTGCTTCCTTGGAATGTAGCAAACCAACTAGTGTGGGTAGGAAAGTAACCAACCTAGAAGAAGAGAATCCTTTGAACATATCTGAAGTGACCTTACAAGAAGGTGCTGCACCAGAGAAAGGAGATAGAGAAATTGAAAAAGGAAACCAGAAACAGGAAGTTGAGGCTGCTGATCCCATAAAATGTCATGGCCAAACAGAAGAGGTATGAACTATATACTTTCCTTTCAATAATAGAAGAAAATGAATTAGAATAAAGGCCAAACCCGCTCACTGATGTGATTGGGGATTGCTTTATCAAAAGTAGATGCCAAAAAGGTACAATTATGCCAGTAATTTTGGCAGGTCTCTTGAAACTAAATAGCAGTAAAAACTTAAAAATGATGAATCAAAACTTAGGTGCAGTTAGAAACTGGAAAAGTGGAAATAGGCACTATTGTGGCATCTCCTACCGCACTAATTATAACCTATAGTTCATTTTCCTTGACCCACTCTGCTCATATCCTATCTCAGACGGTAAAGCTTCTTAACTATCAGATTCTGATATATCTCGAACTAACAAATATCACTCTGATTTGAATAAAGTATCAACATTTCTTTATTATTTTTACAGAATCTTGGATCTGATGAATCCGGTGAGAAGCTTGAAAGTGTCAGTGAAAGGGATAAATCAGATCAAAGCAATATATCAACCTATGAAGTCAAACCCAATACCATTGAGGAAATCAATAGTGAAAATAAAAGCCAGTGTTTGGATTCCATTGAAAAGAGATTCCAAGAATCTCAAACAGATAAACAGGGCACAGAAGAGATGGCAGAACCAGAACTGGAAGTTGAAGTTAGTTCTAGAGAATTGCAGAATACAGACGAGACAACAAAGGCCGTCATTTCAGTGGAGCAGGTCAGACTAACTATCAAGCATAAAAAAACTTCACCAATCATCTTCTTGGCTCAATTCTTTGACAGTCAATATTATTATCAGGTGAAGGAAGATGCTGAGGAAACTGATGGTGATGAAACCCTTAAGCATACCTTAGTAGAATCTAACAACAAAAAGGAACTTCAAAGTGAATCTGCCATGGATGACACAATTGATGAGGTAAACTTGAAATTCTCATTGTGATAAATATAACTTCTTAAGTGAATAATGGATTTCAATCATCATAACTTAGCAGGTGAAAGAATCCAGCCGGGCATTGGCTGAAGATCCTGTAGCCAAAGATTCCACTGAGCAGACAGAAATCATGAATCTAAATTCTCAAGTACAGCCACCCCTGAAACAAGAAAAATCAGCTATAAAACGAAAGGAAGAAGAAAATGCAGAAAATGAAGTTAGCAAGAAGCCTATAGGTAGTGTGACTGTTGTGGCAGAAGAACCAGAGGAGCTGATAAAGGAGAAGATAGTGGATGAAGGAAATAGATGTTCCAAAGAGATTAATGTGGCAGATGCAGCAGAGGTAAAGCCAGCAAGTGGCTCTGAGGTAGCTCAAATAGATGACAAGATAGTACACATATCCAATATTACCTCCGATGAGATCAAAGCATACACATTTGAATCCGAGAGAAGTCAACAAAATATAATTGGCACGAGGATACCTGAAGACGGCTCTTCTCACTTGGCTTCTCAAATTTCAGCTGATGATCCTGAGAGTCTTACGAATGATAATGTTGTCCCAAAACATGCTGATGGAGGCAAAAATCTATTTGATACAGTAAATGAATTGAAAGGTACTGATAAGAAAGGTCTGCTCACAGGTGATATTGAAGAAGAAATCAAAGAATTGTCTGAAACAGTGCCTACATCTCAAGTCATTGAAGAAATTGCCACAAAAGAAGTCCTTGCTGATGAGAATCTCCAAGAACAAATATCATATCACCAGATAGCTTCTTCAACACTTCCTTCGCAAGAGGAGGGGCCTGGAACTGAAGCCACAGTTGAGAATGTAGAAGAAAGAACAATTCAGGTGGTAAAAATGAACAATGAAGATCCTAACGAGATGCATGAGGAGGCCGTTCAAACTCCAGATGAAATTGGAGAAAAGAAAGAAGCATGGGAATCTTCAGAAGACATCAAAATCATTAAACATGATTTAACTGCTTCTCCTGAGACCATGCATGTCAAAAAATCAGAAGAGCAGTATCAAACAACATCCACTGCACTGCTTCCTGAGTACATGGAATACAAAAGATCAGAAACAACTGCTAGCTCAGGAGAGGAAAATAACGTGAAAGTGTTAGAAAGTAAGCCAAGAACATCTGAAAATCCAAGAATATTTGAAGAGCCCAAGGAGGATGACACTCCCCAATTAGATGTCCAACTCGGCAAAGACGAACAGGAAGAAAATGCAATTGAGTCACGAAAGGAAGGAAGTAGTGATCCAGATTCACATAAAATTGAAGAAATAAATGAACAAGCTTCTGAACTGGCAGCAGACTCTAATTCTAAATACTTGGAAATAGTAGCAGATGATATAGTTACTTCGAGTCAGACTCCTGCAGTGGAGAATTTTGAAGACAAAAATGAACATCCACCCTCTGTATTGCATTTGAAGGATACGGATCATGGAACTTTAGTTGCAACAGAGAAGATAGAGGAGGTCGAAGTACTAAAAGATGGATTAGCAACAGCTGAGGACCCATCCCTGCAGAAAGAAGAGCTCAGAGAGGCAGAAGTCTTGTTACTTGAAGAACCTGAGGAACGAGGCAGGGAAGCTAAAGAAGTTCATCGTTTTAAAGAAATCAAAGAAGATAAAATCATTAGCCCAACACAGAAATCTGAAGAGCTAAGCCAAACACAAACTGATTCATTGCTTCCCAAGGAACAGGATACTACAACGGATGCAGTTCAAAACACCAAAGAGCAACAAGTGAAGATAGCAACTCGAGAGGTAACAGAAGAGCCTCGCTTGCAGAAGGAAAAGACAGAGGACCTCCAGGTGTCCGGGTTAGAGTTTCAACATAAGAAAGATGACAAAAAGGAAAATATGTATCAACCCCAAGAGGATGAGATCAGAACTGCAGAAATGCTGGAATTATGTCCTAAAGACCTTGAAAGCAAGACAAAAGATTCAGATTGCACAACGGAAATCGAGAAAATTCCAGAAACGATGGGGTCAATAGAAGCAACTTCAGAACACATGTCAAAAGCAACTAACGAGGATTTGCAATATATGTCTGAAGCTCCAAGTCATGAGCCTGCTGATCAATCAGAGGAAACTGTATCTAGGGACAAGCATCAAGAGGAAGTATTAGCTGATGCAACTGAAATCATAAACAATGAAGCCAAAGAGGAAGAAATAGCTGGTGCAACTGAAATCATACATGATAAAGCCAAAGAGGAAGCATTAGCTGACGCAACTGAAATCACACATGATGAAGCCAAAGAGGAAGCATTAGCTGATGCAACTGAAATCACACATGATGAAGCCATAGAGAAAGAGGTTAGAGAAAACTAGGAAGAATTTATCATTTTATGCACATTCTCTTCCTCTTCTGCTTCGCTTTTTCTTTTTAATTTCTTTGCGACTCTTACATTATTGAGAAGTCCTAATCAAGAGGTTCGCGACAGATCCTGGAGAAAAAGGAACCTGCATCTACTTCTCCCTCAGTAATTCTTGGTGAAGCAATAGCTGAAAGGAGCAATCAACAACACAGAGTGAACGCTGAAGAAAAACAGATGCAAAGTGGAGAGGTCAGAATATATAATCCAAACTGCAATTTGTATCAACTGTGTTCATTAACTATTCATTGAAATAAAGTTGAAGTTTCTCTATGAAAAAACAGATAAACAAGGAAATACAAGAAGGTGATACAAGCAAGAAAAGCGAAGAACAAATCAGTTCTGATCGTAGTTCTTGTCAGAAATTTCACCGTGAAGAAATAAATGAACAAGCTTCTGAACTGGCAGCAGAGTCTAATTCTAAATACTTTGAAATAGTAGCAGATGATGTAGTTACTTCGAGTCAGACTCCTGCGGTGGATAATTTTGAAGAGAAAAATGAAGCTCCACCCTCTGTATTGCATTTGAAGGATACAGATCATGGAACTTTAGTTGCAACAGAGAAGATAGAGGAGGTCGAAGTACTAAAAGATGGATTAGCAACAGCTGAGGACCCATCCCTGCAGAAAGAAGAGCTCAGAGAGGCAGAAGTCTTGTTACTTGAAGAACCTGAGGAACGAGGCAGGGAAGCTAAAGAAGTTCATCGTTTTAAAGAAATCAAAGAAGATAAAATCATTAGCCCAACACAGAAATCTGAAGAGCTAAGCCAAACACAAACTGATTCATTGCTTCCCAAGGAACAGGATACTACAACGGATGCAGTTCAAAACACCAAAGAGCAACAAGTGAAGATAGCAACTCGAGAGGTAACAGAAGAGCCTCGCTTGCAGAAGGAAAAGACAGAGGACCTCCAGGTGTCCGGGTTAGAGTTTCAACATAAGAAAGATGACAAAAAGGAAAATATGTATCAACCCCAAGAGGATGAGATCAGAACTGCAGAAATGCTGGAATTATGTCCTAAAGACCTTGAAAGCAAGACAAAAGATTCAGAATGCACAACAGAAATCATGCAAATTCCAGAAATGACAGGGCCAATGGAAGCAACTTCAGAACACAGGACAAAAGCAACTAACGAGGTTTTGCAATCAGTGTCTGAAGCCCCAAGTCACGAACCTGCCTCTCAATCAGAGGAAACTGCATCTGGGGAAAAGCTTGAAGAGGAAGCATTAGCTGATGTAACTAAAATCATAAATGATGAAGCCAAAGAGGAAGCATTAGCTATTGCAACTGAAATCATACATGATGAAGCCAAAGAAGAAGCATTAGCTGATGCAACTGAAATCATACACAATGAAGCCAAAGAGGAAGCAGTAGCTGATACAACTGAAATCATACATGATGAAGCCAAAAAGGAAGTATTAGCTGATGCAACTGAAATCATACATACTGAAGCCAAAGAGGAAGCATTAGCTGACGCAACTGAAATCACACATGATGAAGCCAAAGAGCAAGTATTAGCTGATGCAACTGAAATCAAACATGATGAAGCTATAGAGAAAGAGGTTAGAGATAAAGCTAGGAAGAGTATATCATTTTACGCACATTCTCTTCTTCTGCCTCGCTTTTTCTTTTTAATTTCTTTGCGACTCTTATATTATCGAGAAGTCCTAATCAAGAGGTTCGTGACAGATCCTGGTGAAAAAGGAAACTGTATCTACTTCTCCCTCAGTAATTCTAGGTGAAGCGATAGCTGAAGGGAGCAACCAAGAACACAGAGTGAACACTGAAGAAAAACAGATGCAAAGTGGAGAGGTCAGAATATATAATCCAAACTGCATTTTGTATCAACTGTGTTTATTAACCGTCCATTGATATAAAGTAGAAGTTTCTCTATGAAAAACAGATAAACAAGGAAATACAAGAAGGTGATACAAGCAAGAAAAGCGAAGAACAAATCAGTTCTGATCATAGTTCTTGTCAGAAATTTCACCATGAAGTTGTTCGGGAGATGTGCAAAACTGAACCCGTATTATTAGTTTCAGAAGTGGTAAGACTACACTTTGGACCTGAATTCCTTTTATTTCAGAACTCCAAGTTCCATAGTGTTTAACAGATTTGCGCAGAGCAGAACTCCTTGACATTGTAAGGTGTCCGCAGGCAATTTACGTCATATACAGTTGAACATACTGTCATCATAATATGTTAGATAGGACAATCTGAATTTGGTCACTTTACTACTCAATTGGAGATTTTGATAGTAGCTTAAAAATCGGACACAGAACTTTGGCATTGAACATCTTCATTTGATATTTTATCAGGAGCGTGGCATAGAGATAGCGCAAAACGAAGGTTCCTTGGACCTTGCAAAAGCCAATGATACAATTCCAGATATCGATCATGGGAAGAAAATTTCAGATGCAACTTCTCAAGAACAGTTTTCAACTGGCAAGGTGGGCGTACCCCAAGTGCAGCAAGGATTGATTGTTGAAACAACACAAAATGTTGAAGTGGGAAATTTGCAACCCGAAAATGTTAGAATGGTCGATGCTGTAATTAAAGGACCTGAAGAGGGAAAAATGGATGACAAAACTGAAAAATCGATTGCTGAGACTGTGGCAGAGGACTCAGGGAAGGTGTCATTATTGGATATCATAGCAAGATCCAAAAGCGAGGGGCAAATAGCTGAAAACTTGACAACAGGCAATGAAGAAGTAAAAGCTGAAACAGAAAAACCCAAATCAGAGGATGAAGAAGAGGAAGGAGGGGAACAAGAAAAGGCTGATTCAGGCCTAGCTGCTCCGGTGATGGTAGAAGCCACAAAAGGCATGGAAGTGAAGGTTGAACATAAAAAATCTCACAACATACTAGCAGGCGTTGGATCAAAAGTTAAGCATTCAATTTCCAAGGTGAAGAAAGCCATTATTGGCAAGTCTTCACATCCAAAGCAGCACTCCCCAACCAAAACTAAGTGAAGACAAAAGATGAGCTGAGATGATAATGTATTTGTACTTTCAAGTTGTAATTAAAGTGTAAGCGTGGTGTGCATATGAGCCTCTTTCTCTTTTTTCTCTTTATTTCTTTTAGCAGATTGTATTGTATTGAGTTCAGACTGATAATAGTAAGATTTGATATATATGCAAATTGTGGAACTACATACATTACTTAATTTCTGTAATCAATTAGCTGCAAGTTCGTACAGTGTAAACTGTTTTCAGAAAAAGAAGCAAAGGTTGACAGTTTTAAATAATTAAATCATCCTCAGTGGACAGCATCTCTTCCACTGTACTAAATGACTTATGCTCATTTAGATAAATGTGAGTTGATAGTCACTGTGGGCATAAAGACAAATTAATCTCACATAAATATACAGATTTGAGCAAAAATCTTCACTTTACAGAATCATAGGATGAGAACTACTTTCTCACTTTACAGAATCAAACAGGAAACACAATTAAAGGGTCTGATGTATACCTCAATAGCTTCATCCAGTCCTAACTTTTTACGGGACATAGTACTTCCGTCATCTTTTCAGCGTCCTCAGCAATCTGTTGAATATCAGTGAGAGATTCCTTCTTCTTTCTTGGGTGAGGTTTTCTTAGTTTTCGTTGAGACTGATGGATGGAGCTCCATTTACAACTCTTCATGATACTGCTTCTCCAGGGTCCCCATCTGTAACCAGCAAAAAGCAGCAAAATCAACAAGTGACAAGATTCAGTAATTTTTTAGTATCATCTGCTAAAATATATATATATAGTATTAACTACATCCAACAACCAAGATCTATTTGAGTTTAGAGCATCACAAGATTTAAGACATACCTCCAACACTT
>JANZLX010000008.1:10133712-10150601 GCA_025531955.1 Erythroxylum orinocense
AGTCTACAACATATTCACAATTTGACAACAAAAAGTTCTTTTCGGATACATTTATTACATCACTACTTTGTACTTTCGCACATTACCAATTATAAATATTTATGATACCCTACACATATATATTACCAAATAATTAAAGTTCAACATATTTTATACTCAATTAATTATTTACCCAAAACTAATAACCAAATAGGCAAATACTATCATTAACTACAACCGAATTATTATTAATTTACAATTGCATAATTTTATACTTAGCTAATTATTTACCTAAATTCAATACCCAAATATTAAAAATAAATTACCATTTCACAAATATTAAGAATGCGTCAATTAATGATTCAAGTTTTTACAATTTTATAAATTTTGATTATCAATTTTATAATTTCACATTTGATTATCAATTTTACATTACGATTTAAATGTTGATTATCAACTTTCAATTTTAATAATCAAGTAATCAACATTGTTAAGCCGTGCATAATATATAGATATCACGACCACCGTATTTTACAAACAAAACAACCAAACACAGTGAAACAACTCATTCATCAGTATCACCGTGATTGATATAATTTCATTTTCAATTTTCAGATCACAAAACTATAGACTATATTGTATAATCCCATTTCCAAATTTCATATCAGAAATGACAAAACCCAAATCAATAGCTCACGGTATTAAACTTCAACAATTCAATTCCCAAATCCAAAATCCAACCAATGTAACCAATTCAGATACAAGCAACCCGTGAGCATTCAACAATTCAATTATCAAATCCATCATCCAACACAATAAAAAATGCAACGAAGTAGGAAAAAATCGAAAACAAAAAAACACACATCTAAAAATAAATCACGGCAACAACAAGGTGCGATGCAGCGGGTGGTGGGTTCTTCGAGAGGAAGGTTGAAAAGGAAGACGGTGGTGTCTTTAACCGACGCCAAGGGAGGAGCCGAGATCCGACGAGGAGACAGCGAGGGCGAGAATGAGAGGCTAAGGAGATGACGAGAGTGAGTGAGAGGCAAGAGAGATAGGCAGAGTCGGGTTGGGGGGTTAGTTTTTAGGGTTAATTTTTAAAATTTGCAATTTAGTCCTCCAATTTTCTGAAACTTATGGCACTGACCGGTATGTCCTTGAATTTTAGGTACCGGTTGGTATCGAACAGTAAATACCGGTACCAACTGATATTTATAGCCGATACCGATGTTAAGAGTACCGTTCTGGTTTTCGACCGGAACAGAACTGTACTCAAAAGCTTGCCCAAAGCCCCCTTTCTTCCATGTATGTGTATTCCCATAAAAAAAGAGATAGAGAGGGAATCGCCTGAAAAGAGGTGCTTAACTTGAAGCTGCTTCATACCTTGCTTGACTCCTAGCCATGTACCTAGCTACATTGCCTTCCTTCTTCTTACCTAAAATAATTGAATGATAAGAAAAGAATACCAACAAAAAGTTAGAAAAAGTTCAAAGAACCCAAAAATGTAGTTTCCAAGAAATTATCAATAATTACATAGTTGTTTCCGATAGATGACACCCTTATCTAATCATGATTCTATTTGATAGAATTAAGCTACATCAAAATAACAAAATAAAAAGATTACATTTATCTAGGAATGATTTATTCATATCCACGAATATCTCTTTTATATTCAGATGATCTTTTCACTTGATCTTTATCTCTTAGAGTTTTTTTTTTGGTCGAACTCTTATAGTTGATATTCATCCATCTGCCACATCATCCAAAATCTCCTTATCTCTACCCGTTGGTGGTGAGTTATCCAAATCAATAGCACACTAGCCCATCTAATGCTTCTCCATGCCAACTTTATTAGTCATGGTCTATTTATTTAAGCACACACTAAATCCTTAGTCTTTCAAAAACCTAGTTTTAGCCAAGTCAACTCGTACAAGGCCCAAAACTCTACAAAAACTTGCACTATGCTTGATCTAACTTGCTAAATCACCTTAGAACTCTCACATATTCCAGTCATACGTGTGATTCAACTAACCTTCCACCTAATGTCCATTTCAATTCTTCTTTTAGTCTCACATCTGAATCTTACATTTTGTCGAATATTTTCGCTAATGTACACCAATACATGCCAATGCTTGAGAATGTCTTTTTTCCTTCTTACCTCCTAACAAGTTTTTGCCTTATTCTGTTGTTCTAGATGTCAAACTTTGATCAAAGCTTGCCAATATTTGCACAATTCCACCATTTAAGAATTAGGTGTCTAATATCTGCAAAGAACTTAGCGCGAGAAATTAAGAGAGAAGGGGAGTGAGAGGAGGCATTAGAGAAAGGAAATTTATGGGTTAAGCAAATTTCAAAACTTAAAGCGGTGTTTAATGGCCTGGATCGGGTCGACTCGGTTAAGGGAATCTAGAATTTGTTTACACTAATGATTTGTAATTTGATAAATGATTCAGGCAGTCCACGGTTTGAATGGGACGGGCGGTTTCTGAAACAAAATGATTTTTTGGGCTGGACCAGACGCTCAACATTTGACAATTGATCGACGTCGTTTGGACCTTCGCACTACCCCACCCCCAACTGAAAGTCTTTTAGCATGAAACTCACCACCGCCAGAGAGAAAATTTGAGTTACTATTTTCCCGCGCGACAAGAGCTTGCCGGTGGCGCCAAATTCATCCCTCCAGCCATAAACAAACCTCATTTCAGCATTTCGCTTTCTTAATCGCTCCCCTCTCTCTCTCTCTCTCTCTAGCTCCCCCATTCTCATGTTATCCTCCAAATCTCAATCCTTCTTTCATGACATCTCCTCCAGAGAGCTCAACAGTTTTGGAGCTCATGTCAAACGGCGCTGCATAGAGGAACTGGTGCCGGATTATTCCAAATCCGGCTCTGTGGCAGTGGTGCACGAGGGCGAGGAGTCGCCGCCTCTGGCGGTTTCTTATTGCAAGGTGAAACCACGAGTTCCCTCGATTTTGAATTATTGTCTTTCTTCAAATGTAATTCTTTTTAGCTAGGTTTAAGTTGGTCAAAAGGTTTTAGCTTTTATTTGTTCTAATTTGCTCGTTTCATAATTTGGTTTTTGTTAGAAAAGTAAGAATTGTCATGTTCTCGCCGTGTCCGACGAGGGTGGTTACATAAGCTTGTTCGATACACGGAAGGAGTTTCCTTCGTATGCTTCTTGTCAAGAAAACGCAGGTACATTCAGTTTTATTTTTGTTCTCGTGTCCATTGGTGAATATTTTAGTTAGTAAATAAAAATTGAGCTTATGTCTTGATTGGCAATTTACAGGAAAAGCTCGAATTTGTGAATGGTTGGCTCACCAGAATGCCATATTTGATGTGTGCTGGATCAGGGTAACTCACCTTTTCAACTTATAATTTGTTCACTGTAATCTAAGTATATGCTTCTTTTTAGAATCATAGAGGTCACTACCAATGTGTTTCCCTGGGATTTGAGAGCTCACTTGTGATGGGATTCCTGCTCGAGTATATTGAAATGTGCGTGAGCTTTCGACGAGTGGCAAATTGAACGAAATTTGATGGTAGTTCGTTTTCTTGATGTTAATGCAAGGTCCATTTTGAAATTTGTTTCAGGATGATACGAATCTGCTCACAGCTTCTGGTGATCAAACTGTAAGTTATTTATGTTAAGTGGTTTGTTTTGAAATGTTAAACTGTTACGACTTCTTGAACAGAGGAAGATAAAATATATGATCAAGAAACAATTACAAGGGATTGAAATAAAATGAAATGATTCGGATATTTTCGCAGCTTAAGAATATCAGAAAGGTCACTATATTTCAAGGGCCATACACGATATGCAGTTCATATTATCGCGTACATAGGGTTCTGTACTTCACCAGGTTTTGATTAAATTGACCAATTTGCAGATAAAGGTGTGGGATGTCCAGGAGAAGAAATGCACTGGAGTTTTAACTGGTCACACAGGAAGTGTCAAGTCTTTGTATTCCCACCCAACAAACTCTGGTGGGTGTCATAAAATCTTCCATTTTTGTGGATAGTTGGAACTTTAACTTTTTAAAGCAGTAAAGTACTCTTTTTTTTTTTCTTATTATTTTTATCAGATCTTCTTGTCTCTGGTTCAAGAGATGAATCGTTCGCCATATGGGATTTGAGATGCAAGACTTCCTTCAATAATAGATCTGGTAGAGCTTGCATAAGGTAGGCCAAAGTATATTTTAGGCCTAAATGGTTAAATTACTATTTATGGTGCATATGTACTGTGGGTTCTCAATGTTATATCCCATAATATTCAGTTCAACTGTCATGGTAAAGGGAGCTCATCTTTCACCTCAAGCTAAGCGGGTTAAGAGGCGCAAGGTCTGTACAGTCGTAACGTTTCCTGTAAAATCAGAAATCAAACATCTTCGTGTTTTGATAGCGACTCTTTTCTTTCAGGGCGGTTCCATGAGCATTACGTCAATTATTTATCTTAGGGATGAAGTCTCCATTGCCACTGGTGGAGCGGTTGATAGGTCCTTGAAAATACTATACTGAGATTGCTATTCGGTTCCTTGATAGAAGTGACGTCAAACTAATTTTTTGTCTTGCATCGGCTCTATTTCAGCATTGTGAAGATTTGGGACTCGAGAAACCTAAAGACCCCGATTACTCAGACATGTCCTCATTTCAAGTCATCGTATGAAAAGGTTCGTTGGCAGTTAAACAATTGAAACCTTCGTTTTCAAATTGATTAAATTCCCTTGAATCTTTTGTTGGATATTAATTATGATTCTTTGCTTGTGTATTTTTCAATCTCACATTTAGTTGTCTTAACACAGGGAAGAAATTTGCATGGTATAACAAGCTTGTCTCAGGATTTGAGTGGGATGTTCCTTGCAGCTTCATGCATGGATCATAGGTATTGTAGTTTTTTTTTTATAAAATGAAAACCTTAAAAGAAGAAAAACAAGTATTAATTTATTTCATTTCTTTTGGCGTTAGAATATACTTGTACAATGTGCTTCAGCTCGAAAAGGGCCCAATAGAGACCTTCACCGGGTGCCAAATAGACTCATTCTTTGTAAAGGTAACCCGTTTTCTTAAAAGAACTACACGAAACTTTTCCACTTTTGTGCCAAAGGAGAAATTGTTCCGTTACATGAGCAAATATTGCTCTGTTGAACTAATTACGTGAATCCTGCAATTACAGTCAGCAATCAGTCCCGATGCTGCTCATATACTCAGCGGCTCAAGTGATGGAAAAGCCTACTTGTGGCAGGTTCAATTTCTTAAACATGATTCTTTGGTTTCAGTTCTGTAATGCTCTGCTTCTAATCACCATGCCATTATTAGGTGAAAAAACCCAATACGGATCCAATCATCTTGACAAATCATGACGGAGAAGTTACAGCAGTAGATTGGTATACTCCTAAACCCCGTTCCGCATTTCCACAATTCGCACATTCGCTGGTAATATTCTGCCAACATTTTTTACAGGAGCGTATCAGAGGTAGGGAAGATAGCATCATCTTCAGATGATTTCACGGTAAGATAGTATCCCAATAAAGTTTGCGTTCTCACTTGGGGAAATTTCGAATCTAACTGCACCGTCTGAAGCTCGCCATAACGTGTTTCTGTATTACATTTTAGGTTTGCATTTGGAACATTCAGAACAAATATAATTCACGGACAAGAGCGCCATCTTCAATTCGGAGAAACGTGATGGCACCTCCAAGTAATGAACGCAGAGATCTTGTGATGAATGAAAAAATGAATCTGCCAAAGGATTCAGACAACATTTCAGACGAACTGCTCCAGATTCAGTCTCACAGTCCCATCACGATCCCTGAAATCGGCACTCCTGAAGCCAACAAGATAAAAAGTTCATCGTGTTCTGACTCGAATGGGATTCTTGGTACACCCGAAGCTATTAAGAGCCCATCTTCTGTGTTGAACCCGCCATCTTCTTTGAAAAGAAAAACCATCAGAGATTATTTTGTAGCAGCTTAATATTAACGGAGACCTATTACACGGTAAAGCAAGGGTAACAGACCTATTACGGGAACAGCTAACGGCTTCAAGATATTCTAGTGTAAGTATGATAGTCGGTCTACTTGTTCTTTTTTGAAAGTCAGTGGCATAACTTCGTTGGAGCCTAATGGCTTGGTTCTCCGTTATGCAGGTTTCATTAGACCCCAAGGAAAGTAACCGGTGAAGGGCCAAAGAGGCTATTTTGGGTATCTGTTTATCCCTGGCACTATATGTTTTGGCTGCTTTTAGAATCAACCCCAATTTTGTGTACATTTGTAGCTTACACTTGTCTAGCATTTTAACAATCAATACGCCAATTGTTTGTCTTTCACTGATACTCTTCAATAGCCAATATCCACAGGCATCAATTTCAAAAGTCTCATTCTTTGACTTGTACCTTTGATAAGAGATGGTTAAATATTATGCCTTTTGATTTTTTAGTGATCCTTAACTCTTCGTCGCTAATCGGTCTGGGGATGCAATTCTGACAATAATATTTACATATCTCCTCGTAATAAACACCTGCATATGCAAAAGGGGCTAGTCACTACATAAAAGCTAGCCACTGGAAGGCAAACAAGGGCGGAACATACTCTACCTCAGGTGGTTCCCAATGTTAATCTACTGGACTATGTAGAGCTCTTGTTGGGCTATGAAGTAACGGCCAATGACATTCCCAGGTTCTATGATGAATTGCTCTTGAAAAGTTCCCATCCGTTTGCTAGATATATCGATTGAAAGATCTTTAAAATGAGGCATTCCCTCTACTTGTACACCATCCCCACATATGAGGAACTGATTTCCAATTATGATGGACCCCGAAACACGAATTGCAACTCCATCTAGACCATGAGCACGGCACTGTAACTTTTCAACAACGTGAACAAGTTTCTCAGGAGGCCATTCACCTGCTAAAGTGCTTCGGATGTTTGACAAGGCTCTGAAGATGTCTTCTGGACCAACCGATTCTGTACCACGGAAGCTATAGAACGAAAAACAAACTCATCTTAGCATATAAGGAGCAAGAATTTAATGCAAAGTTTGAAGCTTAAAACTCTACATGGTTCTGTACCAAAAAGTTGATCCATCATTGTATAAGGCCTTGGCGTGTTGCCAAAGTTCATCCAGTCCATCAAAAAGCAAGTAGTAGTGTATAGTTAGCATCTGGCATCAACACCCAATAAGAATTAGCACAAGCGATGAGTGATTCCGTAAGCTTCCAGTTACAAATCCTAACGAAAGCTATTCTCTTGATATACCTTGCATATTTTACACAAGTCTAACAACACAGCAAACTAAATCATCTAGCAGTTATATAAGGAAATTGGAAAGATTTTTTGCTCTTAGTTGCTTTGGAATTCATAAAATTGGAAAGACTGATGAGTGTCACTAAACCAGATTTTAATTTAAAAAGAGAGTTTTCAGCATGTAACAGTGGAATCTCATCACCTGAGGAGACACATTAAAATACTTGAGTAGGCCTGTCAAGCATCAGGTTCTAATACATTATAGTCAACATAATTCCAAATTTTGGGTGTCTAAATTGGAAGCAAATTGCTCTTATCCACACGTTTGCTATACCTCAGCTGGAATTAGATTCCAAAGTTTTCCATCAAATTTTGCACAACATTCTCAGAACACCATGACAATAGATATTTGATGCATCTATACAGAGGTATAAGGATGCAAAAGAGAATGGGTATCGCTATGCCTATATTGATGCACGGAGATTCATGAAGAGAGTCCCACGCTTACATCTGCCAAATCCTTCATCCTTTGTGTTGGATCAAAAACACTACGGACAAATGCTGCTAGGTCTACATTTGTTTGTGCATACTTTGTAATAAAAGGGTGTGAAAGAAGCTGAAAACAAGGAAAAAAAATCAATGTCAGTGAATTACTTTTGATTCATGTACAAAATAATAAATGAGGTTCTTTAAATTAAATTCATTTATAAGAACATATTATCTCGATATCGTTTACAAATGATGTCAAATATGAGTAGAAATATATTTGGCAGCTCTAAATCCATGGCAATAGGAAACATTGCCTTCCTAAAGCTATTGACTGTTGAAAGTCTTGAAATTTACATTCTTTAACAGCCCCACTCTTAGTAGTTTATGAATGCTAAAAATCAAAATGCACATGGCTTACGAAAACAAATCACGAAATAAGCTGAAAAACTTTTATCCTATTGACGTGGAAGAACTATATTTCATCAGAGTAGAATAGTCATTTGGTTATGCAGATAGTAAAATATTAATGTACAAACTAAGAACACACATGAAGCATTCATTTTATATCTATACGTAACATCTCAAAACACTGATGATAGATAACAAACTTAGTTAATTTCAACAATCCTGTTCAACTGTATTTTCACCTGTTCCGCTGTTGGCCTAGCATCTGGATCCTTCTGTAGGCAAGAATCAATAAATGCGCAGAACTCAGGTGAGAACTTTTGTTTGGAAGGGGATGGTGATGGATCCTCCAATATCTTCCACAGAGAACCACTAATTTTAGGCAATTAATTACATGAGAAGAAAAGTTTTGAATGCACAGTTTGTACAAAATATGGCACGTCATTAACCTGCAACATAAGATTGACTGGTCCTTCGGTAGCTGTGTATGGGAATTCCCCTGTGCCACACTCTAGGAGAGCAAGACCAAGGCTCCAAATATCAGCTGGATATGAATAGCTGTCATTTCTAATTCGCTCAGGTGACATGTAGGTGACAGTTCCAACAAAGGTTGCACACTGGACATTTTACATTGAGGGCCAAATAAGCAAGAAGTCTTAAGCAAGGACTCTTACACATTCATTATTGATTTATGTCCTCAAGTACAGGTCAATGACTATGAGCATTTTTACGTCAATATAGAATAAAGAAAACAGCCAGTCAAAAAAATGAACGAAAGTGCAGATTGGTGGCATATTCCTAACCATTGCCACTGAATTCTCCAGGCCAGCACTGATGCCAAAATCTGTTATTTTTGGTTCCCCTTTGAGATTCACAAGTAGATTTGCTGGTTTAATGTCTCTGTGAACTAAATATCTAACTCCATGCAAGTATTTCAGCCCCTAAAAATAGAAAACAAAATTATGGATAGGAAAATAAACAAATAGTACACAAATAACCAGCCAAGTATTAGCTGAAATTCAATGACGCAACAGCTAGTGCTTAAAGCCAAACAACGATAAAAAGCTAACTGAATAGGTTATCAGTTCCTTACATGAAGAAGCTTTTGAAACATATATGAAAGCACTGGTTCTGGTATATTTTTCCGCACTTGTAAAATATCAGCCAGAGAACCTCCATCCATGTACTCCAAAGCTATGCTTATTTGCCCAGAATCAGGAATGTAAAATGCTCCATGGAATTCCACAAGACCCTCAGAACAAGGTGCCTCACATAATGTTCGAATCTCAGTAAGAAGCTGTTGTCTCTTCTCCTAATAATTGAAGAAAAGTTACACGAATAAGTCAATACAGAAACTAAATGGGTATCTTTTATTTTTGGTACTTCATATTGAAATACCTACCTTCAACTGAATTATCAGAACTGCATACCAGTCAAGAACAAGTCAAAGGCATACAGACTAAGTTACTAAATTAGGATAAATAGTGCCCTGAATTTTCGTTATGTGAATAATCAGAACAAATCAAGCTACCATATCCCCTTTTTAACATCCAGAATGGTACTTCTTCTTACTATACCATGGTGTGACTAAGGAAAGAACCTGCCAAAAGAAAGAAGGCAACAACTATAGAAAAGAGACGAACTGCTTGTAACAAAACTGCATTATTCATCAAGATGACAAAGATCACAGTAAGGAAATCAGCATACTGCCTGCGGCATGATCACAAGATTTCTCCCAAGTTAAATATTTAAGAGAAATACTAGAAATATAAACTATTAGAACTGGGCAATCTACTCTTCACACAAGAAAAAACTGGAGCATGCAAATGAAGGACTCCTTGCAACAACTTAATAGAAAGAAAGAAAATGATGATAAGAGATCCTGACCTTTTCAAAAATATTAATTTTCTTCAAAGCGAGAATCCTATGAGTAGGGATGTGGATGGCTCGCTGAACAACACTGCTTGCTCCAATACCTATTGCTCCAAAAACCCTCATCTCATAGGAGGCACATCGATAAGTCTTCTCACTGCGGTCTGTTGCATCTGGGGGTGAATAAGGGCACTTTTGTAATCCCAGTTCATTTATGTTATACACTCCAAATGATCTGCTTAACAAGTTAACAGTTCCACCATCCGATAGCTTCACATTTCCAATAACATTTCAGTTTCAATATCAACGAGTACCGTGCTAAATTCTCTCTATATAAGTAAAAAACTTACCATACAAGAATCATTAGGGTCGATGCTAGACCCAGGAAATCCCTTCTCAGCATCGAACAATGGTACAAGCTTCTTTTTTAGCTCTTCCAACCCAGCCATGACAAGTTATTGATTCACTTCAGTTGTGTGAGAAACATGGACAACTTCCAATTAGCCTAGCAAGTATATCTGTGAACCAAGAAAATCGATTACTCCCACAACTTGAAGTGATTAAGTCATCATAAGAAACCGGAAATGGAGAATCAGTTCAGCTTTAATTCGTCAAGTGTACTTTCTCATTTCCCCAAACCTCACACTGCAATCTTGATGCATGAATCGCGTTCTCCAACAATGTGAAACCAGAATATAGAAATTAAAAGCACGTGCACCCTTGTCTTTGAATATCGTAGATAAACAAATCGGTTCATGATTCTACCACCTAACACTATAGAAGCTGTATTGGGAAGAAGTAACACAGACCCAGAAATTTTCAATAGAATCCCAAAAATCAAACAATCAAAATTCAAAACGCAGAAAGAAGTGAAGTCAACTACCCAAGAAAAGACTTAAACCAAGGGGGAAAACGAAGGAAGAACAACCAGAAGATGTATTTCCCAAATTACAATTAGAAAAGCCAAAAGTATATTTAGCATAAAAGTTTGGTAATTCACAAAAACCAACTTACAATTACATGTTGATTCCCCTACAACTTGGTTCTGTTCCTCGGAAACAACTGTAACAGAAACTACTTTCCTTTAGTTCGTTACTTGAGATACCAGCCAACTTTGGTCGGATTCGACTTGTTACGGTTAGGATCTATAGTGTTCATGCTTGTTTCCCATTCACGCAATGTCACGTAGCAGAAATTGGGTTTCAAAGAAGCCCAGATGTGCTTCGGCCATTTTTTGGTTGTCAATGGACGACCTTTCCACGAATTGGCTTGGTCCAATAAGTATTCTTGCGGTCTACTACACAAAAGAGGACCTTAAGCGAATATCCGTTTACGTTTCTATTCATTTTTTGAAGCTAAAATTATATTTTGATCATCAACATTTACAACAAAAAAATAAATTATAACTTAAATTCTAAAAATTATATTTTGATAATCAACATTTAAAACAAAATATAACTTATAATTTTTTGAAACATTCAAATTTAATTTAGTATTTTTTAAATATTTATAACAAATCTTAAATGAACAAAAATTTTGAGTGGAGTTAACTGCTTATCACTTAAGTGATATGTAAACACTGACATGATATTACTTTTATAATTTTTTAAATAAAAAATAAACCCTACTGTCATATAATTAAGTTTTAAATTAATTAAAAAGGATTGTGACTAATGGTCCCACTTGTCACATGATAATTGAACCTATATTTATATATTTTAGACTGTAAATCTCATATCTTATGTGATAGTGGGGCCTTTATTTAAGCATTAACATAGCATTTAATTAACGAGGAGTTAATTTCGTTAAAATTTTCATCCACTTAAGATTTATTTTGAATGTTTTGAAAAACGTTAGAAGTCAATTTGAATATTTCAAAATGTTAAGCCTATTATATATTCTTATGTAAACTTTAAAATTTAAAATGTAATTTTGGCCCTTTTTGTTGATAGAAAATGCATCTAACTCTCATGTAATTTTACTAATTTTATTAAAACAATCACATATCTTAAAGATTTCGTGAAATAATTTTATATTTTGTAAAAAGTATAAAATCAGGCCTCCTATTAAGTTGTATTATTTTTTAATAATCACATATATTAAAGATTTCATGCAAGAATTTTATATTTTGTAAAAAAACATAATGTCAGCCCTTTTAATAAGTTTTCTATTAATATGACAATTTTTAGATATACGACGTCACATTAAGAGGGGATAGATTGAAGATTAATAAACTATAAGAGTGATATGTTGAAAATAGATTAATTACTTTATTTTACTAAAAATTCAAAAAATTATATTAATTAACTTTTAATAGTATATTTATTATTTTTAATATTATTATATAATAATGCTAATAATAAGATGATCAAATTCTTATTTATATTCATTATATATTTTTATAAATAATTAATAACTAATTTGAATAGTTTTCTTTCAATAAATAAAATTATAAAATTTCTAATCATTTTATTGATTATCATATTTACATCTTATTCTTTACATCAAATTATAATCAAATATTATAATATGTACTAATTTATTTTATTAATAATTAAAATATATTAATAAATTTATCACAATAATAAACTAAGCTTTTTGTTAAAGTTTTTATTTTATTGTATATAATAACATAATAAATAAGATGATCAAAATTTTATTTTCTTTATAATTTGTTTTTATAATTAATATAATTAATATTATTTATTATCTAACAATAATAAGAGTTAAATTGTTAAAAAAATTCCCAAAATTGGGCCAATTTTGCAATACTACTTTAAACTTTTAAAATATAACGCTTAGATGTTCTAATTTTTAATTTGTGATAAAAATAATCTGACGTTAAATTCTCTGTTAATTTTGATGACGTGGCTTGCCATGTTGGATTATTATTTTTTCACATAACTGTCACATGTGATATTTCTATCATCTATGAAATCGTTTAATTAATAAATTATTAATAATATCTAATTTTTAAAAATTTGATAAAATCTAATCTAACATCCCTAGAAGCTTTCCTCCTTTCATCCTCCACCCTATTGTTCGTACTCTCAGTAGTAGTTTAATCCCAATCTTTGATGTCAACGATCATGTAATATGGCCTTTTTTGTAGGTATACCACCTGGAAATTTAAAGATGCCCAGAGCTCTTGATTAGGCTAAGTATGACCAATAACTAGTAGGAGTAATCTGTTAGTGAATATATAAAATTAATTAAGTTGACCTCACACAATAACTTAAGCTATTGTAATAAAATGGTCACTTAATATAGTATCAAAATTTTTGTAACCAAGTGATCGTGAGTTCAAATTCTATCACCCACCTAATATTTAACACAAAATAAAGTGAGCATGTGCAAGTTTTAAAGCCCAAAAAATTTTCACTTGAGGAAATATGTTAGTGAATATATAAAGAATCCAACTAAGCCTCCCGTAGCTTGTATTGACTCTAGTGATAATGGTTACAAGTAGAGTACTTAAGTAGCATTGGTTGTTAATGACAAAGCTGAGCACAAGAAACAACCAAGAGCACAAGCTTCTAATAGCTTCAGGTGCTTGATCATAGAAAACTAAAATCTTTCCAATAAAGGTGAAAACTTCAGCATACCCAACAAGGAAATACTAGAACTTGCAAGAAAATAGACATTAGAATGGTTTCTTGGTCGTAGTAGTTGCGACTCTCGACTTAATTTAGCATGATAGCTTCCAGAACTCTGGTGACGATCATGGAGAAAATGGATATCACAAGACCAATCCTAATACGTTAGAGCTAAGTTAAGCCTCATTTATTGCCTGTGAACTTGTTGTATATGGGACTATTAACAGATCATAAATAGGAGCTTAGAAGATGACACTGACTGTGTCAATGAGTGAAAGAGATGCATATGGCATCTTGAACTTTGGTCCATGTGTTGATCCATGGTGTTTCCTTCCAAAACCAACACAGTACTCATTTGGCCGCATACGGTGGCGGAGACGATCCCAGTAGTCGATATGGGTAGCAATCTAATCATTGATTTGAGCTCTTCGGCTTATGTTACTGTGCAGAGCCTCCCTTGGTTTCTGTTACTTCCCAGAAGCAGCGATGAGTTGTAAACCAACATAGCAGAGTGTGAACAGAAGGATGGAGGGTGAAACAAAAAAAGCTTTTAGGGTTATAAGGAATTTAGGATTTTTTGAATGGTATTAGGAATTTAGGATATATTTTAGGAAATTTAAAAATTGAGATATTATTATTAATTAAATAATTTCATGCATATCAGAATTTTCACGATACGACAAAAAATTGACAATAACCCAATGTCAAACTATTTTTAATACAAATTAAAAGTTGAAACATTTAAGTATCACTTTTAAGATTTAGACTAATATTAATTACTTGTTAGTAATATGTTTATTAGTTTAATATAATAATAATTCAGTTATTACATTAAAATTTATTTATTATATAATTATTTATCTACAATTTATTTTATAAATAATTAATCATTATCATATTTATAGTCCATTACTTATATAAAAATTATAAACAAATATTAATCATGTAATGTTAATTTATTTTTATTAAATATAATATATTTTATTAATAATCATATGGTTATAATATATTTTATTAATAATATTATCATGTGATGTATGTCTTCTACTATAACAAAAGAAGTTTTTTTTAATAACGGGAAAACAACAAAAAAAACTATATGGTAAATCTCGGGTGACAGACCCCCGATGCATCCTCTACGAGAATAGGTGTGCATCTGCTAGGTGGGTGCTCAAGATTGGTGATCTCGAAGGAGAATTGTGTGGCCGAATGTGCAAGCCGGTCCGTACACCAATTGCCCTCCCGGTAAATATGCTGAATTATTACAACCCAGTTTCGGGAGAGTAAGTCATGAATGCCCAACACTAAAGGGTGGGGGGAGACAGCCCGTGCCTGCAGAGAAGAGAGCA
Organism: Erythroxylum orinocense; assembly: GCA_025531955.1. Classification (NCBI taxonomy): domain Eukaryota; kingdom Viridiplantae; phylum Streptophyta; class Magnoliopsida; order Malpighiales; family Erythroxylaceae; genus Erythroxylum; species Erythroxylum orinocense. Next base: position 10,148,643 of record JANZLX010000008.1, read on the forward strand.
TGTCAGTCACTGTGCTCGAATCCACCTTTAACACGATATGCCGGTATCCCAAAGACCATGCAAACTTGAGACTCGACAGAACCCTCCAATATTCTGCCATTAGCGAGGAGCATTTACCAATGTTCTGAACAAAGCTTCCCAACCAAGCCCCTGAACTGTCACGCAACAGTCCACCTGTTGAAGCCGAAGTGGTGGAGCCGTTGTAAGCACCATCTATATTGAGCTTCACCCAGCCCTGGTTAGGCTTGCTCCAACCGACAAAGAACACCCGATGCATGACAGTGCTTAACTGTGCTCTTTGCTGCCAGTCTGTAGCCAGATGAATGTGTTTAACGTATTCCAGAACTGGCTGCTCTGGAAAAATCAGCCAGGAGAATATTGCTTCGAAGAGGACCCTGTTCCTCCAGGACCAAAGGAACCAGCATATTGTCCCAAAGATAATCGCCCAGTCGAAAACCCCTACCACCAGGTGTGTACGGAGCTTCGTAAGGAGCCAGTCATGGTGGTCTATGTTAAAGAATTCGGCGGTGATCACCCGTGGGGGAAACCGTGTCCCGTACCACATGAGGAGAGGACTCCTCAAAATGGCAATGGTAGCAGGTCGCATCTGCCGTGAGGCGTCGGTGTACATGCTGTTGATTAGTGAGAGCTTATCATGCAAGAGGAGCTAAAGAAAAACCCGGATTCTTCAGGGCCCCCACCATTGCCAAACAGTCCTCTAGTAATCAAGGGTCCTAGTGTCATCTCAGTGTAAGATCATGGAATACGCCGAGATTGTCATGAAATGGCCATGCTCCGTGCAGCCCTAAGTAAGCTTGTCCGGCCCGAGGGACGTCGTCGGTGTATGGATACCTGCAATAGCCAGAGAGATTGTCCAAGAGAGAAGGTGATGAATAATGGCCCAATTCCAGTTACCTGTAATGTCAGTGAATTAATTCACCCTATCATGCAAAAGAAGTTTTTATCATAAATTCATTGACGCAAATGTACGAACTGGTTTCTACAACTTCTCCATTTTCCAATTTCTAAATACATCAATAATTATCAATATATTATTATTTACTATTTATTAATAATTAATAATCATTTAATCATTAATCAGTTTAACAATAAAGCAAATTAATTACTTTAAAATTTTATTTTATTATGTAATAATATTAATGTAACATCCCGTCACCCATGTTAAGGCTAGAATAGTGAATTATGTGAGATCACTAAGAAATTAGGAAAATTTATGTCATATATAAGTAGTTAAGTGACATGCACATTCATATGACTGTACATGCATTTATTGACATTTTCCGGGTACAATTGGATTAAGTTGTGATATTTTGATAATTTTGAATTTATTTATATTGAAAATTTTATTGATTAGTGGAATTGTGGTATTTTTGAATTTTGGTGAATTTAGGAATTTTTTTCCAAATTTTTAGAGAATTATGGATTTTTATGAAAACTAGGGAACAAGGAATCAAAAGAATATTTGGATTGTAAAGATGAGAGTTAAAGGAATTAGTCAAGAAGGAACTTAGTTAAAGTTAGACCTTAGGAAAAGTGACAAGTGTTAAGTTACATTTTTTTATACTTTTGTTAGAAGTAAGTTTCGATATTTGAGAGTTAAAAAGACAAAGAGTTATATGTCTAAATCACCTTCTTCAAAATTTCTCTCAATACACAGAGTTTTCCATCAAACTCCTTCCGAGAGTTAACTTTGTTTTTCCATATCCCACACCTTTTCCCCACTGTTAATTGCTTTTTTTGCCTTAAGAAAAACCAAAAATTGGTTAATGTTCACAGTGAATTATGTCTTTTTGCATGGAGTTTAGGGCTTTAAGATAGTTGAAGATTTTTGGAATCTTTAAAAAGTATTGAAAAAATCCTTTAGAGTTATGGATTTATGAGATAAATCTGATGAATTTGTTGTTAGTTGCATAAACATGGCATATACGTGTATATATT
>JANZLX010000008.1:10170974-10185500 GCA_025531955.1 Erythroxylum orinocense
CATTCTCTTTCAATTTAACACCAATTAATACAAATTTTCATGGAGATGTAGGAAAATGTGTTAGGAATCTATTGCTTAAAAAACCAAGTCATTTGGAGGTCTAGAGAAGGAGTTATGGTCAAAAGAAGCAACCATGTTCATAACTTTACTCCAATAGAACATACTTTGGCGCAAACACCATAACTCTCACGATAGATGCCGGATTGACTTCGGTTTTGGACAGTTAGAAAGAAGACATCTAGGAATAAAACTTTCATGCAGACCATAAATTGAAATTTTGTCGTTTTGGGGGTCAAAACACACGGACCGTGTGAATTTACACGATCAGGCCGTGTAACCTTCGAGTGAAATAGTGTCCCTGTGCCCCAAAAACACAGCCCGTGTGAATTTACATGGGCAGGCCGTGTAACCTTCAATTTAACTAAAATTTTCACCTCCAAAACTCCTCCAAAGGGTCCCAAACCTATTTTAACCTTCCATACACTCTTAAGCACCCCAAATTCACCTATTCTTAAGCAATTATCACTCCATAATCATTTAAACACAAATCATAATGCATTCACTTCCAAATCCCAACTCATTTAAACTATGATCTCTAAGGATAACCTCAACATCCTCCATGCACATCTCATCTTCCCCACTTGATCATAAACACCCAATATAATCCATTTCACACACCTAAACATCACACAACATAAACATGTATTCATAACTTTTGCTGCACCCAATTTTCCACATTCATGTCAGGATTTGGGACTCCTAAAGGCAAAATTAAAAATCATTATCTTCACAAGAAATGTAACCAAACACTTCTAGTTTAAGCCAAACAAAAAATCATCTCAATTGCTCAACTATAGAAAGAGTTATGGCCAATACATTGAAGCATACTTAAAGAAAATTTTCAGATTTTCAAACTTTCAAAACTTTACATTTCACTTAACTTATACCTTCTCATACCTAGATCATTTCTTCCACTACATTTCCTCATCATTCTCTACCTAATCAACTCAATCAATTACTCACAAACAAATCATGATCTCCAATTTATCATCAACCAAAATCAGAACATATATACATATCCATTAATAAACAATGTTCTACATTAAATACTATATGTTTATAATTAAGTTATAGGTTTAAATTTTAAAAATGACAAAAAATTATTTATTTTTATATAGGTGGATTCATTCTGGACCGTGCTCAAGAAACATGACATCCAAATTTAAAGACAAGATTGATCTTGAGAGTTATGTATGGAAGAATATCTTTTAGGCCATAAAGGAATTTTACTATCAGGAGTTTGAAGTATAATAAAAAATATTTTTTCTTTTTTAATTGATTTTTATACATTAATTAGATAAATATTATTACATTATAAGTTTTTATCGAATTTTTCCCCTTTTGTTTCAGAAAGAGTTTTTTAAGATTATGAATTTGATATCATTAATAAAGTATGGGAGAGATAAGCACGTACACGTTATTGGGACTTTGTTGGTACGATACACAAGGTTAGTGTATAACCGCCTTATATTTTTGAACAAATATGGAATCGTTGGTAGCAGTATTAGACATCACCTGAGGCAATGTCTATTTCAGAGCGTAATTCTATCAACAAACGTGGAGGACCGGGAGGAGAGAGTCTTCCCGTATATACGAAAGGATCTATTACTCACCACGAGCATGCATAGAGACTTGTAAGTGTTTACACTTTATATTTATATTCTGATTTTTTTACTTTGTTGTATATCAATTTAAATTGATGTGTGAATTTTGGAATGAAAATATGTGTATTATGGAGAATGATAATGTTATAAATGTTTGGTGTCATATATGGTTGTATTGTTAAGTAAATTTCTTTGTTCAACAGGGGGTAAATATCATAAAAAAAGAAAAAATTCTGTCGAAATTTTTATAAGTTCTAGTTGACTTATAACATTTTATTCTTATGCAGGAAAAGTCTATGGGTATGAGGCCTACATCCCGTCAGCTCTTTTTGTACACTCACACTAAGAAGCATGACGGTGTGACATTCGTTAACACTTAATGTAGAGAACTTAATGTATATGAAATTTATGCTTTAATATTAACTCTTAATAATTATCACTTACTAATATAAACATTGCTTCCTAATAGGACCAAATACAAGAAAGCATTTAACGACAGTCTCAACACTCTGAAGCTGATGATGAGAGTCAAACATATCTTGATGCAGTGGATGGTAGGGACTGTCGTAGAAGGATCTTCGGCTTAGGTTCCTTTGCGAACACATGTTAATCACAATCCTCCACGTCTAGTATAGCAACATTTAGTAGATGGTCGACAACCAATGAAGTCAATGAGCTTCAGAGTACAATGCAAACATTGGCAACTCAGTTGCAACAGTCGATGGAGTACATAACTCAGCTCCGTAATGAGATGGATGAGTTGAAGGGGAGGGCTACCACCTCATCGCAGCAATCAGAGCATTCGCGGTTACCAAATCAATAGTGTATTTGTAGTCATTTCGTTTGAATTACAAATATTGATTATGTACAATTTAATATTTTTATTATCAATTAAGATAATTTTAACTTTATATCATCAATAAACTTTCTATTTAAACAAATTAAATGTATAAACAAATCAAAATATTATGCATAGATAATTTATAATTGTTGAAATTATGCATTAAACATAAGATCATGAAATTGAATTTAATGTTCGGGATTTTAAAAAAAATTAAAAATATTTGCCGACGAGTTACACAAGTACATCGGTAAAATCCATTATATTTACCGATGGAACATAACAAACCGTCAGTAATATTGACAGCTCGTCGCCAACTTTACTGACATGATTTGCCGCAGAAAAATCGTCAGTATACTCACTGACGGAACAATCATAACCGTCGGTAATGCTGTAATAAAGTTACCGACGGAATAACCAATATCATATGTAAATATGCCGACGGAAAAATCGGTCAACTGAACAAACAACTATCGGTATATTCACCGACAGTTACATAAAAAGTCAGTAAGTAAATTTACCGGTGGAGATTCTGTTATTCGTCGAAAATTATTACCTATGGCCCTTTTTATGATGCTTTTGTCCGTCGGTAAATTCCATTGCCAATCTGTATTCCCGACAGAATCCAAAAGATTTTTGTTGGTAATTTCCGTCACTAAACGATATTTTTCTTGTAATGTATTATTGAGCTAATACAGAGATTACAAACTAAATTGGTGTGTTATTAGTTTAAACAATATTTTGCATTATCCAAGTTACATAGATTATAAGTTACTTTTATTCTTATACAGTTTTTTTATAGAAAATAAAACTACAATTTAGATTGAATATATTTACATTTAGGATTTCAATTGTTAAAAATTATCGTAAATGTTGTTATAATTAAAATTATATAACATACAACTTAGCAATATTTAATTTCATTTAAATATATAATTTGTAGAGATTAAAATGTCTTATATAAGATATATAACAATAGACTATTATAAGTTTTTAAGTTATTCATAAGGCATGTTATAAAATTTTCAAAAGCAAGTAAAATTAAAGTTCCGGAGTCAGGTCATGATTGTGTCATTGCCGGAGGTATTTAGTTGATAACTAGTGAGGTTGCTTCTCTACATTAAAAGAATAAAAGCTTTGATAATTATATAAATTATTGTTTATATTATGTTTTTTTTTAATTTATATGTAACATGTGATTGAACTCATTTAAATACTAAATAATTTTCCCCCATTAAATTGAAAATTTAGATTAGTCTTGGGATTTGAATCAGTAACAAAGAATCTAATTTTCCAAATGGAAAACTTTTAAAGCATGCGCTTCTGCGAAGACAAAAAGGGATGTAATTCTTCTCAGGATTTTGGAACAAGGTTAGCGTATAACTTGTCAAGATATGTATCTTCGTAGTAGACTTTGGAACAAGATTAGCGTATAACTTGTCAAGATATGTATCTTTGTAGTAGACTTTGGAACAAATCGTGAAAGACTTCAAAGCACAAACCCTATTTGGATGCACACTTTTTTTTCTTCAAACAATTTCGGATGATTAACGAGTTCGTTTACTTGGAATAACTAGGTAAGCTAGGCCTAGAGATTTATAGGGGGTGGCCAAAATTTCAGGTTTCATGATTAACTTTTTAAATATCAGAAAGCGGTCTTTTTCTAATCCAGATGGATCTGCAAGTTACTTGGTCTTATTCTTGACTTTCTCAATCTTGTCCGATACCCCATGTAATGATGATAAGCGTACCAAGTCGTTTTGAGACCTTTCATTGTTCCATAGCACACTTTACATTGACTTCAATGTCAAAACATCGGCATCTTTTGCGACATAAAGGGCTTTCTTTCACTGATGTGAGGTTGGGATCAAGAGCTCACTTATCACTTGTACCCCTTTTTGGGTTTCAACTCTGAATAGGCATATGTATACTTTCAAACAGAAAAGTAAGATTAAGTCCTTGTGTGTACATACTTATAGTTCAAAGGGTAATTCTTATCAAACAGGGAAAATTTGTCTTCTAGTCTTAACTAAAATGATATGATGTTCATGTATATATGTTGAATAGTTTTGGTTCAGGAGTTTGAATTTCTGAAATATAAGAAGAAAATGAAAAAAATAACCAAGAGAATAAAATAACGATGAATATCTATTTAACAAAATTTTTAGAAGTTGAAAATGCAATATATATATATATATATGAAGTGATAAAGTGTTCATGTATACAATTGTAAAAGAATGAGTGAGTGATGAATAATTGGATATACATTAGCCTTGTACACTTCTTCAACAAATAATGGCCTCTCAAGTCATTAATTCCTTACGTCTCCTTTACATATTCTTATTTTATTTCATTTTCCAAACTTTCCTCTCAAGGGCCAATCATAAACTCAAATCTTTCAAATATTCTTCTTTTGTTGCAATTTTCAAAACTTCCCTCTCAAGGGCCAATCGTGAACTCAAATCAGTAGTTGAATGTTAAACGAAAAGCCTAGTAGGTACCAATGAATGAGAAACATATAGAAGGGTAGTCCCCATCCCAGAACAAAGTTACAAACTATACGTATTGTCTCAGATTCTGAAATTAACAAAGGAAATCTAAACAGATGCTATCTTGGATTTAGATTAAGATTTTGATTTGAGTAATGCAGATATAGTAGGTATGGAATCTCCATATTTCTTTTCTTGATGACTTTTAAGCAACCTTCCCCGTGGCATCAAGCTGATAAAGAAAGATTGGGAACTGGGGAAGGTGGGCTATTGTTCTTATACGATCTATTCACATAACTTTTTGTCTTAAAAAACGAATAAAAAGTGAAGAGGCATGTTTGTTCTCATGCACGCGTCTGTATATGATATAGGGTTATCAAAAAGTAGATTCATGTACCTATGATTGATCATGGAAGAGATACAAATATGCTTATGCTATTATCATCAACTCTGCACCATACACTATTCCACTTTAAAAATTAATTTGGAAAAATGAGAATTCAAATCACATGATTTCTTATAAACTTTTGATTTCGTTTTTTTTTTGTAATATAAATAAGATCCTGATTTTGAAAACTATAGTGCATAATTGATCCTAAAAATTAAGATTCGTCCTTAATTAATGTCTTTTTTATTAAAAATTTAAATTTTCAAAAATATTTATAATTTGTTATGAAAAAATTCACTTAAACTTTGACATTTTTTTTATTAATTTCATGACTAGTAACTAATAACCAATTTTAGTTATTAATCAGAACGTTGCTAACTATATAGGGTGACCAACACATGATTAAGACCATACATGACATGGTGAATTTCCTGCAACCTTTTCTTCTGTGTATTCCATTAGTTCATAAATTCGTCAAGTTTGCATCTTCATATGTTAATTTTTTTATGGTTCTGATTCATTTGAATCTATATATTTTAGTGTCAAAAAATGTTTTTGTTTGCAGAAAGTAGATGACCTCACATTTCTGATCATAAAGTTTGTTCTCTATTGTCAGCAATAGCCCTTCAAATCACGTTTTAGCAGAATTGAGGAGGAGATGTGGAAATTGAGTTTAGGGTACGTGCAAGTTGTCACATTTGTCAGGTAGGAAAAGATAAAATGAAAAGCTACATCTGAGAAGTGAAATATGAGGGGGCCAACCCTTCATATCATTTTATTTATACATATCCTTATATAACAGATAATATTTCAGTTTAGAATTGTACTGTGTGTAACCTGAGAAACTGTTTGCAATAATTGAGTCTAATAGTTTCATGTTTCAGAATTTGCAGCTTTCTTCTACTTTCATGGTTCAAGTCAATAATAGAAGTTAAGAGCATCTGATTTCAGATTTTCTTCAAGGGTTAGAAAAAGAAGCTACCTTTTATTAAAAAACGTGTGCAGTCACGCGTTTGCAATACTAGAACTTAAATAGTTTATTATATAAAACAATAGACTCGATGCGAATCCTATTTAAGGTAGTTTAACAAGAACAAACTCATAATTGTGACCGTAGCCTCATCTAATGATCGAGTAAGTTATACAACTGAAGAGCATATCATATGCAAGACTATGATTCGCCATGGATCTCGTAATAATTTGTTACAAACTACCTATATAACAAGTCATAAAGAATTCTGTGCTTTCCTTTAGTAGCATTATTGAGTTTATTACTATAGAATATATATTAGCATGTGATTTAACTTTAGTGAGTTTAAGTTATCACCAATGTCACATTGGATTAGTTTAGAGACAATATCTTATGAATGAGTTGCAACCTTTGGAAGGGAATTCAAAGTTAGCAAGTGTTTAGACTTTCTGCTGTAATGGAAAAGTAAATAGTCATAGCATCCCACTTTTGGAGAAAGACATAAATTATTAGTACGAATCAATTAATATCCCTTTCCCTTTATAACTGTATTGTTCAATATGTATTACATGGTTATGTATCTTTGCTTATTTGGATCTTTATATTACATGAATCACACTTAAGAATATTATTTAGAGAATTTGATTGATGGGATTTTGATAATTTGCTTCCTTGTCATAATACTTTAAGGTAGTAAATAAGATTTCTTGCATGCCAAATAATCTCCTTTCCTTTTCTTCTATGTTTCACATACTTTTCCTAAATTTCCTCCATATCTGTCCCCTTCCTCTTCTCTTTCAAAATTTTCTCTATCCCTTTATTGAGTACTCCATCAATATAGCTTTATCTAAGTTGTGTTCCTTTAATAATTTAGAGCAGTACATCGCTACAAGTGCTCGATAGACTGGTTCGCAATGGCATAAAAATGTTTGTGAATCATTCTTTCTGTACGTGTAGACAAACAAATAAAGCGTCTGAAAGATATGGTTATTCTCCTTGTGACGTTTCATGTATTATAATACTATTCATTGGTACGATTGTAAAACGACGTTTACTGCTTCAAGAAAAGACGTGTTTTTACGTGTGTATCAGAAATTCTATTGTTGTTTAATTGTAATTAATCAGCAAGTGTATAGATCCTGGCAATCTTTTACTATTCTCAGCTTGTTTCTTTCTCGTTGAAGTTTTCTATGATGGAAACTTCTGCGGTAGCTCATTATGCAGAAAATCGAAGGTCTATTTAACAACGGAGGGCTGCAAATTGGATTTCATCATTTTAATCTAATTTTGTTCATATGGATTCAACAGAGTTGATCCACTGAGTCTTGGAGTCACTTTGAATCATCTATAAGCTCACCATGTATATTTGCTGTTGTCTGAACTTCGCATCATTATCACAAATTCAGCTTGATATACTCTATATATAGTTACAGAAGTTCTGGTCAACCAAAATGAAATGATTCCCTCTGAGTACATTTTTGGGATTCATATCTGCATATATTTATGGTATTAGAGTTATGGGCATAGGGGTATATATATATATATATATATATTTCATAATTTAAGCTAATTGCCCAAGTTCTTGAACAGTGTTTGACATTATTATAACTAGCAGTGTCATAGTCATCCTTTTACTTGTTGCCCCATTAATTGCACTTGTCTTTTGCTTTCCACTCCCCTTCACTAAAATGCTCTTTGCCTGCCTTTTTCCTCTCTAATCTTTCCTCACCTTTTTTCACTGTATTTGCAGGTTTCTTTCTGTGTCTCCTGCACTTAGGGTTTCCTCTTTGAATTCTCGCATAACTGATGATAAGTAACTTTTTTCAGTGGGGTGCATAGTGTGTTTTTTCCTGGGGACTAGCAACCTATAGATCTTGAAAGAGTCTACACAAAGGGATAGGTATATTCCCCAGTTCTCCTGATCAAAGAGCCATAAGGTAAGGTATAAACTTCCTACATGACTCCAATTTTACATTTTTCTCATGTATTTTGGATAAAACTCCGTCAGTGTATCAAGAGTTGATCAATGGTTCTGTTCTATGGATCTTTAACTTCTAATTTACCCCTACAATTTATTTTCTTCCCCTGAGAAAAGATTAACAGTGAAGGTTGAAATTGCACCAGATAGATCCCACTGCTCACATCAATGATCAAATCAATCATGTAGCAATACTGCAGAAGGGCCTAGGAAATCAAAATTTGGAGATAGGAGAGAAGGAGAGTGACAGAAAAAAATAGAGTGAGAAGACTATTGTTTGAAGTTACAAAACTATTTGACCAAGCAAGAATCCTACCACAGGACTGAGACATGTTATCAGTATATTGTTTTTGTATTCTATGCTCTTTGTTTTGGTTGTTTGTTTGTAAGTGCGTGACTATATATAGGTTTCAAGTAAATTTCAAGAAATATGTACAGGTTCAAATAGTAGCATTAAATTCAAGAAAGGCTGCTTTGCAGGCCTAAAAAGTAAAAGAAGTTTGAAAAGGAGGTAGGAGGTTTGTATGCTTCATGAAAAGTATACTACCTGTGGCTGTGGTGCTACACTGTGTCCAATAGGCCAAAGTGTAAATACACTTCGAAGCATACAATCGAGAGAAACAAAGTTTCCTATACCAACCTGAAGTTCATAACGTTTCTTGATAATTCTATCAAGGAATAGCTGAAATAATAGTATAAAGCTGAGTTTTTTAATATTCCATTTTTAGGAAAGAGAATGTGGGAAACGAAACTATTGGTTTGAATCTTTTGCAGCTAGCATATATAGTAGATGGCTTCCTCTAGTTACTCCAATTCCCCATGTGCTGCTTGCAAGTTCTTGAGGAGGAAATGCATGCCAGATTGCATCTTCGCACCGTATTTCCCACCAGAAGAGCCCCAGAAGTTTGCCAATGTCCACAAGATATTTGGAGCAAGCAATGTCAGCAAGCTTCTGAATGAAGTACTTCCCCACCAAAGAGAAGATGCTGTGAACTCTCTTGCATATGAAGCTGAAGCAAGGATGAAAGATCCTGTCTATGGCTGTGTTGGTGCCATCTCAGTCCTCCAAAGGCAGGTTATGAGACTCCAAAAGGAATTGGATGCTACAAATGCTGACTTGATCCGCTATGCCTGCAACGAAATGCCACAACCCTCAGAGTTTGGAAGAAGGACGAATCATGGAGGAGGAGGTTCGTACGATCAAAACCTTGGTTTCTATAACCCTTCTCCCTGGAACAATGACCCTTATGGTGGTGGCCAAGACACAGGAGATGGTAGCAACTTTCAGTAGCCGATCTGCAAGCACCTGTAATTGCATTTGTACCTAGCATTATCATTAATTAGCAGAATACCCTTTTAGGGTTTCTTAATTCTTACGCAGAAAACAGTTTTCCTTATCATTGGGTAAATCACTATATATCCTATCTTGAATGGATCCTCCCCTACTGCTAGCCTGTAAGACTGTACTTCTCTAGGTAAGAACTTAGAAATAAGGTGTTTTTCAGTACATATCTATCTGCATCTATTTTCTGTTTTATAGACTTGTGTTATTACTAGGATTTTATGTACAAAAACAATTTTATGCCAGAAATCTGTTCCTTTCCCTTGCTTACAAGCAGACTGTGAAGCACTTCTTTTACAGGAGTTCAAGCTCTATTTATACCACATTATAGAAAGATGCCGCACTACTGGCTCTTTAATGATTACTCGATTCAGTTCAAAAACCAACAATTATTCTATGTTTGGACCAAATAATGCATGCCTTGAGTGCATTTTATGTTCCTGCCGACCTCAAATATTTTACGATACTACCGAGCATTAGCAGCTGATTGGTTATAAACCGCCCAATTGTAGTTTAGCTTTCTACAATATCATAATGCAATCAATCATATGCGGCTCCAAAGATAACGTCAGATTAATCAGCATATATTCTAGCCGACCTAAAGTTTGATGGAATTTGTACCAGCAACGTTCATCTTTTTATTGAAAACCAAAATACAAAGCTTATTTTACCAACTTTTTATTATATCGAAAAGTTGTACAGACTTAATCTCAAGTCTTATTATGTGCAGGTATATTTGATTGAGAGTTTATTAATAGAACGAAATATAACATTATTCCATCATTTGAGAAGGAATTTATAATGGAATAGATTTTCATATTATATCATATTTCATCTTAAATAGTAAAAATAAAAATCCTCTGATTTGAAAGTTTGAGATGGAATGTAAAATGATAAACAATTTGATACTATATTACATTATAAACCCTTCATACATTATGAACGCTTCCATTCCTCCCAAATAATAATTTTTTAATATTATATTTATTTACGTTCCGTCTTATTATAAACAATTTTATTTTATTTTATTAAAAATTTTATGTTCAACCACATATAACCTAAATAAATAATATAGCATTCAGAAATAGATCTCTGAAAGAAAGGTATATAAATGATATGTGTTTGTATATCCAAGAGATGATTCTCCATTTCACTGTTACAATGTCACAAGTGAATTAAATGCAAAAGGGATCGGCTAAAACTGCTCAAGTCTTCAATTTCTTACACACATTTGATTCTGTTCATATTCGATTATGAAATGCTAATCTTTTCCATATCTAACAAGGTCTTCTTTAAATAACAAGATGTCTGTTACATAGCTAGCATCGTATCCCCATAGCTTCAACAGCTGCTTGTGTTGGTTGAATCTTACTGCTCATTACTTTTACACCAAGAAAACATCGTGTTAATTTATCAGTTCGTTTTCTACTTCTGTCCATGTTAGATTCAGGTTGACATTTCCTCTTAATTTGTTATAGAACCTAAGTGTGAACAAGTGAAAATGGTCATGCCTTTTTTCGAACTTTTTTCTACGTCACCTCAATGCTCGCAATGACTTGACTAGATTCAACAATACTGTCTTTTGACAGACGTAAAGAACTAATTAACACTGCAGCTTTGTGGACTTTCAGTAACAACTCCAATTTCCTTTAACCCTATGGGCTGATAAATTCTTGTGAATTCTGAAGGGCTCTCCAATTATAAAGCGCCACTGTCATTTTCTATAACAGTGAAGATGTACAGGCACCTAGAGTTGTAGGAAACAAGAGGAATTGTTTTCCCATGTGAGGGGTACTTGTACCTACAGAAACAAAATGGCATGGAGTATCTTACTTGGATTTTTTCACTATATCCAATATCCATGACCATAAGTTTCTCATCCTCCTGGATCTATCCCATCTCTTCTTCACTAGAGGTTGCAGTTATTAATAACTCCCTCCCTCCAGGTCACTGTCACTTGCTATGTAACTAGCTTGTCAAAATCCTCCTTAAAAACTAGCTAAGCCGTTAAATCAAAGCTGCAAATTCAAGTATGTGACTACGGCAGTCATTAGTAGAATTTATTCAAAACGCATTTATAATCACAAGGGAAAAGGGAAGAATTGCGAGTATCATACAGATATGAGATGTGTAAGCGAGTAAAGTTATTAACTTTCAATTAACTAAATAGAAAAGATGAGTTGATGACAAGAAAGATTGGTAAAGATGTGTCTGAGATGGGCATGCACAAACAAAGCACGCGCACGAGCGGATACAGAGGAATAAAGGGTGCGGAGTTAACAGATCATGATCTGGGGGTGTGGGGGCCTGGTCTATATAGTCTAGTGAAGTGTTTCTATTCCATAAGTCTTCATGATTGGGTCACATCGTCATGTCTATTTGCCCGAACAGGTTTCCTTTCTTGAACAACAAGGTGATCATTCAATCCAATGTAATTGTCTAAGGAATGAGAGGCCAGCCTTTAAAGGCACCAAAAAAAAAAAAAAGGAAGGAAGAGGAAAGGAAATAATTGGTTATGAAAATATGAGAAGCGGCATCGGTAGCAGCTTGGTATCTTCTTGAGTTGAATTCAGGGGCACCCTCATCCCCAGCCGCCCAAAAATTAACCGACCCATCAAACAAAGTCCCAACCACGACCAATGACAACTCTGTTCCAATACAATACAATACAAAGGTTGCAGCAATTTGATTGATTTGATTTGATTGATTGATTGATTGATTGGATGATGTTCTCTGCTCAAAGGCCCACTGGACCTACCTTACCACATGCCCCTCTTTCCTCTACTTTTATCTTACGCACTTGTGTTGTGTGATGCCGCCTCTTGAGTCCTGTCCCTCTCGCTTACCCCCCTACATGCCTGCTAACTACCCCTAACCCTAGTTTCTATTTTTATACAACACAAAATTCATATTTTTATAATGTAAAGAATATTTCCTTTCCTTTTCTTTAAATAATTGGATCGCAGTATATTCATGTATTGTAAGATACATTTATTCAAAATACTAATTCACCTTTCTTTCTTGTTTAAACAATAGTAAGTTATAATAATAATACGTATTCACATTTTTCTCTTCCAACTCTAATTGAATTTTAATTAGTACGTATTTTAATCTAAATTTATTAAAATACTAGTCGAATTCAATTGATTTTAATTCAATAATCAATTAATTGAGATTTTTAATCGACAAAATCAACAAAATCAAGTTGATGTTGGTGATTTATAAGGTCCAGAGTACGGTTAGTGGGCTCATAACACAATGTTGCTCAACCTTGATCCATAATCCCACATCACAAGGGTAGTTGCCCACACAGGAGAAGACGAAGCATTCAGATTATTGAAAACTAAAGTGGCATACGCTCCACTTACAGGCTTTGAATTGGGCTATGAGAATCTGGAAAGCTTTCAGGGGATCCATTAGTGCTATGGTCAAGTTGTAGAATGCTGTCGTCGATGCATGTTTAAACTAAATATCGCTCAAACGTGAAGCAGCGTCGTCGAGAAATCAAACGAACGTAAAAGAAGTATTAAGGATCTTTGTACTGTATACACTAAGACCTCCTAAATTGGATCTTATGTAGTTCATTGCAATAATATTGCAGCTTCCTGTTAGAAGGTGCATTTGGATGATTAACTTGTCGAACCCTTACAAGAGGGAAGAAAAAAAAAAACTATACAAAATGCTCGTAATACGCCATTTAAACCGACCCACCAAATGAAACCAAAGGAACATGACTACAAATTGTTCAGACCTGAAAATGGCGATGCGTCAACAATGATACCCTCCTCAGAAGCCACCTCTTTTTTTTTTTATTCAAAATCTTTTAGCAAAATTTTCTGCTTCTGCTCCTAAAAGACACTGGAACTTGTTGCTCATGCAAAGCCTTAGCTCACCATCTCAACACTTACATGTATGGACAGAGCTACAGCAGGGGCAAATAAGGCACTTACTTCCATTACATCTAAAAATTTTTAATTTAAAATTTAATTTTATAAAAATTTAAAATTTTATCCCCATTAAATTAATTGGTGACAAAAAAATAATAATAAATATTATAAATATATTAAGATATCAAATAAAAAGTAAAATCTAAGTTTACCTATTTTTATTAAGATTATTATTATTTGAGCCTATGATTTTTTTAAATTAAAGCTTATAAATAGAGAGATAAAAACTACATGTTTAATTGACTTTTTTTATTCAGACTGTTCTATCCTTTTAGCTTCTTCATCACACTATTTTTTAGCTTTTTGGCTTTTCTTCCTCTAATTCTACAAAAACTACCACCCCCAAAGCGAAAAATAATAATTTATATTGAACACAATTGTGAAAAGGATTCCTCCACAGGTCTCGCCCCGTTCTAATATTGATAGGTAAATTTTCACTTCTTTTGTTTAAAAAAATGTGTAGTACGTATAACTTAGAGACGGGTTTTTGTAAATTGTAATAGAGTTGATACAGTTTATCGTAAAAATAAACAAAAACAGTACAACCATCTAACACTAATGATAATAGGAATAAAAGAAGTACCCTAGATGTCCTTATAAATAAAATAGATGGGTTCAGATTTTTTTTTATATCTTAATATAACTATAATTTTTTATTATTTTTTTGTCGCCGATTAAATTAAAGGAGGTAAAATTTTAATTTTTTAATAGAATTAAAATTTAAAATAATAATTTAATTTAAAAAATTTAATAATATAAAAATATTTTGCCCGATCAAAATAATTTCTGCTTACCTGGAAGCATGTTGCATGCACCACCTCTTCTTTAAAGCTCCACCACCACACCTCCTCTGTGATCAGTGTTCTCCCATCTTTCTCTTTTTTATCTGAATTCTACAAGCTTTGAA
>JANZLX010000008.1:10185600-10201548 GCA_025531955.1 Erythroxylum orinocense
GATTAACTTGTCGAACCCTTACAAGAGGGAAGAAAAAAAAAAACTATACAAAATGCTCGTAATACGCCATTTAAACCCACCCACCAAATGAAACCAAAGGAACAAGACTACAAATTGTTCAGCCTGAAAATGGCGATGTGTCAACAATGATACCCTCCTCAGAAGCCACCTGTTTTTTTTTCCAAAATCTTTTAGCAAAATTTTCAGCTTCTGCTCCTAAAAGACACTGGAAGTTGTTGCTCATGCAAAGCCTTAGCTCACCAACTCAACACTTACGTGCATGGACAGAGTCACAATAGGGGCAAGTTGGGTCACTTACTCTCAATGCACCTAAAAAATTTTAATTTTTAATTTTAATTTTCTAAAAATACAATAATATTATAGATATATTAAGATATAAAATAAAAAGTAAGATCTAATTCCATCTATTTTTATTAAGATTACTATTATTTGAGTCTGATTTTTTTAAATAAAAGCCTATAAATAGAGAGATAAAAATTACATACTTAATTGACTTTTTTTTTTATTCAGATTGTTATACCCTTTTAGCTTCTTCATCACACTATTTTTTTGGCTTTGTGGCTTTTCTTCCCCTAACTCCACAAGGACTATCACACCCAAGGCGAAAAATAATAATCTATATTGAACGCAATTGTAAAAAGGATTCCTTCACAGGCCTTGCGCCCATTTTAGTGCTTATAGGTAAATTCCCACTTCTTTTGTTTGAAAGAATGTATAGTATATATAATTTAGAGATGGGTTTTTGTAAATTGTAATAGAGTTGATACAGTTTATCGTAAAAATAAACAAAAACAGTACAAACCATCTAGCACTAATGATAATAGGGATAAAAGAAGTACCCTAGATGTCCTTATAAATAAAAATAGATGGGCTTATATTTTTTTTATATCTTAATATATCTATAATTTTTTATTATTTTTTTGTCACCAATTAAATTAATGGAGGCAAATTTTTAATTTTTTTAATAGAATTAAAATTTAACATAATAATTTAAATTAAAAAATTTTCAATAATATAAGAGTATTTTAAATATTTTGCCCCCACTTAAAATAATTTTTGAATCTGTCCCTGCTTACGTGTCAGCATGTTTCATGCACCACCTCTTACCTCCTCTGTGCTCAGTGTTCTCCCATCTTTCTCTTTTTTATCTGAATTCTACAAGCTTTGAAGTTGTATCATCAACAATGGCTGATCGTTCACAACCACATCAAGTGCAAGTTCACACTTCACACACAACACCGCTAAGAAGGTGGCATCAAGGGTGGTCCTCAACAGTAGAGAGGCCCATCAGCTTCAAAAGTTCTGGCTGTGATAACCATGCTTCCGGTTGGCAGTGGTCTTCTAGCACTGGCAGGTATAACACTCGTCAGAACTCTCATCGGACTTACAATCACCACCCCAGTTTTCTTGTTGTTTAGTCCCGTTCTTGTTCCTGCCGCTCTTGTCTTAGCCTTTGCTGTAAGTTCATTCTTGGCGTTTGGTGCGTTCGGACTCACCGGATTTACATCATTGTCATGGTTCGTGAACTATTTCCGGCAGGCCAGTCAGGCCGTGCCTGAGCAGTTGGACCAGGCTAAGAGGCGAATGCAGGACATGACCGGTTATGTTGGACAGAAGACCAAGGAAGTTGGCAGGAAGTTCAAAGGAAAACACAACACGAAGGGAAATGAAGGGATGCGGCAAAAGTTGGCCTTTCGGGGTTTATACTTTTACTTTTTGAGGGTTGGGTTTCTACTTCCTTGTGAGTCCTTTCTTAATTGAATGCAGTTGTAAAAGAGTCCCCAGGAAGATTGTAAGTTTAAAGGTTTTTGAGCTCCTTATGTAACACGAGGGCATCTGATGTTTAGTCTTTTGGCATCAATTGTTGAATTTCAACATGCTACCTTTAATGTTTTCTTCATCTCTCTCACTCTCCCCATGTGGATTCCTTTTTAGGATCCGAGTTCTCCTTTGAAGCAAAGACTAATCAATTTTCATACCGCACTTGCTACAACTGCAACGATGCACATTATTGTTTTCTGAAATCTGTTTTTTCTGAATCCGTAGTTATATATCAAAAGGCTAGACCAATAATCACAAATGCTTGCAGTAAACAAAGAATACACTTGCAAAAACATTTGAAGACATAAGATTATAAGCATTAGATACAAGTTAACTTCGGCCAAGTCCCGCATGCATAAACTTTGTCATCAAACTTGAAAAACTGCAGATGATAGAACTTATAAGCAAAAAGTAGAAGACCCTTCTTTCCCAATGGCAGAAAGGAAATTGCAATCCATCATTGAGCATGATCTGGTTGAACTGTAGCCTCTGTGTCTATGGAGTGTGATTTAGAATTGTCGGGTATCCAGAAAGTGAGCACGGTAGATGCAGCAACAAACATGGCTCGGCGAGGAGCCCACTTCAAACATGATGTAATTCCTATGTGGCTATTCCAATACGCCACCTGCCAACCATCAAATTTTATTTGGATCGCGATGGCTAATGTTAAAGGTAATCGCAGCCTGTATATGCTTTTCAGTCTAGTACAACTTAGTCTTAACTGAATTATCCAAGCACCTAATCGCAGAACTACATAAAAGGCTAAATGCAAAAGCACGATCCTCTGCTTGCTACTTTGTAGCCTTCGACGAGGATTCTCAAGAAGCAACAGATACAATGTCTTAGCAGCAACATACAAACAATTGTTCTACATGGGCAGAAGTAGTACGAGGCATGGTTTATATCCTCTCAATTTTTCTCTTTATCACAAGGTAACAAGAAGAAGTGTACAGCCACTTTTTTTTTCCCCCTATAATCCGTGGTTATGTCACATACGTTAATACAGTTCTTGTAGTGAAAGCGGTAAAAAAGCTTATAAATACCTCATTACTTGTGTTGATGTTCCAGGCATGCAGTGTACCGTCTCCCGAGCCTATAGCAAAAAAGTGTTAGCACAGTTTTTCATAATTTGCCAACAAATGCATCATAAAATTGAGTTCAAATTGGTATTCAGGTGTATTCGTATTAACCAAAATGTAGAAAGAAGTAAATCGTTTCACTAGTGAATTTGTTCACCATCGACCATGAGGACTTCTCAAAGGCTCAAACTTAAAAATCATTAGTATGCATGTGTTGGAAGGAACGTATTCACCTATACTGAAAATTGTTGCACCTCCTGTTTCCCTTTACATCCAATCCATTTATTTTTTTCTCTCTCCCAGTTAATAAATGGGTTAGATGCTAAAGGGAACAGGGGGTACATCAATTTTCGGTACAGGTCAATACTACCCTGTGTTGGATGTTCTCAAGAGCTAAGCAATTCAAGACTCCTATATCCATCAGTTACTGACAGATCAACATAGATGTGATGGTTGAAAGCTGTCCAGTTCAACTCAAAAGACAGATTAGTAATAAAACGATAGGTTGCAGGAATAAAAGTGACACCAAGAAGGAAACCCGAATTAAATTCATATTAGGAATCTTATTTCATAGTATTAATCGGATCAATCATAGATGTCAACTTCCTTGTACGCTTAGATTAATGCCAGGACTGAATTTAGGATAAAAACTGCATTTCAGCCGTTTGAGGGCACAAAATAGGAAATCACTAAAGTTTTTATCAGGTAACTATCCATTTGTTTCAGGTTACAAAAGTTAGACACCTGACACGACATACTGGCCATCTGGGGTAAATGTTGCCTCTATAGTTGTACTTGGAGATGGCTCCATACTGAAACCACATCGCTGCACAGGGAACAAATGGTATGCATTTTAAAACTCGTCAAAGGGCTTTACCCAGCCTTCAGAGGATAAGTTAACACTCCTAAATCTCTAGTTAGTCAACCAAGGAAACTAACCTTCTCTCCTACATACGCATCAAGAACATAAATACTATTACTTGTTGTCGTCAAAAGCATTGATTTGCCATCGTTGCTGAATTTTATATCACAGACCTCCGCCGTATCTCCACCAACTAAAAAGGTATCAAATGGACCCTACAATTAAAAAAAACAGTCAAATCAGTTGGTCAACAATGTATAATTCAGGTAATGCAACTTGGATAAGAACCTTCTTGTTGGAATTGCTCTGAGAGTACACACCTTGTCATATGAACGTGAATCAAACAATTTAATAGCACCCCCTTCCATTGCCACAGCAAAAACAAGACCTTGTTGATCATATGCAACAGTAGGTCTACCACGAAGACGTAAAATTCCCTGTAAACTAACGCAGTGAGCCTAAATCACAATGTTGTACAGGAAGAAGTCCCAGATACTGATGAAGATTGCAAGTTATCTTAACAGCTTTTAAAGCTTGATGGAAACCATGTATTCAATTCCAATTAATACGGGAACAAACCTGACATGCATTTACACGAAGATCCCATATTCTGACACTGTGATCAAGAGAACCAGACATGAAACTGTCATTGATTGGGGACATGCAGAGGGAAACAACCCTGTGAAGATAAAACTGGGTCATCAGCATCATGATTTAGCATGATTCAAGCATTTTGAGATAGTAAGGCACAAGGTTTGATAGAGTGAGGAAGCAAATGAAGGTAAGCTATGCCTGGAGCACATACAACTAAAAGAAATGCATAAGCTTGTTTCAGATAGATTTGCAAGCTGCCAAACTATCAGGGAGTGTAACATAGAATCTTCTACCAAAAACGCTCCTATATCCTTGAAAACAACCAAGAATGTATAAAACTTCTGTAGGAAAACCACTTAGACCAGTAAAATTTTGACCGTAATGTGCACATTAACCCCATTAGTTCATGTACACAATTGATTTTTGGATTGCACCTGATACAACTGATTTTGACCCTTGATAAGAGAATTCCTATAACTCAGTAAAAGGGTACCTTTCTTTATGCCCTTTGAAGTAGCGAAGGCATCTATTATCATACAAGGATAGATAGCGCAACGATTCTGTAAACAGGGAAAAAAAAGAAACTTAACTGTCTGCTGTCACTCGCTCAGCTACAAGTAACATGGGCATAAATTCCATAGAATCGAAAACTTTAAACCCAGATGCCAATTCACTACCCGCCAACGCAACTAATAGCAACAAAAACCCACCTCCGGAGGTATCCAAATTATATCTCGAGGAACAAATAACCGAACTTGGGTGGTGAGTAAAGCAAATACGATCGGTCCCATGTTTCTTATGAAAAGTTGTCTTCAGCAACCTGAAAAGTTTCACACATAAACGTAAGTCCACACTTCTTCTACCACGCTCACAATCACTATTCACAAGAATTCTCAAGCAATACGATCCAAACAGTAAAAAAGTCGCAAAACTCACTTGGCACTAGCAATGTCGAAGAGGCGAACCGAATCATCCTCGCTGGTGGTGACCAGTAAATCGTCTTTTCGGTGGAAATCAACCGAGTTCACCTTCCCACCCTTTCAAAGAACAAGAAACAATATAATAGCCAAATGGTATTAGGATAATTAAGGAACCAAACAGTGTTTTTGAATCTTACGAAGTCCGAGAAAACGGCCCCAATTGACATACTGCGCACTGTATCGTCGTCCAGCTCCGTTAGCGACACCGTCGCCATTGGTGGACTCTGATTCACAGTGAGAGCTTCACTGTATAAACCGTGTAAGTCTGATCCTTATGCATATGTCCACTACATCGGGGGCATGTTACGACGTCGTAACAAGCGGAAGGGTTTTATTGCTGCCATTCTTTTTATACTTGCTTTTCCATCTAAGATTCCAAGTACTAAATGCAATTATTTCTTATCTCTCATAAACTTTTTCCCCAAACAAGTAGAAATCTACTTTCTATTTTTAAGGGTACAAAATCAATCATAAATAGTTTATTAAAATTGGAGTAATTATAAAGTATCAATCTCATAAACAACAAATTATTAAATTTATTAATCTTTGATTAAATAATAAAATTAATTAATTAATTTAAGAGTATAATAAATAAAGTAAAGAAAACAAAGAAAATAAAGTAACAAAGAAAGATAAGTAAACAAACAATAGGGCTTTTTGATTCAATTATATGGACTTTTAATTATCAAACAAGCTTGATTATCTAGGTTAAGATAACAATTAATCTAAATTGCATATACCCTCTTGAGGTACACGAGTGTATTTAATTAGGTAGCTACCATTTATAGATGTGTAATTTAACATAATCAAATTCATTAAGTATAGTTATTCTATATGATCATCATTGAAGTCTAGGATTCTTTTAGTGAATTGATTCTACCTCACCTATGAATACTTCATATAATCCCGAAGATTAAATCTACAATGACCAATCATAAATCCAATATTAAGAAAACAAATATATTTAACTAATAAAATAATTTAAACATGTATAAATAATTGAAGAATCTTCGTTTAACCTTAACTAAGGTTCCTAACCATTAAACATAATCAAAATAAAATTTATATGTAGAAAACATGTCATAAGCTTTTCTAATTCTTATTCCAAATCTTCCCCTAATGTTAGGAATAGAGATGTCAAAAAGGACCCGACCTGGCCTGATTTTGCCCTTGGTCAGCTCAGCCAGGTCACGAGTTCCGTTACTTCCAAAACGATGTTGTTTTGGAAGTTTTTCTTTCAAAAAATGGTAGTCCGGGTTGGCCCGACCCACCCATGGCCTATCGGGCTAGGGTCGAGCCATCCTGGCCCCCTAGTTACAAGCTGGGTCACTGGCCACCATGGTTAGGGGTGGGGTCAGGGGCAACTCGGGCCAGACCCGACCTATTGACATCTCTATTTAGGAAAGAAAAAAATAAAAACTAAGCAAAAGGCCTCTTAAAAGTTTACTAAAAGTCCCCTGGGCTAATTATAATACGAATATTCATAGATAAAGTTACAAAAATATAGTTATAAAGCGTTTAAACTTGAAGGCGCCTGACATTAAGTTATAATCAATGTCAATTTTATACTATTTATCTATGTAATTTTAAAATAACTAGCGCTAGTTTAAGAACAATTATGGCATCTGTCTTAAGAACAATTATGGCATCTATCTTATTCTACTTCTTCACTGCTTGGACCTTAGTATAAGACAAATATATGTTCTTTATACAAGTTTGGCGCATGTCCTTATAAGATGTCACTCATTCAGATAAGTGCTTAGAATTTGGGTGAGGTATTCTCATCATCTTCTATTGACAATGAACTTATCGTAAGCTTGAAAATCTCCATTATAAAAAATAGATATATACAAGCAAAAACTAAAAAGACTTTGATAGGGTTATAATGGAGCCAAAGGGTTAAATAAGTTAATAAAGGAAGTGGAATAAGGAAAACAAAAAATATGGCCAAAAGCGTAATTTAAACCTAACGTTTACAACAAAACATAAGTTGAACCTTAACGTTTCAGAGTGTTCAATTTGAACTTCAGCGTTTACAATGTTGAAAACAGACCTTATGAAGGTGGAAATTCTAATGGGGGTTACCCTTTGTCAGTTAAATGCCACGTAATATACGACGTGACTTTTTAAAAACATTTTCACATTAGTGGGACCCAATTCTTGTTGATGTGGCATTATAATTTTTTTTAAAAAGGGTCCCACAATTATAAAATTTAGTTTAAGCTAATTCTTCAATCCTCACCATTTTACATCATATATGAATTTTCTTCAATCTTTAATACTCATCGCTTTATCCCAAAATCAAATCCCTAATTCTTTTTCTTCTTTTTAGATGATTGCAGAAGCATCCTTAAATCCCTAATTCTTTTTCTTCAGATAATTGCAGAAGTATCTCTAAATCTTTAACTTTCCCACACTACGTTTGAAGAAACTCGCACGCTCTTCCACTATTTTAGTCGAACTAGCAGCATCTCTGTCGGATTTTTAGGAAACAAGATAGGGACATCATTCTTGATAAAAGGGAGCACTTATGGAAAGTTGTATGATGTGATATCCTCTCAGATATTCTTGTCATCTACTGTTTCATTACTATTTGGTTCGTCGGTGGCTTAACAATTTTCTATTCCTATCTCTTTTGCACAAACTAGGCGATAAATTAACATAATCATATGATGTAATAAAATTTTCTGGTTTGTAGTTACCATTTTGAATATATATATTAATATATTTAAAGTTATTAAGGCTCCAAGATGACTATAGAAAATCAATATTGGTGTTATGATTAGGAGGATTGATCCTTTTTTTCCAAAGATAAGTCGAAAATGTTATCACATGTTAAATAATAGATGCTTTACTTCTTGATTATTTCCATTCACTTATTTGTATATAGATTTATTTATACTATAATCCTATACTTAGAATATGTATGTACTGCTCTTCCTTAGCTTTGCCTGTGGTTCTTACGGCTAGTCTTTGATTGGTGTAATGGTACAACTGCTTTCGTCTTCTTAACCATTGATTCATGGATGAAAGCTTCCTTTCACTTTTATAAAGTCATACCCTGATGCACTAATTCATACTTTGAGATGAATGTTACTTCAGATGCACTAGTTCAGACAATTTAATAAAATGGGATATAATTCAAGATTTATTGGTATCATCAATAAAACGTAAGAAGTGGGGGTACGGAAAACTGTTGAATGCTTGTAGCCCCATTGTTTGAATGTATATTTTGCAGCATTTTAGCAAATGGGAATTTCATAATACATTTATATTATCATCAATATTATGATGTATTCAAATTATAGTTTTCTTTCTAAACTTTGGTTTTGTTTAAGTTTACAAACTCCTTTTCTAAAACCAAGCATGATTGGTGACAAGCGATAAATGACTGTAGAGCTAGTCTACTTGCTTATTTAAATCATTTCTTTTTAATCATGCAACAATATATAGGATAATTAAGAGAATTATTATAATTTTGTAGCAGCTACCCAAAGTTATAGACGCGACGTCTTAAACTAATACTACATTAATATTGTTATCATTTACTTTTTTTATTATGTTATGATTAATGTTGATCATATTTGTACACAATAGGTTCATTTATGTGCCAACACCACATACAAGCGAAAGGTTAGCAACCATGTTGGGAGACTGTTTGATAGATTTTAACATCGACATTAGATTATCAACCATAACAGTAGACAATTATAGCACAAATGATGTTATGATTGAAAAGTTGAAGAATAAGATATGAGTTGAGAATTTGTTGGTTGGTGGAAGGCTAATCCATATACGTTGTTTTGTACATAGTCTAAATTTCATTGTGAAGGATGGGGTTGGAAATGATAAAGGAAGCAATAGATTTGATTCGGAATAGTATAGTATATTGGAGTGTAACACCAAAAAGAGTTAAGCAATTTAAAGAAGTTGTAACAACTATGCATTCTGAGTACCAAAAAGTTGGTTTTGGCTTGTCCAACTAGATGGAACTTAACCCTCAAGATGTTGGAGTTGACAATCTAATATGTTAATATTTTTACCAGACTAAGACAAAGAGATTCTCAGTACACTTGCATACCTATAAGAGATCATTGGAACTTGGCTAGAGAACTCTGTGTGAAGTTGGAATTATTTTATACTAAGACTGAAATGTTCTTGGAAACAAAACATCTAACTTCGCATTATTGCTTTAGCACTATATATGAGATAAAAAAAAACTTTATTTGATTGAATGTTTGATTCCAATAAGGTTATTCAGATTATGGTAGAGCATATGATAGAGAAGTTGAATTCTTATTAATAAATGGTTGAATATATTATTGCAGTCTTATCTGTGTTGGACATGAGATACAAGACAAAGGGGTTTAATTTTATATATAATATGTTGTGCGGTGATCAAGTTCAAGAGCATGTAGATGTTATTAATTATTATAGTATGATTTATTTAATGATTGTTAACTCATAATGGACAAAATTCAGGATCAAGATCATAGTAGTTCAAATTGTTCAACTTCAGATTCAGTTTCAAGTTCGGGCATATCTTCGAAGAGTAGTTTATTACTTTCACTATCTAAATTTATCAAAGAAAAATAGGTTAGGACTACGTACAATATGATATAGTTAGATAAATATTTAATAGAAAATTGTGTGATTGAAGTTAAAGGTGTGCAGTTTGATTTATTTTTATGGTAGAAGAGTTGTGAAAATAAACTTGTGATCATGCAAGTAATTGCGAGAGACCTATTAGCAATTCCATCATCTACTGTTGCTTTTGAGTCTATTTTTAGCACTAGTGGTCCAGTTATTAGTCTTCATTGTGCTCGATTTCATCTTTGTATTGTGAAAGCCCTTATGCATGCTCGAAGTTGGTTAGACGATGAAAATATTGAGGGTAAATTCTTTTATTTTTGATATATCAATTTCATCTTTTTTATATATTATCTAAACTTATATTATTTTTTAAATTTTTATATTAATATAGCCACAAGTACTAATGCAGAGATTGCTAGTCATATTCATCAATCAAGTGGACATTATTTTGATAAAATATTCGAATATAAAGATATATTATTTATCTATGTATTATTACGATATGTTAATATTCTTTTAACTTTAATATTACATTACTAAATATAATGTTTCTGCATACAAAAGAAGTGGTGTCAATTATTGACGATCTTGACTATAACGATTAACTGCTCTTTTAGTCCATCTAGTCTCTATTCTCTCCAGTCTTCATTATGATTTTATCTTGATTTTTTGTAAATTGTATCATTTACAAAATTTGGATAATTATTTTTGTAAATTATGTCATCAATTTACGAATTTTATTCATTATGATTTATTAAATCTCAATTATTATTAATTAATTGAAATTTATAAATTCAATTAATTGAATTGATCACTTTAATTATATTTTTATTTCATTTTCTATAATCCTATCCCCTTTATTAATAAATTATGATTTATCGTATTCATTTGATCAATATACATACGTCTTATATATTCATTTATTAACAAATATCATTTTGTATTAATCAATTAAAAATTGTAACTTCAATTAATAGAAATGTTTATTTTAGATCACTTTAATTATAATTCTTTTCTCTCATTTCCTATAATTATGTTTTTCTTCAATAATAAATTTAGATTCATCTTATTCATTTGAATATTATGTGCAAGTTGTATATATTCATTCATTATATAATGTTAATTTTTATTAATCAATTGAAATTTGTAACCTCAATTAGTTGAATTGATCAATTTAATTATAATTATTTCTTTTATTTCCTATAATCATATCCTCCTTCATGAACAATTTTTATTTCATCTTATTCATTTTATCAATGCATGTAACTTTTATGTATTTAATCATTATGAAATCTCAATTTTTATTAACAATTAAAATTCGTAATTTCAATTAATTAAATTGATCACTTTAATTATAATTTTTTATTTCTTATAATCACATCCTCCTCTATTATTGTATTTTGTTTATCTTATTCATTTTATCAATTTATGTACATTTTGTATATTCATTTATTATAAAATCTCAATTATAATCTTTTTCTTTTATTTTTTATAATCTTATCATTCTTTATTAATGAATTTAGTTTTACCACTTTCATTTGATCATACATTTTATATATTCATTATTAAAAAATCTCAATTTTTGTTAATCAATTAAATTTTATAGTTTTAATTAATTAAATTGCTCACTTTAATTATAATTTTTCTTTCATTTTTATACCATCGTATCATCATTTATTAATAAATTTAATTTAATAAATGTAAATTAAATTTTAATTAAATAAATTATACTAAAAATTTCAAAAATAAAAATTAAAAAATTCCCAATCAAGGTCCGCCCAATTAGGCTCGAGCTTTCGACCTGACCCATTTAGCCCAATGCAAGCCCGACCCCGACCCTAACCTATTGCCATCTATAATCCACACAAATTCAATCATTACAAATTCACAAGATACAATTGAATTGCTTCATTCCAGCTTGCAGCTGCAACTCGAAGTTACTTAATCCTCACAAATTCAAGCATTACAAATTCACAAGCTACAATTTTCTCCCCAAATATTAGCAAAAATTACAGCAAACTTTAACCTAAAATCCACACTCCACTCAAGTGATAGAGACCTTAGCACCCGCCTCTTCCTGTTGTTTCTTGGCGTCCTCCGCCTCATCCTTAGAGACTCCTTTAAACTTCTTAGACAAGCCTTCTATGAGCTCCTTAGCATCCTTCAGTGCCAAGCTCGTCAAAACTTTAACAGCCTTAATCACCGTAATTCTCGCGATAGTTGGCACTTCGTCAATAATCACATCGAACTCTGTCTTCTCCTCCACAACTGGAGCTTCTGCGGTAGCGGTGGCACCTGGAGTGACGGAAACAGCAGCAGGGGCGAATGCGGCGGCGGAGACTCCGAGCTTATCCAAGAGGTATTTGATGAGTTGGCGGGCCTCCTTAATAGTCAAGGAGGAGATGTTGACGCTGAGCTTCTCGATTTTCTCTGGGGCGGAGACAGCGGCTATAGGGCGAAGACGGCGGTGGTGAGTGAGGGAGGAGGAGGAGGAGGAGGAGGAGGAGTGAGGAAGGAAGTTGATTAACGAGGGTTTGGCGAAGGAAGGCATATGGTAAGAGCGTGGGGAAGAGAGGGTGAGTGGCAGCTTTGAAGTTGAAGAGAAGAGTGTTGCTGTTGCGATTGCCTCTCTCCCTTTTACAGTAGTTGTGTAAGTAAAGAACAAGCAAAATGGATAAATAGTAGGAGGATAAATAGGGATGGACTAAAATGGCCCTCGTGTATAATACTATATATTGAAATATTCAAGTATCACTAACGGAGCATTCCGAGAATCATTCCACTATACCAAGTGCCCACCTTCTTCGTATGATTCAGTAAATTCACAGCCACTGTCGAAGTAACAGTAGGATATTACACTACCATTTAGAGCTATAAAATGAGGACGTATCTTCCATTTCTGTAATGAGCAACAATCTTGTTGAGCATGTGCCGGGCCAAATGATAATAAATGGTGGAAGATCAAGTATAATTTTGAATATACTTCTCCTGTCAATAGTAAAACATGGTATGTATTACATCAATCAATTACAAACACAACTCTTCACCACCTTTCACGCCTCCTCCCATAACCGTAAGCAAATGCTGTTACTGATGCAGCCACTATCAGACCAGCTGTGGCGTGCCAAGCATTCACCAATGGTTTATCCAGAACAGTGGTCTTTTGCGGTTGCTTGCTGATTGTCAATGCAAACCCCAGGCCCTGCCTTTCTATCTGTAATAAGTCTTCCACTGCTGGCCTAAGTCTTATGGCTTTGGCTATAGCTTCATACTCTTCTTTGGTTCCTCCTTCAAGGAATGACCCAACAAACTGAACTTTGTTTATCCAGTATGCCCCCATTGTCTTTCCAGAGTCATCACCAAAATGCACAACCTCCCCTGCATTGTCCCCGTAAAACTGCCAAGACAATGTGAAGACTCTTTAATAAAAAAAATGGCAGGTACTCAAAGTCATCTACTGCTTTATCTGGACTCAATATTACAGCGACAACGTGTCTGGTCGATTTTCGGGCAGAATCTACGTGCTCAAGTCTACGAGTTTCCCCAAACAATTTAACAGGAAATGCTGCAACATCTCCAACTGCGAAGACTGAACTGTTGCTTGTCTGCATTCGCCCACTTACTTTGATCCCCCCTTCCCCAAAGTTAATTGGCCTTCAAAAAGGCCTGTGTTTGGACGTATTCCAATTCCCACAACAACCATGTCTACAGGCAGTTGACTTCCATCTCTCAAATTAACAGCTCTAACCTGTATTGCAGAAATGAATTGATCAAACATAAAAGAATAGGTAATTATGGTCATCTTTCATACTTGAGAGAGAGAATTTCAGGATTTGTCATGATAACTAAATTTAAGAGACCAACCGTCTTTGTCCTTAGCCATCCCATGTTTTAACAAGTTCAAGTTCCAGCTTAGACACTGAGTTTCATGTGTCACTTATACCACAAGCGTGACTATAGCTTACTCAGGCCAGCATTACTGGTCAACATGAGCACACATCCATTTTGGAAAGTTAAGTCTCATAAAATGCCTCACTTGGTTAAAGAAACAGTTAATTAAATTTAAGGATGGGAAACTTTACCTTCTGGTAGTAGATAGCCTTTGCTCAAGGCAGGTCTCTCATAAGGTGCAACCTAAAGGAAATCTAATAAAAATATTTAATTCACATTCTAGACAGAAGTTTTAGATAATCGATCGACCGCTTCCGCATTAAGGTCAGTCCTTAAGTATAAATCTATAAGAAATAATCTCAATAGAGCTACTGGAAGAGAAAATTTAACAAGGAGGGAACTTTTGTATTTTTCTCATAGGTTCGTTAGAGAAGACACATAGTTCACCAGGAGAGATCCCTTTCTTCGTGAATTAAGAGCTGCATATCCAGCTGCTACTCTTACACCAAGAATCACATATACAAATGCTCTTCCCATCTCTGTCTTTATCTATATCCTCTGAATGTTTACTGTTTTTGAATGTTTTGTTTTGGGGATGACTTTGTCCCCAGAAAGATTGTTAGGATTTATTTTTAACATATCCTATTTTTATTTTTATTTTTGGCATTTCAATTGGACATGGGAATTTTCTTAATAACTATTGAAGATTGCCCTCCTTTGGAAGTAGATGATGTTTGGGATTTGAATTAACATAATTCAAGGTGGTTGATTTTCTCTCTAGTACTATCCTTATTTGAAAAGGACTCTTTTAAAGGAAATTGAGCAGATGGCGTGAATAAGGTGGATTTGCTTGCTGACGTGGAAGATCTTGTAGGGCATCTTTCTTTTGATGTGTATTATTGATTGCTTGTGGCTGCGCAAATTGCTGGTTTTTTCTGTGAGAAACCGTGGGTGCAAAATTGGCTTGAAGGGGCTGTTACTTTCAGTTGTGTGTTGATCTATTATTGAGTTGATATTCTTAGTGTTTTGGTGCAGCTCTCTTTATTAATTTAGCTCTTACAAGCAGTCCACGACATTGAAGTGTTGCTGAGTTTTTCTGAGTTCTTGAAGTGATTAATTGATGCAGCATAAAGGAGATGTTGTTGTTAATGGTGGCATGACGAACATGTGCAGTAGTTTGTTTGTGTTTGTGGGAAACTTCTGATCTGGAGGTTTTGCTTTTACTGGTTTTAGTTGTTTCTTTGGTTGAGTAAAAT
Organism: Erythroxylum orinocense; assembly: GCA_025531955.1. Lineage (NCBI taxonomy): Eukaryota > Viridiplantae > Streptophyta > Magnoliopsida > Malpighiales > Erythroxylaceae > Erythroxylum > Erythroxylum orinocense. The sequence goes on from JANZLX010000008.1 coordinate 10,200,698, forward strand.
AGTTTGAGAAATCCTCTGACGAGGTTAACACGAGTCGGTCGTGTTATTGTGAGTGAAAATCTTTCACGGGTAGTTAGGTTGAGGGTTAGTTGCATAGATTGAGTCGTACGGGGTTGTTCAATCTTTGTAATTTTTTGTGAACTACAGTGGAAGAAATTAATCTGGGTGAGGGTCCCGCAGACATAGACAAGTTTGTCGAACTGCGTTATCAAACGTCGGCGTCTTTGGTTTTTTGCTTTTGTGATTGTTGATTTAATTGTGAGGAAAATTTAATTTTGGATAGTTTGCGAATTTATCGATAACTTAGTTATTTCAATTGGTATCAGAGCGGGTCACCAGTTCAGAACTTGATAATAAGTTGGTGCAGATCCAAGATTCGCAGATATGGCTACGAGAGAGGGTGCATCAATCACCAGACCTCCATTATTGGATGGCTCAAATTATCCATCATGAAAATCCCGGATGAAATTCTTTATTCAAACTCAGAGCACGAGAGCCTGACATTCGGTAGTACATGGTTGGACGCATCCAATGATCATTGATGATAAAGGAGAGGAAGTTCAGAAAAATCCGTCGGAATGGACAAGAGTGGAAGAAGAAAGTGCACTGGGGAATTCACAAGCGATGCATGCGATATTCAGTGCTGTTGATGAAGGGCGCTTCTCCATGATTTCAGCGTGTGAAACAGCAAAAGAAGCATGAGATGTTTTGCAAACCATTCATGAAGGATCAAAATCTGTGATATCTTCGAAACTCCAAATGTTGGCTGTGCGGTTCGAAGAATTGAAGATGGAAGAGCATGAGACAATCGGAGAATTTCATGAAAAATTGAGAGATATTACGAATCAAGC
>JANZLX010000008.1:10272610-10290979 GCA_025531955.1 Erythroxylum orinocense
CTCAGATTTTACTTAACTCTATGTTGGACTAAATCAGTGAAGGTTATATGACAGAACAGTTATTCAATGTTATCCAACTAAAACTAGTGACAACTAGTACCAAAGAGCAGATGGAATACATTTTATTTGTAAAATAGATGATAACACTATATAAAAGTAATTAAGGAGAGATTTGACCACGTAAAATATGTTCTTGAACTTATCCCAGAATATGATGCATTTCTTATGTTTACACATCTAGACCAAATGGACAATGTTGTTGCATCAGTCCAACAAAGATTGAATAATGTCTAGTGAGGCAAATAGTATAGTTGAGTGTTTGAAGATGCACTAATTCTCCTTTACAACAACATTCAGCACAAGTTTGGTACAAAGTAAACATGACTAAAGGTTTTGGAGCTCAAATGTTTCGATGAAACTCATGATGCAAAAGCATTGAAAAGCTTATCATAAGACATTCGGCAATATTTTGATGTTGTAAGGGTCACCAAAATAGATAAAGTCATGCTAACTAACATATACTTGATGGGGATGCAAAATTGATGACGGGCTTGAATGGATGATGATTTGAATACCAATACATAAAAAGATTTAGTTCAAGAATTGAAAGAGTCCTTCTTTCTTATAACACAACATGGCTTGCTCATAAAGCATCGTGGAAGTTACTATAAGAGGGAACTGCTTGTAACAATGTTAAGACCTTTAATTTACTAACGTTAAACATCCATGATATGTTTACTGATAAAAGCTCTCAGAAAAGCTCTACTGATAAAAGCTCAACCAAACGGGCCCTTAAAAGCATTTGATTTCTCTTTCAAAAATGATACCCAAGTGTATCTACAATAATCATCAACATAAGTTAACAAGTATCTCATTCCACCAATGCTAGCATATTGCATTGGACCAACCAAATCCATGTAAATTAATTCCAAAATATATGAGGAAGTAACGTGACTAACCTTTTTATGTGACACTCTCATCTGTTTACCCATTTGACATTCACTACATACCTTCTTATCTTCTTTGTTCATTGTAAACAAACCTCCCACGATTTCTATTTTCTTTAACTTACTAACAAGCTTATAATTAATGTGCCCAAGCTTTTGATGTCATAGATCTATATTGTCATCATATGAGGCTGATTTACAAGTGGCAGTGGCTTGCAATATATAGCAATTGTCTGCTGATCGCCTCTTATTCACAAGACATTCTCCTTATTCGGTTAACATCGTACACTCATCACTTGTAAATTTAACCAATAAACTATCATCACAAAGTTAGTTTATACTTACCAATTTGACCTTTAATCCATCAGCATGAAGCACATTCTTGAGGTGTGGCAGTCCATCCACACATAGTGTTCCTCTACCAATCACTGAAGCCTTCTTTCCATCACTGAAAGTCACATGTACATCCATACAACTTTGATAATCGGTTAAGTAGCTCCTTTCCCCTATCATATGACGTGAACATCTACTGTCAAAATACCAACCATTATGAGAAGTAGCCTTCATTGATTTAAGAGCTGCAAGAGCTTGCAATCGACCCTTTTTAACCTAAATGTGCCTTGGTGTCATCACATGCACAACAATAAACAAATTTCCAACACCCGTAAACATTTCTTCATCGAAACCATGCAAATATCGAGGTTGTAACAACCACAATAGTTGCTGGAATTTTTCTCACACAATAACCACTATCAACAACCATAAAACTCTTACACAACTCACTATTTTCGTTCAAGAGATAAAGAATGCACAGCTGCAAAGATTCCACACAATCACGCAAACACAAACAGAAAAGTCAGATGCTAAATCACCCTCAATAGATGTTCAAAATAGAAGAATGTGTAGTTGCCAAATCACCCAAAATAAAACATGTAGCAACAATATATGGATTAATAATCAACGTAAAATTGGTTGCATAAGATTATAAAAAAAGCCTTTAATGGTTATTCGATGGAAGGCAAAAAACGCAACTGCAAAAAAAAATCATTAACACCAAAAACTAGTCCACAACATATACGTAATACTTGACTCAAAAATTAGCAACCCATAAAATAATGTCTTCAAACAAATCTTATCATTTTTTCTCACCAAAAATGACAACCAATTAGCCCACACATTACGTGAAACACAACCAATGACAGTTGTTATTTTCAAACCAAATCTCATCTTCCTTATATAGCCATTATCCCAAAATAAGTTATACATTAAATCCCATTATGATTTAGAATTATAAACCTTATCAAACTTATCTTGAAAGAGTCCCACCTAAATCCAACTAGGTTTAGTTATCAAATAATGTCAAAAATTAAATAACAAGATATCATAACTTATATCTTAATAGTTTGTCTAAGTTAATAACTTGGGAGATGGAATATGGGTAAAGAACAATAAGCTCATACTAAATATTAGTACATAACACAGATATAAAACTTTTAAAATAGATTCTAGATCAACAACAAAATTACATAATTTTTCAAAAGCACCTTAATATGTAGCAACAGATCGATCAACCTAGGCTTGAAAAGTTAAGTACAATGATTGTCATAAGAAGATAGTCCAAATCAGTGTTTTGAAAATTGGACCAAACTGGCCGGTCGACCAAAGAATCGGTCACCCGGAGCATGAAACGATCCAGCTAGCCTATATTTTTTGCGAGTAATTGGCCCGTTCATTTTGCGGTCAGATCGATAAAAACCTCTAAATCGGTGTAAGAAAGGATCAGTCAGTCCATTTAAAATGCCTTTATTTTAGAAAGTAAAAAGCTAAAAAACAAATCTCAGAAGGAATTAAGAACAGAATTAAGACACACGCCACTCTCTCTCAAGTCTCAAGTCTCATCTCAGGCACTGCCACTATTCACTCTGCATCGATCACTATCTTTAGCAGTTTAGATCTCTCTTTAACTCTCCCTCTCTCGTCTCTCTCATCTTTCTCTCTCTCTCTCTCTTAATAAGTTTGTGTTTCATTTTTCCTGTGCTTCTCCTGGGAATTTGCAGGTTCATTTCTTTCGGGATTTAGTGACTTTTTATTTTTATTTTCATTCTCCTCTGGATAGACGTCAGCATCTCTTTGGGTATGTTTCTAGATATCAAATTTTACATTTGTTTCCATATTCAAGCTTTGAATTTGATTAATAATTTTTAAAAATATCTTTCATTTCTCTTTTGACTTAACTTTTCAGTCTTCACTATTATTATACTCTTTTTATCTACTAGGCTAGTCTTATCAAACTTGTGTTGGGCAAACCTGTCTTACGTGCAAACAACAAAATTAATAATTAGAAAGAAACAAAATTAATATGTACTATGTAATGTTATATTTAAATTTAGCAAATTTTGATGCTTTATGCCTTTATCTAATCACTTTTTTTTTCAAAGAACGGTCCAAGTTTTGGTCATTCTTTGTTTAATTCTGATTATGGAATTTGTTTAATTCTAATTATGGACAAGTTTTTTTTAAATCACATTTTTTCTTTTTTGGTATCTTTTAGTTCTGTCTTAATTAGATCATTAGATGTAAGAATTTACTTGCTATAATTTGTATCACCTAATAGCTTGTTGTGAGTAACTTACCTATATAAAAGCTAGTTTGGTACATAATCTGTTATCTAGTTAGTGGTCTTGCTAAAAAATTTGTGATTAGAGAGATTGAATGCTATATATGAATATGACATTATAAATTTTTATTTAATTTTTATAGGAAGTTCAGAATTTAGAAACATGGATATTCCTAATAAGATTAGTACTCCAAATGATTCGAATACTCCTAATCCCAACTCACAATCATCCGGACAACAATCTACAGCGAACTTAGTTAATCCACATCGTCAAAAAATCAATCTTGTATGGGAGCATTTTGCTTTGCATAAAGAGGGCGCTACTAATATATTTACTTGTCTACATTGCTCATTGGTTTTTAACGGAGGTGACATAAATAGGATGAAACAACATCTTGCTGGTGTACCTGGTCAAATAAGTTCTTGTAAAAAGGTTAGTCATGATGTCCGTAAAAAAATTATTTGTTTAAAAAAGTTAAATTTTTAGTCCGTTTAAAATTAGATAATTTAAATTTAAATTTAGTTTAAAATAAAACGTTATTATATATTTTAACCTCTATCACATGATTGAGTTTTTTTTAATTAATCTATTCTATTTCAAAACATCTTTTTTTATATGTAATTTTATATAAAATAATATTGTTTTAAATAAAAAAGAGTAGAGCAAGATAATTATATATAAAAACGACTTTATTTTGAATAAATGAAAAAATAGGGTAAATATTTGGGACAGAAAATTTGACACCTGTTTGATTCCGTCATTATAAAAAAAGAGTTGAACAAGATAATCATATCTAAAACGACGTTATTTTGAATAAAAAGAAAGTAAGGCAAGTATTTGGGATAAAAAATTTGACACTTGGTTGATTTCATCATTATAACAAAAAGGTAGAGCAAAGTAATTATATATAAAACGACGTTATTTTGAATAAAAGAAAAATGGGGAAAGTATTTGAGACAGAGGATTTGACATACATTTGATTCCGTCATTAACTAGCGCGCTGTCTCTCTCTCTCTCTTCAAGTAAGTGCTCCTTTTCTTCTGCATGGTCGACGAATTCTGAACTTTTATTTTCCTTTATCTCGGTGTCTCTAATCAGCTATTTGACGTTAAAGGGTTTTTCTCTGTATTCTTTGAATCCTTTTCAGGGACAAGTAACTGCATTGTTTTCCAGGGTTTGGTTTGAAGGTAATTCATGTTCTATTTGCTATTGTTTCTTTTTATTTTGTTTTTGTATTTTATTTTTTGGGTTAACTACTGTACTCTTTTGTTTTTTGGTTTGTTTTTATCCCTTTTCTTAGTGGGTTAATTGAAATAACTCGTGACGACTGGAGAGTTTGTAGTTCCACTTGTGATTTTATAAGCTCAATGCTCAGCGAGAAATTTTGTTTCTTCTATAAGTGTTGCAGTACATGAATACAATTTGATGGAGAATTGGGATTTTGTTTGCCCAGTTGTTTGAAAATTTTCCCTTTATTTCCTCATTTCTGAAATGGAATTCTATTTGGAAAAAAAAAGGTTTCTTTTTCAGCAAATCCACAATTAACGAAAATTTGTCCCTTTAGTTCCGATAAAGGAACACAATTACAGATGAGTGTAAGGAAAGTTTCTTCTCAAAAATCCATGTTTGGGATGTTTTTCTGATTTGGGAGTAGGGATTAGACTGTTTATGCATCTGTCTCCTGTTGTGTGGTTTTGGATGCCTTGATGCGTTTTGGGTGTGATGTCTCAAATGCAAAGGATGAACGTGCTTGGGTAAAAATTTGGGTTTCTTTTGACACATAACGGCATTTGAAGAACATTTATGTGCTTGGCTCACTTGGGAAAATGATAATAGGAATTATAATGAATATAGTGAGGAATGGAAATGGATATGACTTCCATTTCCTTCCATTCTTCACCATATTGGAGGGTATGGAGTATTGTCTCACAAGGGGATATAAAAATACTGTTCATCCAATCATAATATATTACCAACCATCTTTTTTCATTCCTTATCTATTCCTTTCTTTTCATACCAACTAACCAAGCACCCCCTTTTGAGTCTCTAGCAGGCTACCTGTGTTTACTGCCTAGTGCACATGTGAACTTTGCAGATAAATGCATATGTTGCATCGGCAATATAGATGAATGGATGTAAGTTGACAAATGGTATGAAATTTTGACAACTGTACGACAAAGAACGGTAATAGATATGGGAACGGTAATTTTGGTGCATGAAGTGTCCCAACAAGGGGAGGAGCAAGAAATTAGGTTCAGTAGGGTGAAAAGCATATTATGCAAGGAGCTGGAGGGGCAGTACATTATGTAAAAACCAGCACAAAAATGCAACAAAAGGGCTTTAAGCCCCCGTGACCCCTGTTTGGCTCTGGCCTTGAACCCTTGGTGCCAAACATGCTGTGCCTATGCCACATTCAATTATTTTTATGCACTTGAAAGTTAACAAGAGATGTTAGAAATGTAATAAGATCTTTTAATAATGTATTATTGGCCTTAAGTTGTTTTGGTTGTTAGCACTTTTAGTTCCTAAACATGTTATATATTCATAATTGAGTGGTTTGAGTCCTTGAGTAACTTCTATATGTTTTCAAATGGTTTAAGTGGAAAATGTATGTTAGAAGTGACAATGCTGATAAAAGACTTGGAAGGCTTGAGAAATTTATCAAAATGATGATTCGTTCATAATAAGAAATTCAAACCACCCCCATCGTTCATGAGTAGGGATTTTAAAAACAGTACTTTCGTTGTGTTAGTATATTATTACGCTGTACAATATGAATAATATGAAGTTTCTTTTAGCGGATGTCCATCTTTTCCCCCAAGTAGAAGTTTCAACTTAAACTTACACCTTATACATTATTTTCAAATGCCTTTTTCATGATGTATTTTCAGATATCTTCCTCCATTACAAATTGTAAGGTGTATTGTCCTACTTTCATTTTTGTTTATTCTTTTGGGTTTTGCTTTTGGTTTGTATTTATTCAGCTTACCTAATTTATTTCTTAGCAGCTTGGAAGACTTGTCAACAACAGCCTACAAAGGAAATGGTACTTTTCTTTTCCTGAATTTTGTTTTAAATTAATCCTTTGCAACTTTTTTCTTGTATAATCTTGTAATTCTGCCGTCCTTGCATAGTCTTGTAGTTGATTGTGTTTCTGAACAATGAAGAGAAGCTGAAGTATTCATCATTGTAAATACATGTGTTGCTGTTTATTCTAATGCATTTAATTTGGCCTTATGTACTTATATGTGAATTTTGACAGGGTGTGGATTCTTTCGATGGAGAAGATGACACTTTTGATTGGAATAGCGAAGACGATAGTTGTGCTGATTCCTCTTCTTCAAGTTTAACACTTCCTAATGGAGAAGCTAGAGCAAGCTCAGCGGAGGTGAATGATTGTTCATAGTCCCTAAATTTCTCTGCCAGTTCTTTTATTTGATTGGACCAATACTTTCTTGTCATAATAGCTTCATCCAGTTACATGCCTTGCTATCTAATCTCATTATTGCAGTCATCTGTTCCAAAAACGTGTCTCCTATGTTGCATAACTGTGGTGCACTTATGGAAGGCTTATAAGTCAATAGGTGTGCCACTTTATTGTCAGATACCTTCTACCTTATTTGTGGTGTCTGTGTTATGATGCATCCTACTGATTGTCATTTTTCTTATTATAAAGCTCCTTTACCTTTATTTGTTAGTGGTGAACGCATGATCGTGCATATGTTCATTCTTGTTTCTCTTATTTTCTTTAACTGCAAGATTTTATCTTGATAGTTGTAGCCTATTGTCTTGTTTAATATTTTATTTGGTCAACATTGTTCTGCACATTAGTATCATATATATGTTGGGTCACATAGAAGTATTGTGTGAAACTTGCCTAGGAATTCATGGTATGGTTGATTACTTGTCCCTTTTCTAGGCAAGCTCATCAGCAGGATCATCTGGCACCAAGTTAGTTGATCATTTTGTGGGAATGGGATTTTCTGAAAAGATGACGATGGAAGCAATCCAGGAAACTGGTAAAAAGATTTCAATCCTTTATCGGATGGTATAACCTACACAAGCACATTATTGTTTCAGTTCATGAAATCTTAATTACAGCACTGCCTTGTCTGTTCTGCAGGAGAGGAAAATGCAGATTTGATACTTGAAACACTTCTAAAATACTCGGTGATTTTTGTTTTCCAAGTCTAAGACTAATTATAATCGTCAAAGGTAAATTTTTCTAACGCTAATGCTCATATTATATGTTGTGCCTCAAGGCAAGGCCATCTGCAAGCTCTTCGGGCACCAAATTGATTGACCATTTTGTTGGGATGGGCTTTTCGGAGGAAATAGTTGCCAAAGCAATTCGTGAAAATGGTATATTTCTCCTTTTTCAAGGGTCTTTCCTCATTATATTCAGTTTACAACTTTTTTTCCCAAATTTTTCAGGAGAAGGAAATACAGATTCAATTTTGGAAACCCTTCTCACGTATAGGGTAATGAAGATTTGCATCACTTTTATGCACTACTTAAATTCTTTTTGACCGCTCATATTCTCATTGAGAAAAACTTTTACATGTTTATTCATAAATAAAACAATGCTTCTTAATCCCACTAGAGAAAATAAAATTTGTATATTGATGTAAGTTTGTGTTTAGATAATGGTGATGTAGGACAAATAGAAGAAGTATTAATTAGTAGCTAAGACTCACAAAGTTTGGAAATATGACTAATATTAGGCTGCTAGAATATCAAGTTTCAGGTTTTGGATTTTAGCTTGGAATGCTGATATTTTAGGCTTGATATAGCTTGATTTTTAAGGTTTGTTTGCTGGAAATTTTAGGTTAGGATTTTAAGGTTTTGGTTACTGGAACTTTAGGTTAGAATTGCTAGAATTTAGTGAGGAAAACAAACAATAGAGGGTAGGAAGCTAGGAATCGCGCCTAGCATCTAAGAATCATTCTTCGAAGAAAGCATCACCCCTTTTAGTTGAAAATTCAAGTTTGTAGAAAAAAAAATTCAGGATCTATTATTATTAAGTGGTCGAGTACACATTTTATAAAGAAGTTCTTAGAACCCTTATTCTAGTAGGAAAGGGTTCCTAATAAATTTAAATCCTATTATATTAAAAATTATATAAGTTTTTAAGTTCTTAACAACTTGGATAACATATCTAAAATTAGAATAACATAGTTATCTTACTACTATTTTCTATCTAATAAAGAATCCTAACATAATCTAAATTTTAGTTTGATAAGCAAATGGATGATAGTATAGGATTTTTATTAATACTTAGGAATAGCCTCGTAGGAATACTACAAGAACCAGAGCTACTAATCAACAATGGCCCCTCAAGCTTTCAGCTGAGACAGTACAAGAGAAAAAGATACGCCTTCTGTACTACCCCATTCCCTTACATACTCTCCCCTCCACTCGATTAGCTTTTAGCTTCTCTCTCCTTTAACTAATTCTAACAGACTCATTGTCTAACCGTTAGCTGACTCATCATTCCCTGGGTCACTCACTATCTGCTCTGCCTTAGTCTTTCTCCTGGAATATGTTAACATGGGTTTGTGGCCCATGTTCTGTTTCTTCCTCCTATTTCTCCTAGAGTAAGTCAATATAGGTTTATGACCTGTATAGCTATCAATTCTGCCTCTTGTGAAATCTGCCTTGTCCTCAAGGCAGAAAGAAGGATACTGTTGTTTCAATTGTGCAGCAGCTGTCTAGGAAGCTTCTTCAATTGGTTTCCCTTTTCATAGCATAAGCCATTCAAAAATTTGCTCTTGATTCTTCAGGACAGTACGTTCAGCTAGGATTGCTTCGGGAGTAGTAGGCTCTGTTGAGTCGACCTCTAGGCTTAAGGGAAGAGTTGGCTCGGGCACATGGTTTCCTATCATCTTTTTCAGCTGAGAAATGTGAAATACCAGATGAACTCTGGAAGTGTCCGGAAGAGCCAACTTGTAGGCCACAGTCCCCACTTTAGCTATCACTTGAAAGGTTCCATAAAACTGGGCTGAAAGTTTAGGACAGATTCGTCGTGCTATTGATGTTTGTCGTGAGGTCTAAGCTTGATATAGATCCAATCTCCGACCTCCAATTGAACATTTATGCGTTTAGCATCAGCCACGGATTTCATGACTTGTTGAGCCCTAACAAGATGGAATTTAAGCTGCCTCAAAGCCTCATCTCTATCAATCAACACACTCTCCAATGAGGAAGTGAGGAACTTTAGGAGGAGGTCGTCCATACACTACCTCGAAAGGGGTTGTGGCGGTTGCGGAATGAAAAGAGGTGTTATACCTTCGGCCCAAGAAAGCCAATTATGCCACTGTTTTGGTTGCTCAGATACAAAACATCGGAGATAGGTCTCAAGACACCTATTGACCACCTCGGTTTGTCCATCCGTTTTCGGATGATAAGAGGCGCTCATTCGAAGAACCGTTCCTTGCAACCTCCAAAGTTCCTGCCAAAATTACTAACAAAGATCGGATCGCGGTCACTTACAATGGTCTTCAGACTGCCATGGAGTCTAACCACCTCCTTAACAAAACAATCAGCTACAACCTTGGCAGTAAAAGGGTGTTTGAGAGGGATAAAATGTGCATACTTTGATAATTTGTCCACTACTACCATAATGACCGCAAATCCTTGGATTTTTGGCAAACCTGTTATAAAATCCATTGAGATGTCTTCGCAAACTAAATCGGGAATACGAAGAGGTTGGAGTAACCCAGTTGGAGCAAGTGTTTGGTACTTTTGTCTTTGGCATACTTCACACTCTTTCATAAACTACAGAATCTGTTTTCGCATTCCAACCCAATACAAACAACCAACTATCCGTTTATAGGTCTTAGTAAATTCGGAGTGACCTCCTATAGGAGTAGAGTGGAATTCTTGCGAGAAATCTGGATTGAGGGAGGAGGTTTGAGACAAAACTAACCTGTTTCCCTTGAACAGTAGCCCTCTCGACAAGTGGAACTCTGTGTTGGATGGAGGATTAACTTGGAGGTTCTGCAAAATTTCTGCCAGCCATTGGTCTCTTTGATACTCCTCTTGTAACTTAGCAGAATCGACCCACTTAGGTGATGAAACAAGATAGTGAAATTCTGGTTCCGCAGATACACGTGATAAGGCATCTGCTGCCTTGTTTTCTGGTCCCGACTTATAGAGCACTTCAAATTGGAAGCCCATCAACTTGGACAGCCAATGGTAACAGATCAGGGGTATTTAACCGCTATTGTAGGAGGTGCTTCAATGTCTTGTGGTCGGTGTACACCTTGAAGGATCTCCCCAAAAGATAATGCCTCCAATGTTGTATGGCTAGCACTAAAGCCATAATCTCCTTCTCATACACTAATTTGGACTTGGCAGTAGCAGATAGGGCCTTGCTAAAATAAGCAATAGGTTTATTTTCCTGCATAAAGACAGCCCCCAATCCAAAACCCGAGGCATCACTCCACAGTAAATTCCTTCGAGAAATCCGGAAGAGTGAGGACTGGAAAAGAAATTATACAATTCTTCAACTTATCAAAGGCTCCTTGAGCTGCGGGACCCTAAGAGAAATTGTCTTTTTTGGTGAGTTCAGTGAGGGGTTGAGCGATCTTCCCATAATCTTTGATAAACCTTCGATAATACCCAGTGAGACCAAGAAACCCTCTCACCCCGGTAACATTTTTAGGTATAGGCCAATCTTTAACATATTGGATCTTGATGGGATCCATAGCTACACCTTCAGCTGACATAACATGTCCCAAATACTCAATGGATTGTTGTCCGAATAAACATTTCTTCTGATTTGCAAAGAAGTGATGTTCAATTAAGAGCTGTAAGGCTTGTTCCAAATGTGTCAGATGTTGCTGCCAACTACCATAGATCCAAATGTCGTCAAAAAATACCAACACACTCTTCCTTAGAAGTGGTCTAAAAACCAAATTCATAGTAGATTGAAAAGTGGATGCGGCATTCATAAGCCTGAAAGGCATAACTAAGTATTCATAATGGCCTTCATGAGTCCAAAAGGCTATTTTATGAATATCTTCGGTCTTAATTCGTATTTGGTGAAAACTGGACTTCAAGTCAATCTTAGAGAAATACTTGGAACCATGCAATTCATCAATAAGCTCATTGATAGTGGGAATTGGAAACTTATCAGTAATGGTTATCTTGTTTAGGGCACGGTAATCTACACACATTCTCCATGAATTGTCCTTTTTAACTAGAATTACTGGATTGGAGAAAGGGCTGGTGCTGTGTCTGATTGCACCTAATTCTAGCAATTCCCTGACTTGTTTTTCATCTCATCCTTATGGTAGTAGGCATACGTATAAGGACGTACACTTACTGGATTGGTTTCATTACATAGAGTAATGGCATGATCATGACCCCACGAAGGAGGAAGACCCTTTGGCAACCGAAGTTAATTCCCATTTGGACTGGAGTTAAGGGGGTACTATTTTCCGAAACAAGCACATTAACCTCACCCCCTTGCTGTTCATTCTGAAACTCCATCGCAATGGAATGAAGCACCCCTTGCAAGGCAGAAATTTGTTGGGGCTGCTTACAGCCTTGCCCTCTCAAGGTGACTACTTCTTTCCCATGTTCAAATCCCCAACTCATTGTTTTCTGCTTGAAATCTGCTCTCACCTCTCCTAAAGTCTCCAACCATTCTGCACCCAAAACCAGATCTATTCCTCCCAATTGAAGAATTTATGCATCAATTAGTAGTTCCACATTCCCTACTAACACCACGAGTCCCTTACACCGACCTTGTGAGAAGCATTTTGTTCCATTCCCCAATTTCACTCTATAAGATTCGGTTGGAGTCACATTCAAACCCAAGGTGGCTACAAAGTCTTGCGAAAGATAATTATAATTGCTCCACTATCTATGAGGAGCAAGATTGGAACTCTAGCCAACTTACCCTCAATTTTAAGGGTCTCAGATTGGACAATCTCCCCATACTCAGCTACTTGACAAACCATTTCCCATGCATCACCAGTTTCGGTCTCCTCTCTGCCCCCTACACTTGAAGGAAGCCTTTCTTCTTCATCGTCCCCTTCTCAAATCAGTAGTCTCAAATGCTTGTCAGGGCAAACATGGGTAGGGCTGTAGTGTTGTCCACATTTAAAACAAAACCCCTTAGCCCTTCGGTCCATTAGTTCCTGATAAGAGAGGTTTTGGGTCCCCTTGGGTTGCCCTTCGATAGCCCTCTCAACACCGGGTCTCCGTTCAGTTCCACTAGTAGGATGCACCGGGGGTTGGACCATGTTGGGTCGAATGCCGTCCCAATTGTGACCACCCTTGGTCGAGTTGGTGGGCCCGAACCTTGGGACATCCACGGGTCTCCAGCCTGCTGTTGGTTTGGTGGTCACCAATGGAGCGAGTTTGCGCTCTACTGCTCGTGCGGTGGAGATCATCTTATAACAGGGAGAAGGATCCAAAGCCAAAACCTCCAGCCTTATATCTTCTCGTAATCTCCCTAAGAAAAGACCCATATATTGATCTTCGGGAAGGGGGGGAACCTGAGCCATCAACATCTCAAAAGTTTCCACGTACTCGTCTATAGTGCCCTACTACGTCAACACCTTCAACCGGGAAAATGGGTTCCCGATGTAGTGATCTCCATACTGATCGAGCAAGGCCCTTTTGAAAGTCTCCCAATCTAACTCTTGCTTTGACGCTAAGAGAACCTTGAACTAGTGCTATGTCATGCCTTCCATGCAAATTTGAGCCAGCTGTACTCGAAGTTCTGGTGGGTACCTTGAACGGCAAAGTACACTTCCCCACGAGAGACCCATCCTACAAGGTCGTCACCTTGGAATGGAGGGAGCTCTACCCTTTTTGCTCGGAGCGGATACTCTTCCGACATCATGGAGGTGACGCCGCTTCCTTCCACTGCCGTCTGTACCGACTTCCCATGATCAACGGAGCTTGATCTTGCCTCCGGTGATCGGTGTGTAGTTTGATGCTGGAACCCCTCTCGCATTTCGGCGTGCATTGCTGCTAACGCCCTGGAGAGGTCGTTGACGCCTTTATGCAAGTTCCCCAGTTGGACCGTATGGTCTAACATCTTCGTCTCTACCGCTATCATACGAGCATCCATTGCTTCCCACTTCTGTGACGCCATTCTCGTTTGCACACATTGGGTCTCTCAATGAAAGCACCAATGATAAGCAAATGAATGATAGTATGGGATTTTTATTAATAATTAGCAATAGCCTCGTAGGAATACTACAAGAACCAGAGCTACCAGCCAGCAATGGCCCCTCAAGCTTTCAGCTGAGACAGTACAAGAGAAAAAGATACCCCTTCTGTACTACCCCATTCCCTTACATACTCTCCCCTGCACTCGATTAGCTATTAGCTTCTCTCTCTTCTAACTAATTCTAACAAACTCACTGTCTAGCCGTTAGCTGACTCATCATTCCCTGGGTCACTCACTATCTGCTCTGCCTTAGTCTTTCTCCTGGAATATGTTAACATGGGTTTGTGGCCCATGTTCTGTTCCTTCCTCCTATTTCTCCTAGAGTAAGTCAATATGGGTTTATGACCCGTATAGCTATAATAGTCCTTGTTGTCTTTGCTGTCAACTCAATTCCTATCCTCCATCCCACCAAATTAAGAGTTAAGGTTAACAAAATTTTCTCTTTATTTCTTTTATAGACTTTAAGCTCTTTTGCATCAATCAGTCATGCTACTAATTTTTGGTCATATCAGAAATATACTATTGGTCTGTAGCAGGGTGGAGGGAGAGCTTTTTGGGTACCAAAAATACTACTACTCTTCGTAGATGGGGCAGAACTGAATTGTTGTCTTTTTTATATGCAAAGCTTCAAAGAGTAGCCTGGCAGGTCATGTCCCCTTATGATCCCCCAAATACAGCCCCTGCATGTTAGATGCATACATGTAGCAGCTAGAACTTGCTGTATTGCTAATTTTCCACCGAAGATAATACTTGCCAATTGAAGATGAAAACACCTTTTGATGTTGGTTGATCCCTCACACAAAACAATTAACCAAGTTCTGTTTATATTTACGTGTGTAACTGAATACTTTAAATATGCCAAAATGTCATTGATAACTCTTGTTGTTGAAGTTGAGTGACATAATGTCATAAGCATCTCTGTTATAAATGTCGCAGAGCTTTGGTTTATATACGAGTTTGAGTCTCAAAAGGAAAAGAGAAATATGTAATGTTGCATTTCAGTGACTTCTGGCTCAGACTTTGCACCTGGAAGTCAACTGTGCCAGATGCTTCTATCTGTCACTTTCAAAGTGCAATTGGCATTAGAAACATTCCTCTTTGGACTATAATCATAACTTTTTATCTTTTGTAAAACCAATTGATTGCCATAAATCTTTTCTTTTTCTCCAAGTGTTCTACTTAGTCAATTTGTTCTATCATTCACAGAAAGGCATGATGCCTACCCAGGATCTCTCAACTTTGAAGATATGGTTGAAAGTGTATGGAAAACATATTATAAACTGAATGGCTTTGTATTACATTGACTGTACTGTATACTCTTGTCTTTTGCTTGTAGGCCATCGATGAATCTCCTGAAGAGCATTGCCTAAAGGATTATGATCAATTATCTTCAGATTTTGAAGCGAGCTTTCTGGAGGATTTTTCAGATATGGATAGTTCTGAAAATGAGGTAGCTAATTTTCTTGATTGGATTGGTAATTTAGATGGCTATTGCACGGATAAATAGTTAACTAGATTAATTTGATATAGCCTTCTCTAACTATATTCAATCATAAAAGTGTTCATTAACATCTATATTGTATTAAAGCTGCGATATTCCATAAAATTTTAGTTTTATTTCAGATACATGAATGCAATTTATTTATGAACAGATCATAGCTTATTGTTAATTAATCTAATTGATTTATGTATATATCAGGAAACCATAAAAACTGAATCTGAGGGAGACAACCCACTGTCCTTCTTGAAAAGGATGGGGTATGCATTGGAGGAGGCATCAATTGCCATAGAGAGATGTGGTGCGTAGTCTAACCAAGGGTAGTCTTGTGGTTAATTTACTTCGTTTCTTCTTATTTTCTGAAGTTTTTCGTTTTGAAGAAATGGGAAAAGGATTTAGGTGAAGTAAAATTATGCAGCTATTTGATGTGTTTTTCTTTTAAACAAATTCCTAATATATTTTGATCATTTTCTTTTAAACAAGTTCCTGGTATAACATGTATTTGGTACAGGTTGAGTTTCTCTGTCTCACTGGAAGACTTAATCTGTCAGTAGCTTTGTCTTCTATATTTGCTAGATGTGCTTTTAGCTCGTATTTTACATACTTTGACTTATCAAGTTTTATGCCTTTGAGCCTTTGAGCCTTTGAGGAGGATTTTCAAATTTTTATGGAGTATCTAATGTCTTGTGTGGTTATTACGATCAAAATTTCTTGCAACTTGATGTAATACATTAATGATCCAAAAGTTCGGGGTGACATCTATGTTTGTTTGGTTTTGAAATCTTCTTGAGCTTCATGTTCATTGTGGTGTTTCAGTTTCTTCTTAGTTGTGAATGCTATTCTAGATAATGAAACCTTTTGCAGGACCAGATGCCAGTATTGCAGAACTGACTGACTTTCTTTGTGCTGCTCAAATGGCCAAGGCAGCAGATGTTTTATATCCAGAAGATAAGGTGATTTTTTTTACGTTTTGGAGAATTTAATGAGGAAGTTTCTGAAGTTTACTCCTCATTTCATTTTTCCTTTCAGTTGAATATAACTGTCCATATTTGCATTTATTGTATACAGCCAAAGCCTTGGCGTTCTGAGAATAATCATCTTAAACACAAGAAGAGGAGTGCTTTGCATCATGATATGTGGAAAAGGAAAAAACAGAGGTTGGAGAATGGGCATGTGAATGGAGATGAAGAGCCACTTCGAATCCCCATTCCAATGATTGGCTTTGGAGTTCCCACTGAACCAGCTACTATAACTCGAAGAACGCTACCAGAAGCTGCATTTGGGCCTCCCTACTTTTACTATGAGAATGTAGCTCTGGCTCCCAAAGGTGTTTGGCAAACTATCTCAAGATTTCTTTATGACGTGGAGCCAGAATTTGTTGATTCAAAGCATTTTTGTGCTGCTGCAAGGAAAAGGGGTTATGTTCACAACCTTCCATTAAATAATAGATTTCCTCTTCTCCCATTTCCTGCTCGGACAATACAGGAAGCATTTCCTCTAACCAAGAAATGGTGGCCTTCTTGGGATGCAAGAACTAAGCTAAATTGCTTACAAACTTGTATTGGCAGTGCAAAACTCACGGAGAGAATTCGGAAAGCTGTTGAAGATTATGATGGGAATCCACCTCCAAGTGTCCAAAAGTATGTTCTTGATGAATGCCGCAAATGGAACCTTGTCTGGGTTGGAAGGAATAAGGTTGCTCCACTTGAACCTGATGAGATAGAAATGCTTTTAGGGTTTCCAAAGAACCACACTAGAGGAGGTGGAATAAGTAGGACAGACCGATACAAATCACTTGGCAACTCATTTCAGGTGAATAAACAATACCTTCCATTTAGTAATGTTACGAAACTTATTTGGCAACTCTTCTTGATTCCTCTTACTACGTGATCAAATGTTGCACCTGCAATCCTCGTAATATGCTCTATATGATTCATCTATGACTATTTTATGTTTTCTAGTTCTGTTTTGTGGTTGTTGATTGTGTATTTTTTATTTTCTGTATCCCTGAAGTGTACTTACCTAAAAATCAATGTCAGGTTGACACAGTTGCATACCATCTCTCTGTTCTAAAAGACATTTTTCCTGAAGGCTTAAATCTACTCTCTCTATTCTCTGGAATCGGTGGTGCAGAAGTTGCACTTCACAGACTTGGTATTAGAATGAAGAATGTTGTTTCAGTTGAGATTTCAGAGGTAAATAGAGGCATAATGAGGTGCTGGTGGGAGCAAACGAACCAAACAGGGAACTTGATTGAGATGACTAATATACAGCAACTGAATGTTGACCGGTTGGAGGAGTTCAAGAGCATGTTTGGTGGACTCGATCTGGTAGTTAGTGGGAGCCCATGTAACAACCTTACAGGTAGCAATCAAGTTCGTCGTGATGGACTTGAGGGTAAAGAATGTTTCGTCTTCTTTGATGACTATTTTATGTTTTCTTGTTCTGTTTTGTGGTTATTGATTGTGTATTCTTTATTTTTTATATCCTTGAAGTGTGCTTACCTAAAAATCAATATCAGGTTGACACAGTTGCATGCCATCTCTCTGTTCTAAAAGACATTTTCCCTGAAGGCTTAAATCTACTCCCTCTATTCTCTCGAATCGGTGGCGCAGAAGTTGCATTTGACAAACTTGGTATTAGAATGAAGAATGTTGTTTCGGTTGAGATTTCATAGGTAAATAAAGGCATAATGAGGTGCCGGTGGGAGCAAATGAACCAAAAAGGGAACTTGATTGACATGATTGATATACAGCAACTGAATGCTGACCGGTTGGAGGAGTTCATGAGCATGTTTGGTGGATTCGATCTGGTAGTTGGTGGGAGCCGCTGCAACAATTTTACAGGTAGCAATCAAGCTCACCATGATGGACTTCAATTGAATGACTTCGTATTGATTTGTAATTAGAATTTTAACCATAATTCTCTCCATGTCACAGAACATGCAGTTACATTTCTATTTCTGTTTTCACCATCATATTATTAGTCTCTCGAGGCCGCGAGACTGTGTAATTTGTAAAACGCCAAACTTTTTTCCTGTAATGTTTTTATTAATAATTATCATGTTTCTTTAATAATAATAAATGTAATTAATAAATCATAATAAAATAAACA
>JANZLX010000008.1:10302373-10318761 GCA_025531955.1 Erythroxylum orinocense
AATTTTATGTAAATGTTCCTTCTATTTATATTGGATATTTTTACATGATATATGATAATAATAATGATTTTAATAATAATAATAATAATAATAATAATAATCAGAAATTGATTTTGCTGCTGTGGAACTGGCAAATAATAATAATATTACAAAGTAACGAACCATTTTGGTAAAAACAACGAAAGCGAAAGTGAGCGGGAAGCAAAAGTCGAACTAAGACGAAGTGCGGAGACAAAATTAAGACGAAGTGGAAAGAAAAAAATAAGACGAAGCGCGGAGACAAAAGTAAGACAAAGTAGAGAAGAAAAAATAAGACGAAGCATGGAGAGAAAAGCAAGACGATGTGCAAGGACAAAAATAAGATGAAACGTACAGTATTTTAATAATAATTCTCTCCATGTCACAAAACATGTAGTTACATTTCTATTTTTGTTTTCGCCGTCATATTATTAGTGTCTGGCAACAGCGAGATTGCGTAATTTGAAAAACGGCAAACTTTTTCGCTGTAATAATTTTATTAATAATTATCATGTTTCTGTAATAATAATAAGTGTAATTAATAAATCATAATAAGATAAACACTAATGAGGAACTCAACAATACAAGTTGCTTTTTAATTCAAGGTCGCCACGGTGCATTCAAGTGCGACAAATCTGTGGAAAAAAATTTCAAAGGCTGAAAACTGTGCACAACCAAAAAGAAAAGTCGGCCAAATAATTGATTCCACATTTAAAGTGAAGCAATTGAGACGGTGAGAAGAAATATGGAGGGATTGAAAATCGCACCTCTCTAACCAGTGTTTAAATCTCACAATCGTTAACTCCAAGAAGGATTAGTCAATTCGTTTACTCAAAGAAGGATTATCGAATTCATAAATGAAATTTAATGTGGCTTGGAAATGACATCAACTCAATTCATTTTAAATTCATGTTAACTGCTTTAAATAAAGAACAACAAGAGTAAGCACAAAGACAAAAATAAGAGGAAGCGGAAAAGCAAAAATAAGAGGAAGTGGAAAGACAAAAATAAGACAGAGCGGAAAGAAAAGTAAGAGGAAGAGGAGAAGCAAAGATAAGATGACGCGCGGAGGCAAAAATAAGACGAAGCACGGAGACAAAAGTAAGAGGAAGCGACAGTAACACAAAGGGGAAACTAAGACGAAGTGGAAATATGCTCTATATTGTTCATGTATGATTATTTTATGTTTTCTAGTTTTGTTTTGTGGTTACTGAAAAGGTGATGCAAAAGTTGCACTTCACAGACTTGGTATTAGAATGAAGAATGTTGTTTCAGTTGAGAATTCAGAGGTAAATAGGAGCATAATGAGGTGCTGGTGGGAGCAAACGAACCAAACAGGGAACTTGATTGACATGACTGATATACAACAACTGAATGCTGACCGGTTGGAGGAGTTCATGAGCATGTTTGGTGGATTTGATCTGGTAGTTGGTGGGAGCCCATGCAACAATCTTACCGGTAGCAATCGAGTTCATCGTGATGGACTTGAGGGTAAAGAATCTTCCCTCTTCTTTGATTATTGCCGTATTTTAGACTTGGTTAAGTGTATGATGACCAGAAATCACTGATCATGCAATGCAACATATTTTTTTCCGGCCAAGAAATTTATCCAACTCTCGTGATATAATGGAAAATAAATCTCCATTGTTGATTGGTACTTTAGATAGTGTGATGGGACTTTTTGCTTTATGTTGGCTCTCAAATTGGAAGAATGTTAGAAGGTAATGACAATTGAACTTTTAGGCTGAAGGTGCTTCCTTGGTTTTCGGGCCATTGACTAAAATTGGAACAACCTTATTTATCTTACTAATATATAATTCAAAGCCCATCGTATTTTCTTAGAATTACTACCTTGATCCCTGAAATGTTTAATCTTACGACAGTCATTGAAGAATCGGTATTAATTTGATACCGATAATTAATTAAAGAATTTAAAAAAATTATCAGCGAAAATTACAATTTAAGTTGAATGGCTTGGTCTTGAAGACAAAGAATAACTATTTGATTATTGTACTTGTAGTGTTGGTTAAGCAGCTCTTAAGAGGGTGGTCGAGTTGATGGAGTAGAGGGTATAGGATTAAAAGGTCTTGTGTTCGAATTTTTCTACTTATATTTTTTCGATTGAACTTGTCGTGTAGGGCTTATCTAGTAGAAAACACCTGGTTGACGTGATTTGTAAATTATTGTGTCAATTAGGAGATTTACCTACTACGTATTCAAATGATAGAGCAAAAAAAGTGGTGGTTGAGCTAATAGAAGGAACTTATAGTGGATGAAATGAGAGCAAACTCAGGTTAAAATAAGAAATAAAGGAGAGCAGAACTAGAATTGATTAAGCTAGTATAAATATAACTGCATGTTCTGTGATATGAAGAGAATTATGGTTAAAATTTTAATTACAAATTAATACGAGTAATTCAATTGAAAAGCTAACTTAAAGGTTCAGTTACAAAAGAGAACTTTTAATCACATATAACACGCATGAAATAAGCCTATGAGATTGGAATGGAAGAGCAATAATATTACTATTAAACTTAGTTGGGACGTAGGGAAATTTGTATCTCTTAAAAGATACATAAATATATTTATAGGATGTTAAATATATCATTGGTTGAAGGATTCGTTTTTTTATGATAAAAGGAAAAGGTCCAAAACATGCTTTAAATATTTAATTGTAGTAAGTCCGGTTCCTATTTGTCTATGGATAAGATTTTGACCAAACCTTTATGGTTCAATTAATATTAAGAAACTGCATTTAAATCAAGATTTATGAAAATAAAAAAGGCGATGCATAATCTTATGATATGCATTGCATTTTTTTTAATCCCCCCGTTCATGTCTCAATCCAAGTCTAGAGGATCTATTAGATTTGGTACTGGATTTAGATAGATTACATCAGCAAAATTGAGTTTCAATCTTACCCTCCAAACTTTAATTACATCGACTTCCTTACCTTTTGCAAGTGTTCGCTAGTCCATTACACTTCTCATGAACCCAATCAAAATGGCCCCACCAGCTTCAGTTGTCCACTCCCTCCTTGACCAATGACCATGCCCATTTCTTTTGATTATCAGCATAGCTGGCTGTTATCACATCAAACGGCTGTAAATTAATCTAGACAAAAATTCCCAACTACCAAAAAGCATACTAGGTTCAAAAGGGCCACATACGTCTGCCACGTGTCCAACTTACAGCGAATTTTCTTACAGCACAAGAACCTTATAACGAACCAATGATTAAAATGTTGTTTCTTTTTTCTCTTTTGCCGTTAGAACTGCTTAAAAAGGGAAGCTTGGGGGTCATTAACAAGAAGCAATATCAGCCGTTGCTCAGTAATCTCATCAAGGGCCGTGATTTTGGCAGTTGTCGATTGCCCTTTTCTTAATTACATCCAATAATAAAAGCTCATAGGATTTAAACTCCATTACTGAGACATTAAACCACACCTTCCTTTCTTGTTCTCTTACCTCTCTTGTCTCTATCTGTCATCTTCTCCCCCTTTCTCTTTCTCTTCCTCTCTGGTTTTGCTCTGTGTGATGTGTTTGCATGGAGCTTGATATGAAGTTCAGGGATGAATTTCCACACCTTTCAAGCCTTCTCATAGAATACCCCTTGAAACACGAACTCACAAATGGGCTTTCCCTTGAAGCTACATCTTCAAAACAGGCCTTGTTTCACAATTTTCACCAACTTTCACACCTTTCCAACATTGACGATGGCTCATCGTCATCTTTCAATGCTCGCTTTCTCGATCGTTTTAACTCCATCGAAGGGTCATCAAAGAATATCTTTTCTGGGATATCTGAGACATGCATTGATCCCCTTCAGGCTCTTGTTAGTGAGTTCTCTTGTGACCTCAGTGCCTATCTTTCCGTCAGTTTTTCTCCAGACGTTGCAGAGAAGCTCTTGCATGAATTCCAGAGCAAACCCTTTTGGGATTGTCCTGAGAAGCCTGAGGATAAATGCTTTGATGAAGAGCAAATGCATCAGCCTCTAACGTTTGAAGATTTCAGGTTGATCAATTCCAGGGTACCAACAGACGATTCGTCATCTGTAACTGAAAAGAATGACCATCAGAAGCGAGTTGTTCTAAAGAAAGACAAAAGATTGCAGGTTAAAAAGCATTCAAGGCCTTGTAAGAACGTCAACATAATCAAAGGGCAATGGACTCCTGAAGAAGACAGGTCAAACTCAATTAATTGTTACTGTCTTTTAGCTTCCAGGTCCTTGACGGAGAAGTTTTCCTCTGTCTGTTCACACTAACATAGAAAATAGTTTATGAATTTATTTTTTTCTTACTTCATTAATATTCCTCATCTTGATCGGTATCATGATTTACAGGTTACTGGTGCAGTTGGTGGAATACCATGGACTGAAGAAATGGTCTCAAATTGCTAAAATGCTGGATGGTAGAGTGGGAAAGCAGTGTAGAGAGAGATGGCACAACCATTTGAGACCAGATATCAGGGTTTCTCGTCCTAATTCTTTCCCCATTAAATTCCTTTACCTCTTATTAGACAGTAGACTTTAACTACATATGTTTTCATACATGACACCGAAACATCCTGATTTGTTTATTTACACTTTCGGAGTCTACGTATACATTCTCATTAGAACCTAGATATAACCTACACATATCGTCGTTAACAAAATGTTGATTTGTTATATTAGTTTGGTTTCTTCAACATGGCTTAGTTAAAAAGCTTGCTTAACTGAATAAAAACCACAAGAACATAATTCTTTAACATTTGATTTTAAAATTTTATGGAAGTGTAAAATAAAATTTAGAAAATCAAAACAATTATTTTAAAATTTGTGTAATTATTCCTTTTCTGACGCGTTTTAACAAAGTAAATAAATGCATAGTTTATTAATAATTTAAGCATGACATATGCATAAGATAAGACACTAACATGCACAATGACAAATGCCAATACTATATAAGTCATAATTTAAATTATAATAAACTTTCATCTATAATTTATATATTCAACAAATTATTAATATATATAACGACAAATATCATTATTATTATGAGTAAGTGTGTCAGAAATAAAAATTCAAAACTTCATGATTAAGTTTAGATGTTCTCTTACCTATATCTTTAAATGCTAGAGATATCATTTGCTCTTCTATATGTGCAATAGTCTTCGATTCATTTGATCTAATTCATCTTTTTTAATGGATATAGAACATCACTTTTAATAATTTTATATCTTGAAATACTTCTCTTAAAATATTACACTACTTCTAAAGTTAAAACACATATATGGTATCACACAATTGCATGGTTCTCGCACCTCCTGAATCTCCTTTATGTTTCATCAACAGATTTCTAGGAATAATATGTACTTACATATATACGTAGCGTAACCAATTCAAATTTCCTAAAGAAAGCTGTTGATAGGGTTTATTATGATTACAATCACATATACATAATGCAAAATGTTATCTACAGCATTTCACCTTTTGACATTCACTTCTTGAAACCATGCATCTATCATTAGGAAACCTTAGGACTATATATTCTGTAAAATCTTTGGATGACACAGGAATGATATACGTTTGTCTTCGATGTTTGTTTTGATCTAATAAAGCTAAGAAAGTAGTCTCAATTAAAATTGTCCACAGATTATCTGGCTCTAGTATTGGCAATAAAATAATCCATGCAAATCTCAGTAATTTTAGGTTCATCCTCCTGGGACCCCTATACTTGTTCTTTACAAACGCTTCAGTTAAATGCAGACGATATCTCGATTGATTATAGAAGTTTGGAAACTTGCAGAAAGATGCATGGAGTGAGGAAGAAGATCAAATATTGATTAAAGCCCACAAAGAAATAGGGAACAGATGGGCTGAAATAGCTAAGAGATTGCCTGGACGAACTGAGAACACCATCAAAAATCACTGGAATGCGACCAAAAGAAGGCAATTCTCAAAGCGCAAAGGAAAGGATGAGAACCCTAAGAGCGCCGTCTTGCAAAGCTATATCAGGACTGTGATTTCAACTACAACTCAAGATCCTAATCAGGCGTGTGCCAAAAATATAATCGATGATGAAGCAGTTAATTTCATATTGCAGAATAAAAAGGAGAATTCGTATTCCTCAGTGGACGATTCAACATTCCAAGTCAGCGATGATAATAATAAACATGCAACTAGCGAGTTTTCTCTGGAAGCAAACTTGTTCGGCGGCAGCAACTATGGTTTTGTACCATTCCTTAATGAAATGCCTTGTGTTTCTGTGGTTGATGATGAGAGCAGCATGGAACTGGATGGCTTGATGAAGGGTCCCCATGAGATGAAAAAGGAGATGGACTTGCTTGAGATGATCATCCATGGAAGCCGTAATCAAGCTTTAAATGATCATTCGATGATCGACAATCCAAGCAGACACTAACACATAATCTTCATGTCATGAACAAATGATCCTCATGTAACTGGGATGGTTAATTTAGAAGCTGTTTTGATATGTAGTCTGCTAGTGGCTAGCAGGTTTAAGTTTAAGACAAGATGTCATCTTCTTGGCCATCATTTTCTTCATTTATGTTGTGTTTTTAATGCTTTTTAACAGTGCTAGACTCGTATCCCAACTTTCGTATTATTAGTTTGTTATTCAGACATGCTAACGAGTTTCTTAATCGGCTTCACTGGGTTAAGTGTGTCAGGTAACCTCGTAGAAATAAGTTGTTCAAATACTGACGATAAATAACTCTTTACATCATCCGTTACTGACTATTTACGTTCACGGGTAGATTAGCTCTTTAGCTATCACTTATATGATTCTTAATAAGAAAAAGATAAATTGATAAGTAAACTTCTGCTAGTCAATTAATCTTTGAAGACCCTTCAATATACGTTAACTTGTATTGGTAGAAGATTTAATATATGCGTTAGGTTAGAATGTTGTTGTTTGTCCAAGGCCTTTCAAGGTTATTATCATTTATTTGCAGATTTATCCTCTAATATTTTACAAAAGATTTAAGATGGTTTCTGCCATTATCTAAGTTGCACATTGGTCCCTAACCTTATTGAATGAATCATGAGGGACTCCTAACGTTTTAAAATAGAAAACATTAATTAATCCTTTAATATTGATTTTGTTAAATTTTTAATGGAACGTTAATGTATCAAAGTAGGGTTTATTGGAAATATAGCATTTATGTTATTTAAAAACTATTTATTAATTCTGTGCTTAATTAAATTATGAAAACTGTGTACTTAATTAGTTCATTTAGTATCAAATTACGTTTTATTTTCTCATTTCATCTGTTACCCATCAGACTAAGAAAAAAAAATTCCCGAAATCTTATGAATTCTAATTGGATAAGACCCCTAACTGGCTCAATCTAAATTTCTAAATCCCTTAATCCGGTGAAAATTGACCCACATCACAGCGCCCAAGAGAGTTTCAAGTGAGAGAGCTGTGTGGAATTGCGGTAACATTGTGGGTTGGTGTCTAGTTTTGCAGCAATAGAGGAGGGTTGTGTCCCTACTCCCTCCTTTTTGTAAACAAGTTGGGTTATATTTGTTTGAAGTTTATTTTACGTATAATTTCATCTTAAAATCAATAATTTCTTGCATTTTAAGCGATTGGTGGCCCAAAGACATGAGAGGGTTCTAGTCCGTCCTTGTCTAAACACTTAGGTTTTATAAGTCTGAAGTTTATTTTAGTTTAATTTTATCATGAAATTGATTATTTGGTAAAGTGTTAGGTATTACAGCAATATGAGAGGGTTATGGTCCCTCGTTGTTTGAATAGTTTAGGTTTTGTGTGTTTGAAGTGGAATTTTGGTTTAATCTCTTTAGCGAAATGAATAATTTTTTATTCTAATTGATCCATTTGTTTCCAACATCCCAAAATCAAACCTAACATTTCTACTTTTCACAATTCTTATATTATAATTAGGAAAAAAATTGGTTATTTAGAATTCTCTATATGACCAATAAATTAGTCACTCATTGTTTTTGCTTCTATTTTCTTCTCATGGAGATTATAATGCCTAATTCATCTGGCAACTTCAAATATATATGTGCTTTAAACTAGTTTTTTTTTCCAGTCTACAATTCAAAAGGAGTCCTTGAAGTTGCTTGATTAGGAACTTTATTCAACAAGTACATGACTATTTAGATCATATGTCTAGAAAGAAGTAGGTAAAGATGAATTACACATCATACTCCAGACCATAACTAACAAGGATTTATTATACTTTTCTGCAAAATTATTTTGTTATGGTGTGCCTAGCATTATATATAGCATACAATTATCACATTTTCATTAAATTTAGCAAAAGGACAAAGATTTGACTACTTTTATCATATTTATCATGTTTGGGATTGGATTTTAGTTGGAGGAACCTTTGTGTTGCATTTATTATAGCCATGACTAGTTGTCATCTCACGGATTGGATTCGAACCACCAAACAAGCCACTTCCCCTTGAATGCTCGTTTGATATTTACCACCTCTATTAAACCTGATTATTTTCACCTTTTTGTCTAATTGCCTTTCAATCTCAAATTTAAAATTCCAAGCTATTTACCACCTACGATTTATCTTCTAGAAAATATACATACCTATAATGTGAATAGTCATCTATAAATGTGATAAAGTATTTTTTTATTGAAAATAGACACATCAAATGGTGCACACACATTAGTGTTAATTATTTTAAGAAACTAAGAGCTTCTTTTGATTACTTTTATAATTGTGTGTTTTGTTTATTTGCTGTTAATATAATCCAAATAAATGCCAAGATCAATAAAATTCAATTAAGGAAGTATTTCATTCTTTACTAATTTTTCAAGTTAATCTTTGGAAATGTGTCTCAAGTGCTTATGCCATAAGTAAGCATATTTATTTTTAATCAAACTACTTGATAAATAAGGTTTCAGCATAAGCAATAATAGGGTTTAATTTATATAAATCATCATACAGTATACCACTATCAATCATGTGATTTTATCGGTACAAACTAGAAATACCACTACCAAATTTAAATGAGTATCTAGATCTATCAAGTTTGGATAAAGAAACTAAATTTCTAAATATACTAGTTGCATAAAAAGTTTTATCTAAGTATAAATGATATCCAAAGTCTAGGATAAAGTGATAAGTCCTGGCAATTTTCATTGGAATTCTCATCTTATTACCAACATAAACAAATCTTTCATTTGATCTTCTGGTTTGGGTTATAAGGAATACTTGAAGGTATTAGAAATATGAGTAGTATGACTAAAATTAATCCATCAAGTATTAAAAGGAACTTCAACAAGGATTGTCTTATAACATACATAAGCGTTAGGCTTACCTTTCTTCTTAGACAATGCCTTACATTTAGGACATTCCTTTTAGAAATGTGCAACCTTTTTATAGAAATGACATCTACATTCATCATGTTTCATCTTATGTTATGGATTTAAGAGGATTCCCCATTAACTTTTAGGGGTGCCTTCATTTTCTTCTCATGCTTCTTTCCACTTTCCTTACTAGCTCCTTGATTTTTAACATATATAATGGAGTGGCTTCCATGATTATTGAGTCTAGTCTTTTCTTGAACCATTAGACTATGTAACTCATGCATATTTCATTTTTCCATCATGGTATTATAGTTTATTCAGAAATGACCATAATTAGATAGTAATAAGTTCAACATGAACTACATAAGGAAGATTACATCCACTTCCATTCCCAAAGATTTAAGTCTTCTTGTAATATTTGTCATCTCAATAACGTGTTCATACATAATACTGATCCATCAAATTTCATAGTAGTCAGTGTACCTATAAGAGTCCCAACAAGAGATTTATCAGTAGAATGGGAGTGCTCTTCCACATACTTAAGTAATTCCTTACCACCTTCATTGTTGGGAAGAGTAGACTTAATATTGTCGATAATTATCATCTTTATATACATCGGTCTTAATTTGTTTAATCTTTCCCAGCTGTTAAAATGAATTTTCTCCTCACCAGTGCTTAGAACATTCGGAGCATCTAGTTTTTTAATTCTGAGTGTCAAATATAAGTCCCAAACTCCAAGGTAGAATTGAATTTGTTCAATGCATTTATAAAAGTTCAGTCCATTAAACACCGTAACATATAAGAGATTTGGGTGCATGGAAATAACTGCTGCAAGAAATAAAAATTTAACATTAATTTTTTGAGTCATATAATAACATGTTACATGTTCAGAAAAAGCTTAATAAATTATATACTAATGTTCACTTTTAAGAAAATAATTAACATACCATACAACATATAATAATTCTCATATATTATTTACTGATGTTCAGCTTTGAGACAATCCATTAATATACCATACAACATATAACAACCCTAATATGTACATAATTCAGTGATAACAAAAGTACCAACAAGAAATATTTACTATCTTTGGATATCTAAATACATTGTCACTACAAGAATTAAGATATTTAGCGACTATTTTTTTCTAACATTTAAATATTTCGTCACAAATATGATAGTTATTGTGGCAAAAAATTTGTAACTCACTATTACTATCATTATTTGTGATAAATTATAATGTAATCACTAATGGTATAGTAATTGTGACACTATCGAGTCTTTCACAATTGCGACGTAACTAATAATATGTTATTAGTGTCAATAATAGCTTTGTTATTCTTAAGTTGTCCCAAATAGTATTAAATATCTAACGCCTACACTATTTTAACAAGAATGAAATGTAATTGTGAAAAATTAAATTATTGACACTATTATTATTCATTATTATAACGAGATTTTTTTTCATTTAATTCATATATTTTTGTAATGACAATTGCCGTCGATATAAGCAAATTAGTTAGTAGCAATAATATGTTGTCACAGTGGCAAATATGAACCACTATGATCACTATCATTCAAAATGATAGTGACAAGAAATCTTTTCATCACGAAAATTTTAAAATAATTGTAACAATAAATCTTTTCGTCACATAAATTTTAAACCATTTGTGACTAAAACTTGTCACTAATGTATATAAGCCCAACTAATTAATAATTATGATTTAAGCTTTAAATTTTTTAAATAATCTTAATAACTATCTTATATTTATCATTACTAAATCTATTTTAAAAAATAAAATTAATTATAAAATAAAATAACATAATATTAATTATAATATTTGTTAATAATTAATATTAATTAATATATATTTAATTAACAACAAATTAAATTATGACATAAGATCGAAATAGGAAAAATATTTTTTTGAAATTAAAAATAAATAATTAAAATCTTTTACTAATTGTAATTTTATTTAAAATTTGGTAATATGGCATGAATAATAATAATAATGGCCCACATGAAAAAGACAGAAAAGCCAATTAAGTTTAGCACAAAAAAGGAATAAGAATTATCACCTTATAGGGTGTGTGTGATTGTGTGCTCCTAACATGTCAGTTACGGTGTCGCCACTAGTATGCTCATCCTCTATCAATTAGAATCTTTGCTTATGCCTATTCACATTACACTCTCAGACGATGATTCTATCCGCTTCCGACCAACTCCATTATAGCCTTTTGTCTCACCACTCTTTATCCCACTTAAACCACTTTGAAAACAAAAAAGTTCTCTATTTTTAGTTTCTTTTCATCGATACACATTTATCTGTTTGTTTAGCAGTTGCTTGGAGATGGTGTTACGCTTCTAAAATTCTTAAATCACAATTAACCAAATGGTTCTCAAAACAAACTATTAACCATCAAATTCCTGATTAGTTTCAAAAGAGATGATTGTTTGTCAAATACAAAAATATTCCATACAACACAACTACTCCAATTGTCACGTTCGAAAATATACATATACATTCCAACAATTATACAAAAATTATTTGTTGGCCCTACCTAATCTTCTTTCTGTCAATCACGTATATTGCGGCTATCGACAATCATTAGATCTCCTAAAGAATAGTGGCAAGGAGTGAGTTGTCAACTCATTGAGGGTAACTAACCTTACCCTAAAAACCAAGTAACTCAATAATTAATTATAACACTTAGTCAACTGATTAAATCATACATATAATACGTATATACACAACATCCTCAGTCTAATCCAAATAGTTAATAAACATCTAAAAAATTTCACCAAATGATGATTACAAAAATATTAATTTAAACTGCTATTTATATTTTATTTCAATATGTAACTGGATTACCTGGGCCCTGCTTAACCTAATAGGTTTACATCTAATGATCAGTCAGCTCATCTCAATTCATCGTAAACTCTTACCCAGTGGAAATGTAATTAAATGTATAAATATCAGCACATGATACCTCAATTTCTTAATCTCTTTTGGTACCTCGGTACTTCTCTAGTACCTAACCATTGATATATGATATCTTCAAGACTCAAGATATCTCGGTACCATTCCAGTACCTAGTTATCGACACAGGACATTTTCGGGACTCAAGATGCCCTAGTATCTGCTGCACGGACAGATATCTAGCTACCACTCAGTCATATCGACATAACCTAATCATCTAAGACCATCAAATGTAGCCTATCTTAGGCCAACTACTAATTTTCGATTTTCACTAATTTTTATAACTTATTAGCCACATTCTCTATTTAATTAACACATTTACCGTCAACTTAACAAGACAATACATCTCAAAAAAAGTAACAAAATATAATAATGAAACATCTTATACTACATTAATTATTTATAGATAAAATAAAAATAATTCATGTATGTAATTGTTAATCATTAATTAAATTAATAACTAACTCAAACTATAAATCACCATAAAAATATATAATTTATTAACAACAAAACGATACTCTATTTCAAACTCAACTAATTGACAATCCAATTTACTCCTTAATAAGATCTTTATACTTAAAATTTTCAAAATTCTATTAAACTAATTTACGTAAAATTTGTAACCCAATTACTCTTAATGATCCAACATTATTTTCTCTTCTAATTTATTCCTAATTATAAAAATTAATAACCTTACTAACCTAACCCCCATAATTACTAGAATACTTTTAAATAAATAAAAGTCATATCGTACCCTCACTCGTTTTCATTAATACCAAAAATGCTCTTCTTACAACAAAATTATAGATTTACCTTTCACTTTCTACATTCCCTATTCTGTCTCTATATGCAACTTAAATTTTCAAAACAATGTCATCATCTTTATCCTCTCCTTTTCTTCTCTCTTCTCTTCTTTCATCATTTTTTAGCCCCATTTTCTCCACTTTTATCCTTTCATGGAACTTTATATATTGTCCCAAACAACCACAACATGCAATCCAACTATAATAGCCATACAATCAATTATTTTTTCATTTTCAGAAGTAGCCATACAATCAATGATATTGGTGCTCTGGACTTTTGAGAGACAGTGGAAGACAATAATGGTCATTCTTGGGTGGAAACGATAAAATAACATTTATATATAGTTACCTCAAGCATTATGATCATTCATAATTCCATGAGTTTATGCGTTCTCTCGGTTATTGCTTCTCTTTTTTACTCTATTTATGTGGTTCTTTCATTATCAGCAAGCTATTGTAAGCTCTGATATCGTGGAAATGCTAAGCGTGATGGAGGCAATATAGGTGATTCAAAAATTATTCTAACAATTTGTTTTGGCTAGTTTACTAATAAATTATTAATCTTTTGTATAAGATCAGCGGTATTGATTTCTTTCATGACCTGATTGGTGAATACTCAATTGCCAAAAACTTGCCTTAAAGTCGTCATAGTCCATTGGTACTAAGCATTGAGAATGCAGAACCCTTTGTGGAACCATATTCTTTCTCTCTATTTGAGTCATTGTGTGGGATGGGAAGTGGGCAAAGAGAAAGGAACATAAATATTAGTGCCAAGCAACAAATGAGATCAATATTGTTGGCACAAAATTAATTCTACAAAAGACATATGAAATGGAGAATAAAATGTTAAATTAACTTTGAAAATTAATATTAAATTTTTATATACTTATATTTTTTTGTTATTGCTTTTTTAGAAAGACAAGGATAATGAAGAATGGGTAGATGGCATGCAATTTTGAAGGGTAACTAGAATGAAGGCAAATGAAAATTGGTTTACCTTAAATCGAGAAGAAATAATGGTATTCAAATTCAAATTCAAATGAAATTATATTTTATTTTTGATAATATATATAAATATATATATTTAAATTTTTTACTAAAATTGTTATTTTATATTTGAATATGCTGAATAAATTTCAAGAAGAGGGTGAAGTAAATCGTAAGGTAATTCAATTAGCGCCTTTACCATTGGTTGAACATTTTGCTTGTGTTTTAGGAAGAAGATCAAACTACCACGTGGTGTAGGTGTTAAGGGAATGATATCAAGCTATCAAGAAAAAAGTAAGATTCTTGCAAAAAATGAGGCAGCAAGGAAATGTGAAGGTGAATTGGTTGATGAAGTTGTGAGGCTTAATAAAACATCAAAACGCAAGAGGAGGATAAAGCACAACGTGCAACATTGGACAAGCATGTTATGAACTTGAAACAAAAGGAATTTTTGCACATTTAGAAAATACTGGAGTGATTCATGGTGTGTTATAGTTAAAATTTTATTTGTGACAATAGTAAACATAGTAGTGAAAAAATTATCGTATTGTATAAATTTTAAATTTATGATGAAAATTTATTGACACCTTGACAGGTATTCGAGGGTTGATTCATCGAGCATGGGAGGTTCAAATTCAACATATCTATCGGGAAGGGAACCAATGTGTCGATAGACTAGCTAAATTAGCTTGTTTATCGGGTTTAGAGCTGCAGTATCTTCAGGAGCCTCCATTGATTGTTCGGGATTTACTTCATCAAGATATGAACGGAGCGCTTTATCATTGAACCCTACGTTAGTGAGGTGACCTGGGTTGAGCGTTATTTCTTTTTTGGTGTTTTTCCTTGTTAAAAAAAATCATCGACACCATTAATAAAAGTATTGGTGACTATGTTTTTCTTCCTAATAATAATAATTATACATGTGACAACATAATTTGTCACTATTAAATGATAATATTAATGAAGAAATATCTTTCACAGATAAGACTTACTTAAGTGACAATATTTTTTGTCACAATTTTATATAATTTTAGTGTGAAAAGTGTTGTCATAATATAATAATTTTTTTGACGTTTTCAACGTATCACTATTAATATTTGTGACGTTTTTTTTATGTATCACTATTAATATCTTTTTTTTGGCACTATTGATACAAATGATTAATATTATTATAACCATACAGTTTTGTCACTTATGCAAACAATTTCAGTGGTAAAAACAGTGGCCACAAGCACCATAAGTAATTGTCACAACTTTTTAAATATAATTACTATTTCATCAAGAACGTGATATTTATGACCACAAGTGATGATTTGAAAATTCGTAGCGATCAAAATTTATGTTTTTAGTGACAACTTTAGCTTTTACTAAATGTCCATTTTCTTGTAGTGTGTATATGTGTTACCCATATTCATGCTCATTAACTATAAAATAAACAAACCACCTTTGATCGATTTCAAAAATATTCTACACCAAACGAATTTTTATTGCTTTGATGCCAATTATTTGAGCTACTGGAATTTATCATTTTGCATTATGATAAAATTGTTTCCTTTTTTAGGAGTGGAATATCCTAAAACCTAAGCATTTACGTCATTTAAATAGTGCTTTACTACACGAAGTTGCAAGTAACAATTCCTAAAGTAGTTTATAGGATAGTCTTAACAAATTCTTATGCCAATGATAATTATGTCTTCGTCACTCCTATCAAATGTGATTTTGATAGCTAAATGGAGAGAACTCAGATCTTTGCACTCATTTGGTTGACCAAGGATGGTGGACATGTGTTAAATTAAAATCTAGCAATCCCATTTGCCAGAACTTTGATAGTTTCAAAAGTTATACTTACGTAATGTTACCGATAGATTTATTAGAAGAAGTGGCTATATGCATCTAAAACCTCCTTTTCCTTAAAAAACATTGTCAGAGAAGTCTTGGGGATATCTTTAAGTATTTCTTGACAGAAGTTTAAACCAACAAAGGATGGTAATATGTGCTTGAATATTTTCTAGTTATATATAAAGCATGCAAAGTTTGTTAAGATTATTTATGTTGAAAGTTAGTAATTGCAGGCTATGTTATACCTCACTAATAGAGTTTGTCAAAATCTGGTTGGTTGGGTCGGCCTAATAAGGCCCGGCCTATGGGACCCAACTTCAAGCTCATGTGCTGACGACCCGGTAGTAAGAGATCGACTCCCATGCAAACGCAATGATTCACATAGAGATTTAAACCTAATCGCAACCTATCGCATATATAAGGTATTGTTTAACCATGATACGAGGTATGACCAAAAAA
>JANZLX010000008.1:10325620-10342189 GCA_025531955.1 Erythroxylum orinocense
TGAGTTTAAAGAAATGAGTTTGAGGATTTATATGAATGTATAAGAAATGATTTAGATGAATGAAGTGAAAAAGAATATAAATATATGGATTGGTTATGTTTGGATTGATTAAGTGATTTGAATGAGTTTGAATAAAGAGAAAGAGAGTAAAAAAAATTATGAGAAAAAAAATTTAGACTGGTTTTAGAAAGGATTAGGGTTTCCAACGCGTTAGTTTGTCTTCGATTTGTTATCCGAGTATTTCTGTTTGCTCCGATTCCGCTTCTATAGTCCGCTATAAGCAATCCATTCTTTCGAATTCTAAGTGGTTTGCTCCCACTTTCGTTTTCGATTTTGTTTTGTTCACGAGGTCGGGAATCTGTATAAGTAGTTGGGTTCCGGAAATAGGATCCAACATATATTGACTCCTATATTTTAAGGGATGAGTTGGTTTTTGACGTTGACCTTTTGTGGGCACGCCACCTTTGTGGAATGATGTCTATTAAGGGTTCATGGAAATAACCTTACAAGGTAGTATGCGTGCTCAAGTTAAGTTTGATGATATTCGCAAGCATTGGGCTTCGGAATCAAGTTCGGGAGTTTAACATGAGAGTATTATGGTTTTTTGAAGAGTTGGGTTTCGGAAACGGGACCCAACAACATATATTGCACTCGCACTATTAATTGTACAATTACATAAACATTCAATTGTACACATATGTTTATGTGTCATGTATAATGCATGCTCAATTTGACTATTCCAGGTATGTTTCCTTAATCACATCTCTTAATCATCAAATCTTATCATATGTATGTGTCTAACTCATTCTTAGGTTTACGCCTCAAGAATACTGGGTTACTCGAATGTCATAGTTCAATTAATCGTCATGTCTTTCCTAGTAGTAAATGATATCATAATATTAAATTCTCATTCACCTTTAATTAATACATATTGTTCTTCTCTTTTGAATCACAACTACTGTAATATGAACAACTTCATTCCCATTATACTCATGCCTTTGGTACTTTGATATCAACAATTCATTCACCGAGTTATAATATCATCAGTTAATCATTCCAGATTTTTCTAAGAACAGACTTTCGAGTCGACTTCGCATGATCATTATGACAAGAAAAATGGAGTAATTAGGCAACACTTTCTTCCTAACAAATGTTCCTATATGTCTTAAGTTTCTAATGACACCAAAATCATACAATTTGATTTAGTATATTGAAATTTATACTTAAAAGTCTTCTGACTATTCTTAATTTGCAACAGTACTCTATACTCAACTTCAAGCCAGATTTCAAAATCCTTAGAGACAGAATTCAAATATGATTCCTTCGTGAAATTTTTAGCCATATGTCTCTAGTTTAATCTAAATCAAAATCATCTCATTTGGATATCTACTGATCAAGATATAGCCAAAATACCAATGTCTATTCAATGAGAACACTACATTTAACAATGCTCTAACACACTTCATCAATATCGTCCCAAACTAAATCTTTTTGGAATGAATTCAGATGGCCATAAATTTTTTTAGAGAGAAAGAAAAATGTGTGAGGATTTTTTTGATTCAAATCTCTTGTCATTTGGAGGTCAGGAGTAGAAGCATAGCCAAAATATTGAAGGATGTTAGAAACTGTTTCCTTTTCTATAAGCCTTCAAAGTCATGATCATGCATAATCACGATCGTGAGATTCCAGTTGACCTTTTGTTTAATCTATTATCTCTTACTTATTTCATCTCCCATTTCATCTCAACTTGATCACAAAAAAATCAAAATCTATGATTAATCACAACATTAAAAACCGAACTGTTTAGTCACGCATATTCATCCTATTTTCTGCGTTTCTTCATCTACTGCACTTTTTCACATTCATCAACACCGTCCTTTCATCTCTAACTTACCATTTCAATCCTTCATATTTCGAAGAAAAATTACATTATACTTGTCTTTTTTCTTAACTCCTACTTACTTAAATCCATCTCTATAACACCCAAAAAAGTTTACGTATCAAAAATAAAAACAAAACAGAGCATGAAACACCGGTTATTTAACAGATTGCTTTACACTCTTTTTACACTATCTTTAACGATCATTCTTACTCAAATCATCACAACAATAACTTATAAACTATTGATCATCATTATAAGCAGAAGCAAGATATTTATTTACACTGTTCAATACTAACGATGGGCATGAAAAATGACCTTTAGTCTCACTATTTCATAATCACCATATTTATTTCATATACATGCAACCCATGAGAATTAACACCTTACTTACTTGTTTAAAACTCCAAACTCTTCGAAATAACGTGAACCCTAGCTTCTCCTTGCTTCACACGATCATTATCAAAGAAGGTGGAGTAGCTTAGGTCTTTAGTGGCAAGATAAAGAGATATAAAAGATCTTGTAAAAACATAGTGAAGGAAAGCAAGATCTCAACGTTATAAGGTTGAGGGTGAGAAGATCATGAGTGAAGAAAATGAAGAAGAAAGCATGTAGTGAAAATGAAAGACAAGTTAAAAGATGGTTTTTCAAATATACTTGTCATAGGTTTAAAGTTTGATGAATTAAAAGCAAGGTAATAAAAGCTTGGTGGGTGTCATGACACTTATCACTTAAATAACCAACTTAACATCTTTTATTAATGGTACTCAATAGCATTAACCTTTAGTCCATTTGTCACCCAATTTTTAATCTAATTGCCTCTCAATTTTGTATGGCACTTGTCATTAAATCCTAATGTCATTCATCAAAATTCTCACTACTATTTGACAGTTAATTCTACTACTTTTTATCAATTGTCTTGTTACTTGGCATTTTTCTAGTCCCAAAAATACCCAAAATTTATCAAAAAATTCTCGTATTTCCCAAACATTCTAAATCAATAATTTAATTCACAAAATCACTTTTTAAGGCAAAAAGATTCAATATCCATATCATAATCACATTAAAACAATTATCTATACCCGAAAAATGTCAAATGAGTGCATAACAATTCATTGTAGTGTTCAAAAATCCATATTCACATATATATGTATGCTATATTATGCATGAGCATGAAATGCAGGTTTCTAATCTCTCATTGATATCTCACATGTACCGTATTTTAGGGTTCTAACCCTTAGTATGGAAACGAAATGTCACATTTTTAATATAGAGAGTTACAAGTATAGGTACTAATATTATAGCATAAATTTTATAATTAATTATCTTCCTTTGCAGATTTCTCACCGCATATATTTTATATTATTGTGCCACTTTTGCTTCTGTCAATTTTCCTTATAGCTTATGATATTATCCATACAATTACCATCTTTTCACTTCCTGTTCTTAAGTTTCAACCTTTTATTCTTCATTATCAATTTATTTATAACGTAATTTGCCTTTTCACCAAAATCTTCATTCACCCATTTGAAAAAATAAATAAATTTCCCTTCCTACAACAATGTAAGAAAGTTTATTTATTGTCAAATAACAATACTTTATTATTAATAATTAACCTACAATACTTTATTATTAATAATTAATCTATCTCATAATTAGTGTGTCCATAAAATCTTTTTGCAAGGTTGTCATTGGCCCAAGAAGTTACTAAAAGACTTTGTCTTCCACATCGGTAAAAAAAGTGTTCATCATATTACTTTTCAATGACTTTTGTTAGTTGATTTAGAAGATTCATCATCTGTAACTATTTATGAAACCTACACTAATCAAATATCAAACATCAATATATCTCCTTCTATATAGAACAACTTCAATAATTTTGAATAAACAAGTTAAATTAATTTATACAAAGACATTACTAAAATTATAGCCACCCTATAAAGATTATAAAGAGGCAAAAACATTGCAAACATTATCCAAAATGATAGCAAGTTATCCATTAAATAAGCTACATACTACAATTGAAGGCAATAAGCTAAAAGATTTGAAGAATAAAAAGATAATAAAAGAAACTATATGAGAAAGTTTTGCTAGCTACCATATATAATTATAAGCCTATAACAATTTTATATAGAGATAAAGAGGCGTAATGTTAACAATAACTATGCATATATTGTTAGAAAAAGATCAATCATCACTTAAATTTAAATTTGAAAAGAGTAGTAGTTACAACAAAATTAATGGTTTATCACTTACGAAACTCTTATAGATCTTAATTTTATTGACAAAGAGGAAGACGATGGACAATAGACAAAGAGAGAGAAGACATTAGCAAACCTAAAAAAAAGTAGAGAGACCCAAAAATCTTGAAAACAAAACTATGATAAAAAAAAATTGAAACAAGAATGATGGAATAAGACAATATTCATCAATTTTATTCTTTAAAATCCTAAAATATCTTTGTTACTCTCCCTTTTAAGTAAACTCACACTATAACGGAGCATGCACTACGTACTATTTGTCAATAAATTGAGGGTAGAATAAGAAAACTTATATAAGTTCAATATTAATTTCATAAAAATAAAATTTTAAGAATCAATATATAACATCATCTGCCCCCCCTCCCCCCATATATTACTTGAAAAAAAACACAGGAGGTAAGTGTAAACGATCTAGAAGGAGGGTTGAATAGATCTCTAAAGCTTTTCGTAGAATTCTACAATAAAATCAGAAGTTAATTCACACAAAACCAATTGAATCAAAATAAAATGCAAAGAGTTGGGAAGAAGAGCAAACACTGTTTTTATAGAGGTTCGGTGCTAAGAACTACGTTCTCTACCTAAGCTCTCACTTAGGATTTTACAAACCACTTTACTACACACTTTTTAGCTTAGTGTGAACTCTTACAATACCACTTGATTTCCGGCTCAAGCTACCTTTACAATCGATTTGTTTTCCAGCACAAATCCTACCTCACAAGTGACTAATCACTAATCAATCAAATCACAAACAATGATGAGATAAAGAGGAAAAAACAATGCTCAAAAATAGATTGGAAATAAACTAAGAGCAATATAGAGCAAGATTGGAGTGGATCATTGAGTTTTTGGCTATATGGACATCTACACTTTTTCCTTGATCTTCCTCCTTTTATTTTCAGCCTCGTTAGATGATTATGGACATTAGATCCTCTACTAGCCGTTGCTAATAATCTTGTAGCCATTGCATAAATATTTCCTTTCCATTTGTGGCTGATTGGCTTCGTCAGAGTCATTTTCTGAACCTATAAGTCGACTTGTCGTGATGTATAAGTCGACTTGTCAGTCTCCATAAGTCGACTTGTGCAGTATAAGTCGACTTGTAGCAACGTTTTTCGTAAAAACCTCAGCTCCGCTCTTTGATAAGTCGACTTGTGTTATTGTAAGTCGACTTGTGACAACGTTTTTCATAGTCTTCATCTCCGCTCTTTGATAACTCGACTTATGGCAGTGTAAGTCGACTTGTGTCAGCATTTTTCATAAAACTTTATCTCTGCTCATAGATAACTCGACTTATGGCAGTGTAAGTCGACTTGTTGCTACCTCCAACGGATACATTTTATCAAATCTCACATAATCTTCATGTTTAATGTCTCAATCATGTTGAAGATTGTTTCCTTCTTGATTCCTTAATGATTTATAATTTCTTCTAGATTTCTTTCAATCCAAAACACCTGCAATAGATTTCTAAACCAATTCTATATATTTTATTATTATCAAAACATAAAGGAATTTAATTTGTCAACCACCATTGGTCCAACATAAAGGAATACATGAATGGTAGAACCATCTAGCCCATGCTCTTTTACATCGTAAAACAACATCTTTATCAACCATAGAACTTTTTAGACTAGGTTGAGAACCAAGAGTATTTCTTAGAGAAAAATAAGAATCTATGTCAATAGTAGCTTTTCTTTTTCCTTTATCTAATACTTGTGGTATTTAATCATCTCCAAAAGATATATCATGAGCCTTGTGGTATTTAATCATCTCCAAAAGATATATCATGAGCCCCTTTATTTTTCTTTTCTTTTTTTGTTGTTGCTGCAAATAGTTCCTAATCATATCACATACATCAAGTGGTACTTTTTTTGCAAAAAGCAATACTACCCTTAACAGTAGCAAGATGTTCTTTCATTCTAAAAATTCATCCCCTTTAAATATTCTACTGTAAAACATACAATTATATTGGATATTCCCATCAGATGCTTGAGAAGAAGAAAAATAATTCCATGCTGGATCGGACTTACCACAAGTAGAGGATGATTTCATATTCTCCATTATGATTTAACCTAAAAAGTATAAAAAATAATTGGGTAACTATTGTTAGGGAAAAAGTATACAACTTAAATAATTCTCATTATCAATTGCAATAAAAAAGGCGAACAACAATAAAATGGATACACAAAAGACTATCAAATGTTACTCACTTATTAAACTTTGCTCCACCAATTGCTCCACTTTAAATAGCCTAACTAAAATACTGTTAGTTTTCAATTTTGGTGCTTTAGATCAACAAATTGAATAGTTGAAAAAGTATATATAACCCAACTATCAAAACCAGAAATTGATATGAAATAAAGTATAAATATTACAGAAATTGAAATGAAATATGAAATAGAGTTCTAAATGTTACAAAAATTGATATGAAATAGAATTCTAAATGTTACAGAACTTATCACTACCAGATTGTCCTTGCGTACGGTACAATTGAATAGGGCAAAAACTGTTCCAAC
This sequence comes from Erythroxylum orinocense, assembly GCA_025531955.1. Taxonomy (NCBI): domain Eukaryota; kingdom Viridiplantae; phylum Streptophyta; class Magnoliopsida; order Malpighiales; family Erythroxylaceae; genus Erythroxylum; species Erythroxylum orinocense. Next base: position 10,332,274 of record JANZLX010000008.1, read on the forward strand.
GTGCTCTTTGCAGTTCTATTGATAAGCATCTCCAAACAAGAAAACGAAAATAGCATTTTCATCTAAACATCCAAGTTTCCAAATGCAATAGCTTTTGCCAGCAGAACTAGTCTTTGGATGCCTCTTCTCAGTCAACACTCCAATAGTTGCCTAACATCCCAAAAGAGTATCTCCCACCAATAAATTTCTAGGCAAAGAACCAAACAAGCCTCATTGTGATTATATGTTGGATAGAAGCTCATAAAAATCATGTCAAGACACACTCAATTTATATAAGCAAGTGAACTAACTAAAAAAATCAGTGCCCTATAAGTAACCATGAAAATAAAGATGGAAATAGTTAAAAGATTACTTCATAGATGGTAAACCACCAAACGAATCTCTAAGAAATGCTCACTGAGCTCTGTAGGAGAAACCAATTGATTCCTGGAAAAAAAATACAATAAATCTAAAATGAAAAGATCAACTATGGAGTATTGAACTTTATTGGATGCTTCGGTAATTCTAGTGTGTCATTGTATTTCCAAGAGGAAAAATTGACGGCCCTAAGATTAAAACACTGGCAAAATTTTGTACTTCAAAAACAAATTTAATCTAACCATACCAAACCTAATATCATAAATAGGGAACATTTTGTGAACTGACACCAAAAGCCCATTTTTCATTAGAGAAAAGTAAAAACAAACAAAAGCAAATTTGTGGACAATCCCATATCCTAACAGTGAACAAAATGTTTATTGAGCTAAAAGGTTACCTTATTTTCAAACCCGAGTACTTCTCCACATTAGAGTCACTCGAGTTCTTTGGTCTATTAAAGTTCTCTGTTTTCTTGACTAGTTTTTGGTCAAAATAAAAGCAATCTCGAACAGAGTCTTTAAAGCCAAACATATCACCACCCTGCCTTCTACGTTTGGGTGATCCATCGTTGGACAAGTATATTGAATAATCATGCCAATCACAAAACTAATCCATAGTAGGTTCTAATGAAAAGCAATGAAGCGAGAGAAACAAGGTTCGAGGAGCGAGAGAAGAGGGCTGATTTGCGAGACAACAGATTAGGTATTTTTGGCTTGTCGAATTGGTATAACCGGTTCGATGAAAACCGGTTAGTTCGGTCCGGTCCGATCGAAAAAAGTCTAAATCAGTCAATAGTTTAGTTCAGTTTTAATTAAAAACTTGTCAATAAAACGGACTGTCAAATACTTATACATTTTTTGACATCCGCACAAATTTTCCCCTCTTACTTTTCGTTGATTATTGAGGATTGTAAAGCTCTAATTAATGAGCATCGTTTTATTTCCACTGCTTTTATTAAAAGACCAGCGAATCAGGTCGCTTATACGATAGCTAGAGCGGCTAATTTTATGTCTGATTTTGAATGGGAGGTATGCCCACCTACTTTTATGTATGACATTTTAATTTATGATATGAATAATATGAGCTGAGCGCATCTGAAAACGTTTAAAAAAAAACCAAATCTGACCACTAACTAGTTTAGACTTTTAGACTAATCGGTTCGATCTGATTTTTAAAATGTTCAATAATCTCTTAAATTCTCCTACCACGACACATGGAAAAGAAATCGCGATGTCTTGTACAGTTTTTAAAACCTTAAATAAACTATTAAGTCCTCCCACCACGACAGGTTGAAAAGAAATTGCGATCGCCATTCGCTACTCGGCGCGATGATTCTGTTGCAGTTTCCAGTGAAATAGAAGTTTTCCTTACCACAAAGAAACAAGTAACTCTTGCGAACTCCATTCAACCGACTTACCTCATCATACCATGTCTATTATACCCTTTAAAATCTCATAGGACTTTCTGAAAACTTGATAACACAGAGAAACTCGCAATACCATCTTCCTATCTATAAACCAAGATGGATTCTATCTTCTAAGCCCCTCTTTACTGCCCTGTTTGACGCTTCTTCCTTTGAAATGACGACCCAGAAAGAGGAAAATCTTCTAATTGTACAAGGACTGTAAACTTGGTGGATTTATTGATATAGTTTGATGTTTTCAATTCTTAGCAACTGAAGCCATTATCTTTTGATTTTTTCTAATGTAAGTGCTCTCTTCTCAAGATTGTTTATCGCTGTCAAATTGGCTGTTGAGATAATTTTCAAATAGTACTTGTCAATGTTCTGTTTTCCAAGTTACGTTTTTTTACGTCATCGGGCAACCTGTACTACTATCATATTATCTTTCTGTTTTAATTCTTTTCTTATTACTTCTAACTCAATTTTGGAATATGGGTAATGCACATGCCTTTGAATTTGGTATAGTAGCACGGAGCTTCAGTTGACCTTTAGTTTGTTTATCATAAAAATCCATGCTTTTAGTTTGATTTCCCTGTTAACCATTCTGAGTTTCAACCATTGTATGGAACTGGTGATTGACAGTCCATTGGCGAGTAGAAGTAACGGTGCAATTTCTTTAGCAGGATGCAGTTTTTCATCGCTCCTGATACTACTACCTTAGGTTACTGGTTGAACTGGAGGATCATGTTATGTGTAATGTTGGTGTTGACACCAGTGGTTGTGGCAATATTTATAATATGGAAATATGAAGGCCTGGATAAATTTAGCTCATGCAGACGGAAGACTGAGCAAGATGTTGGTCATTCATTATACATTAATGAAGCTTGGAGGGCATGTCTTCCACATATCCACCCCATTTGGTTGTTCGCTTATCGACTCATTTCATTTACTTTGCTTTTGGTTCTAACATTTGTCAAATTTTCTATTAGTGGATTCAGCGCCTTCTACTTCTATACTCAGTAAGTTATCTTCAGTCAATTTGCTAATTTCTTTTAGTGCATAAAGATCGAGATACGGTTTCATGATATCAGAAATTGCATGTAAACTGCAGCAATTGCTTGAGGTCGCTATATGCAGAATTTATAAGGACTTGGCAAATTATGCTTCTTCTTCAGTTTAATTTGATTTTTATTGAACAAAATGGAATCAGTTTAAGTCGTCACAAATCACATTCTTTTTTTTTAATCTGCAGCAGAATCCCCTTCCATCATTCAAGTCTGTCATAGTTGATAAAGCCAACATCTGTTTATTGGTTAAATAGCTTAGAGAACTCTTGTTAGTTGGTTTCTTTACATTCTTAGTGTTTTTTAGTTCTCCAGGATGTTAAAAGAGTTGCAGTCTGTTGATTTTCATTTCTTTTATAATTGGTAGATGGAACCTGTGATTGTGGCTTCTGTGACTACTTTGGACACTCGTTACTCTTTTCCAGTTATAGTTCCAAGCAAATTTCTTATGCACCTGTGGCCACATCTTGAAAAATTTACGGTTTTGTGGTATCTTCTTACTGCTTTTAGATGTAAACTTGATTTCTAACATCAGCTTTTTTGGTGGGTGTGGACCAGATGGACCTTTACTTTCCTTACCATTTATTTTGGGGTAAGCATTCATATTCTCTTCAAAACTTTTGTTGGTTATATGAACTGGAGCTGTTATTGATGTTTCCTAGTGGCAGTTGTTTGTTCTCCTGGATTTGTTTATGATATCAGCATTCCTTGGATCCTGAACCTGGTTACTTCTTTGCAGTTTGGTTCGCTGTTCTCTCTTTATGGCTGTTACCTATACCAAATACTTGGCAGAAGAAAATTTGCTGAGTGCCATATTGAAAGTAATTCTGAGCAAGGATACTACATACCTCTGAATTATGTGGAAGGGTACACAAATTCGAAAGAGAAATTTTATGAGAACAAAGTTGCAAACGTTTGTTGTCATCTCTTCCAAATTATATTTCAGGTTGTAAGTTATTAGTATTAGAGAGAAATTTAGCCAGTTATTAATCACTTTCTATTTTCACAATTGTTTTTTATACAATTAGCTTATCATCCTATTGTTGTCCAATTTCCTTATGAGAATATGATGGTTATCTATTCAATTGTTTTACAATCTTGTAATTTCTATTGCCTATCTCTCCTAAACAGATGATTGGCGGGGCAGTCACGTTCACTGATTGTGTTTATTGGTCCATTATTTTCCCATATTTCACCATCAAGGATTATCCTCTGAATTTTGTAAGTGTAATGTATTAATTATTCATTTCCCTTTTTATTGCCTCGTGTTTTTTCTCTTAACTAACTTGAGTTTGCAACTTTGTTGTGCCTTTTTTTTACCTTCATGCACCACCACTTGTTACTGTTACAGTGTTTTTAATGTGACTGCCAACACTCCATGTTTTTTGGCAGTCACTTGTATCTGAAAAATCCCTTTTTTCCTTTTCGAATATGTAAGGTGACGGTGAATATGCATACAGTTAATGCGGTCTTACTACTTGGGGATGTGGCTTTGAACTGTTTGGTAAGGTTATATTTGTTTTCTTTCACTATTTCTTTATCAGCTTTGAACTATTTGCTAAGGTTATATTTGTTTCGTTTCCCTATGGCTTTATCAACTTTCTTCTATATCTAATTATTTGTAGCTTCTTCTTTGCAGCCATTCCCTTGGTTTCGGATCTCTTACTTCATTTTATGGACGGGTGTTTATGTCCTTTTTCAGTGGATTTTTCATGCTTTTGTACCAATTTGGTAACTCCCATTTCCGCTTTTCTTGTTCTGTGTCCTTTGTCTCAACTTTTCACCTTTCAATAATGATGCTATCCATCTATTCAGGTGGCCATACCCATTTCTCGCCTTGTCGTCTCCCTATGCTCCATTATGGTTTGTAATTCAAACATCTTGTGGTTATTCATTATTTGCGAAATTATGGCTATCAGATATGTTGATCTCCTATGGAGGTTGGATCTGCTGGACCATTTGTTAGTGACAATGTTAGTGCAGCAATTGTGCTACAAGCTTAATAACTCTCAAAATCATGGCCTATCTAGAGATTTGAATCTATTGTATCCCCTGTTATTTTTTATTTTCTTTGCTTATTTTCAGGGACAATGTCTGTTTTCCTTCTCTTTATTTTAACCCTGTTCTAACTGAACTTACAACAACTAACATCATGCCCATATTCTGATGAAATTTCTTTATATATATATGTATATATATATATATATCACAGGTACTTGCTGATGGCGTTACTGCATTTACCATGCTATGGTATCTTTTTGCTCATTGTTAAGCTAAAGCATCATATACTGTCAAAATGGTTTCCTTTATATTATCATTCTTCAACATGAACCGTGGCCAGTTGATTTCCTTCCAATCAAATGCTTGTTGAGCTTCCATGTCAGGTTTGCCATCTTGTCTGTCAGATGTTGACACCAAGCCTTGGTTTTCAATTCTTGGAAGTACTTATGCAACTCACAGGATGAATTATTTTCAGGAGTGGAAGGAGGTAATGGCAAGATTCTTCACTGTTTTGTCTATGTTTTCCCTTCTTACGGATTTCATTTTTCTGTCCTATCGAGCCAATCAACACTGAAGCATGATCTAATTCATTTTGAAAAGATATGCTAACCGCGCAACTGTACATACTATTTTTTAGAATTAAGCTAATCTGTTTCTAGCTTAATAATTATGCATTGTATTTATCCCTTCTAGATCAGATTTTGTTAACTCTTATAAGATCCTAATGTTAGACGAATTGGTTTGCGTGCACTAATATAGATCTCACATGATACATTAATTGAACAATGTAAAGTGACTTATTTTCTGATTGACTTACTGTTCTTTCATTCGATTGGATGCTATGGACAGCAATTGCAGTTTGACAAAATTGCTATCTTGTAACTAGGTAGTTATCTAATTTTGCCAAAAAATTAGAAAGGAAAGAATGAACAGGGTAGCACGAACTCGAAGGTTGTTTTTATGGAACAAGGTTTCAATCTTTTGGCGATTGATTTTGAGACTACAGTATAAGTCACTCACTTGATCCGGGAATTATCTGAGATACTGGAGAAAAAAAACTGAAAATATCTCAGGTGTAAAAAAATGCTGCATTTGAACACTTTCTACGTACTTCATCAATCAGGACTTATGTTAAGTTTGTTGGAGGATATAGACATATAGTACATGGGATTGCAGAGTACAGCACTCTGCATTTTGGGAACTACCCCAACGTATTAATAAAACTTGATAACTCATAAGCTACATTCTGTCTTTTATCGGCTTAACTTTCATGAGTGTCCTCGAAACCTTGTAAGACCAGGTATTAGCATGCCTCTATTCTTAAACATTATCTGTCCTCTCGACTTGGAAACACTATCTTGGCAAAAATGTTAAACGAATTTAAATTGAGGTAGAAACCTGAAATGCGAGGAGCAATCGCTTTAGGAGTACTGTTATACTTCTCCATCAATATTGTCAAGATTGTTGAAGGAAAACAGAAGTTAAAGTTGGAACGGCAAGGATAGATAACCAGCTCTAAGAATTATCACAAGCACAAGTACATTACACCATGACAATTAAAACGGAAAACCACATACTCGTGATTATCGACCACCAAAATCAGGACCAACTTCTAGGACTTGGAGAAGGATGGTGAAGCGGCATTCTCCAGACTCCTAGGGACTGTAGATGCTTTGGACGATACAAACCTTTCTTCGTCGTTTTCAGGGATCAAATCATCGATACTTCTTAATGAGCCATGAACAAGAGTTATACCAAAGCCGATGAACAAGGATGTCATGACGTTATTAGTCACGTCGGTGAGGAAAAGCACTAGGATTGTAGCCAGGGATAACACCATAATGACCATCCTATCGTGGATCAGAGTGCCAAAAACTATCAAGGGATCTTCTCGCAGAAAATATAGAAATAGCCATGCAAGCATCATGACGGTGAAACCGATCAAAGAAGTGGGGTGCCACAGTAAACTAAGGAAGAGAACGAACATCACGATAATGACGTAGTTCGCACGGAACAATGTGACGTTGCTTTGGATCCTATCAATGGTGGCCATTGCGGAGGAGGGAAAGGTGATGGATTCAAGTTTCATCATTTCGTTCCATGGCCTTCTTGTGCCAATGCTTGATGTGATCTTTTCTTGAGCAGTTGATACGAGGGATTGGGTTGACAATGGGGCGTTTTCTCTTGGTATGGTTCCATATGTTGTCATTGTTGTAAGGTGAAGTGCATGGATAAAATGGAAGGAAAGGGAAGGACAAGAATGTGGAGGCCATAATATAAAGAGAAGAGAATAGATAACGCAAGTACTTTTGTTTTGTTTGATTGTGTTTTTTTTTTACTATTTTTACAAGAAGTTGAAGCTCAATGGATATTGTAATTATGTAATAATGATAAACATATGCAGATCATGTCAATCCTCGTGCAATCCCAACAACAATTATCTGATCTCATTTCAAATGTATTTGATTTTATCTTGTGATCTTCGTTATCTTTATAGATTCATATACATGTATAAATTCAATGTAAAGTTACTCATGATCAATGCAATACGATACAATTACACTCTCAATCACTTTCATTCTTCTGTTCTTTCATGGTATCAGAGCTGATACATTAGTTCTATTGCCGATCCACACATACACTAGTTCTATTACCAATCCTCACATCCAAGCCAACAGACATTTTGTCAAACACCTAACCTACACACAAACCAGCAGATACATACCGAAACAATAAACACATAACATCCTTCTTTTTTTCATCTAGACCAACTCAAACACACTTCAATGGCAGATTTCAATTCACCAACACTACCATTCAACCATATTACTAATTTTTTAACCACAAAATTAGATGATTCCAATTATCTCATCTGGTGCAACCAAGTTCATGCAATCCTCGTCACCTCTGATCTCATTGGCTATGTTGATGGATCAATCTCACCACCGTCTGATACTGAATCTTCGAAACACCTCAAATGGCAAAAATTTGATCAACTGGTCTACTGCTTCCTCACTACCTCGCTTTCCACCTCCATTGCTCCCCTTGCCATCGGCTGTACCACAGCTCGTGACCTCTGGATCAATCTTGAGCAACATTTCATGCAACAATCGAGCTCCCAACGTTTTCTGCTCCGACGAAAACTGCACACCATTAAAAAAGGATCGAAATCTATTATTGACTATCTTGCGACAATCTCAACAACAGCAGACGAATTAGCAGCTATAGGTGATAAAATACCTGATTATGACCTTATTCTTTTTACCTTGAATGGTTTATCTGCAGATTTTGAGTCCTTCATCACGGCGGTGGAGCATCGCGAGTCCAATCTCTCCTTCGGTGAACTCCGGGCCAAGCTTTTTATCCACGAGCAGCGTTTGTTATCCTTTCACTTAGCTCCCTCACCGGACACGGCCCTCACGGCGACTGTTGACGACCACCGATTTCTCCATGCGCGCGACGACAATCGAGGCAGGGGAGGAGAGCGTCGATTTAACCCTAAAGGTCACGCATCTTTCTCCTCCTCCCACGGGTCGACACTCATCTCTTATTCACTTGGGCCGTGCCAATTTTCATATGACCCAACAGATCAGGCTCTTGCCTTTCAGCCCACACCACCTTATAACCACAGTCCACAAGCCTACTCCTTTAATCCCCAGCCCAATTATCATTCTTCCAAACCCAATCACTCAAATAAACCCCTAACTCAATGTCAAATTTGTTAGAAATGGGGCCATGTTGCAGCCCATTGTCAGTATAGATACTCCGAATCTCAAAATCGTCCTCTTCACCCTCCACCTGACCATAAAAACCTATCCATTGCCTTTACTGCCTTAAATATTTGAGAACCATCAAATCCCTCTACCTTCACCTTTAATACTCTCACCGAATGGCTTCTTGACACTGGTGCCACCAATCATATAACACCGGATTCTCATTTTGTTGACTCTGAAACTCCATATAGTGGTCCCCATCAAGTGATTGTCGGTAATGGAGAAACCCTTCCCATCTCCTCTACTGATAATGTCACCTTACCTACTCCCACACGTCCTCTTCATCTACACAATATCTTAATTGTTCCTAAACTTACTTCTAATTTACTTTCCGTAGCTAAATTTGTTAAAGATAGCTCTTGTCTTATTGAATTTAACCCCTTTGGTTATGTTGTGAAGGATCTCCACATCAAGACACCACTACTCGCGGGATCCATCCACAATAATCTTTATCCCATGAAGATATCACTTCATTTTCAAAATCCAATTGCTCTCCAAGCTGCTTCCACTGCACTTAATCTGTGGCATCAACGTCTAGGTCACCCATGCTTCGCCATACTTTCAAGATTGTCTCTCCCTTTCAAATTATCCTTAAATGTACCCAATAATTGTACTTCCTGTTTGTTAGGAAAAAGTACTCGTCTACCCTTTCAATTGTCATCTCGTGTTTCTACTATACCTTTACAACTTATTCATTGTGATATTTGGGGTTCCTCTCCATCTCTCTCAATTTCTGGTTACCGCTATTTCATTCTTTTCATTGATGATTTTAGTCGCTACACCTGAATTTTTCCTTTAACTCACAAAAGTCAAGCGCTTTCTCAATTCCAAATTTTCAAAACTACATCTGAAAACCTTTTTTCATCAACCATTAAATCTTTCCAATGCGATGGAGCTCCTAAACTCATCAAAGGTCCCTTTGCCACCTTTTTAACTACACATGGCGTCTTTTACCGTATCTTGTGCCCTCAAACTCCACAACAAAATGATTTTGCTGAACGTACAATCAGTCACATTACTGAAACTGGCCTTACTATCCTTCTTCATGCCTCTTTAACCAAGTCATTCTGGTTCGATGCTTTTTCTACAACCACCTATCTCATTAATCTTTTTCCCACACCTATCCTTAATCAAAAATCCCCAAATGAAGCTCTTTTCCTCACCCCACCTGATCTCTCTCACCTTCGTGTGTTTGCATGTGCTTGTTTCCCTTTTCTTGGGTCTCAACGTATGGACAAACTCTCTCCCAAGTCTTCACAGTGTGTATTTATTGGATATTCTTTACAATACAAAGGCTACCGCTGTTTTGACCCTAACAC
>JANZLX010000008.1:10358970-10374094 GCA_025531955.1 Erythroxylum orinocense
TATATTTGTGTATGTTATTAATTTGTTGTTGCAATAATATTAAATATATTTTGTAAATAATATTAATTTAATATAAAATATATATTAATTAATTAGAATAATGATTTTTATTTTTATTTTTAATAAATAAATAAACAAAAAATTATATAAATATAAATTAATTTAATTAAACTAAATTATTGTGGTTATATAAATATAAATTAATTTAGTTAATAACTAAATTATTGTGGTATATTCTTTGTAAAAATTTTGGTGTAAAATGGTTGGAGTAACACCAAATTTGGTGTAAAAAGATTCTAAGAATATTCCACTTTACATTAAATTTGGTATAAAAATTTGATGCAATGGTTGGAAATGCTCTTAGTTCTTCGTTGATTCTTCCCGACTCTGGATCCTGGGTTGGACTGGCCTGGTTATAAATAAATAACACTATTATCAGGTGTGCTTTTTATAGTTGCCAATTGAGTATTTCGGTATATTGTATCCCTTGTTTTTTTAAACCATAATCCTGTTAGCAACGTTGCTATAGAGAGTTAGTCCTCAGATTATGGCTTAATTATGTTAGAGAAGTAAGAAAGAGAACCTATACGAAATTATAGAAACATTGTCTACAATCTTGTTCATTTATCTTCAACTTTGTCTATATCTTATTTAGCTTTTCATATAAATCATAGGTTTTCTTCCAAAGCTTATAGTCATCTTTCTTTATGTGAATCTTTCTCCTAGGGTAATCTATTGCGGCAGAACACGACCCGTGCATCAATATAGTTGGCAATTTTAGCTTTTCGTTATTAATTTCCATTTAATTGATTTTCTTTTCTCGCATTCAATTGGAAGTGTTTGGTGAAATGAGAACTGGAATATTCCCATCGTCTGATCCTCAATCTTCTAGTAAGAAGTTCACTAACCGTGTTTTATTTAGTAATAGACAACAAGGTAAGTAATCTGATGAAAGATTTCAGACTATAAGGCAGTAATTAATGCACTTGTACTTATCTTAATCTCATATACAATTGGGGAGTGAAAATATAAGAACAACTTGTGAATTCACTTGATATTGCCTCCTGTAGACTATGGTCAACCCTCAACGGAGATTCCAAAGAATCAAGCCATCCAAGTATATTGCTTGGAAAATGTTGAGCCTTATCTAATCAATTTCGTTAAACAAAATTAAGGATTATTTCAACAAATCGCATGGTCTTGATAAAACAGAATCTCGAACATGATAATCTGACTAAGAATTATCTACTGAAACAGCAGCGGGTTCCCGAAGCTTTGACTGCAGATTTTGTGCTACTGCATCAATGAATTCTTCAGTGTTCAAGTAAAACTCCCGTGATACCCTACGTTCATCAGCAGATATTGGTAGTTAACAACAATGTAACGTACTAATGAAGCTGCAGACAATTTGCCACCAAAACGAGATGCAGGTTGAGAGATGAAGCGAGGGCAAGCCAGAATTTTATTTCGACCATTTTGCTTTCTAACAAATGCAGCTACCTCCAAAACTGGAACAAGATTCTCTGTACCCATAACTCTGTGCCAACCTTGTTCCAAACAATCTCATCCACACATTTTTCTAGGTACCACATATTTGTGTGGATAAGATTGTCAGGAACAGGATTAGCATAGGGCTACGGGCACACAGAATTTGATCCCCCAAAACTGACCCACAATGGGAATTAGACCATCAAATACAATCCATCTGCATTTAATCCTTACTAATCAACAAACCTAAAACCAGAATAAAGTTACAAGGAATTGCCTGAAGCTCTAATCGGAACCTGCTAATAACATACAAATTTTTGTGAAGGATTAATGCCCCTGCTTAAAAGATGCTTTACATAATGAAAGCAAATCACTGCATGCAAAACAATGAATAAAAGGTGAATCTGGAACATAACATACAACCAAATGCAGAGAATTTCTACTCACTTCGGGCCATGGATTAAAATGGCAAGATCCTTGGTCATTTTTCCTGCTTCTACTGTCTCAATGCATGAAGCTTCCAACTTGTGAACAAAATCAAGCAACTCTTTATTATTATCCAGTTTGGCCCTGAGAGAGAAAAGGAGATTACGAAGGGTGCCAGTAAGTGACAAAGATGAAGAATAAAAATTTATAATTTAACACAAACTGCAAAAACTACCTATGTTCAAGCCCTCGTGTCCATGCAAATATTGAAGCAATGCTATTTGTGCTGGTTTCTTGTCCCTTCTGATGCAGCCGAAAATGTCGAGTTACGGTCCCATGAGCTGCTTCAGCTTCCAATGTCTTTCCATCAGATGATAACTGTTCATCATGCAAGCCAGCAGGAGATAAAGAAATATCACGAAATAACAAATTCAAAGTAGTTGGCAGCATCGTTTGAAGGGGGAAAAAAAGGAGTTGAATACCAACCAACACAGATGTCATAAGTCCCAGTGAACCAAATCCTGTAAATCATTAGTGACGAGATTGGTAAACAGTGATACTAAAATAGTTACGGGCTTAAAAATGGAGAAATAGTGATACCAAGCAACTACAGCACCTTGGGCAAGCAAATCACTTTGCACATCTCCATCATAGTTTTTACATGCCCAGATATATCCACCTTCACTTTTTAGTGCATAAGCAACCATGTCATCAATTAATCGATGCTCATACCTGTACACGAGGACTTCCATCAATGCTTAAGTGAGTGCGTAACACATAGCAATACTTAACCATCAAATATAAGCATACCAAATGGAATGATCTTCAAAGTCTTGCTTCCACTTCTCTTCATAAACTTCTTGGAATATGTCCTTAAATCTGTAGAAACACCATAAATATGAACACTTTAGTACATGATCTCTTATATTAAAAATTGGTGATTATATTGAAATGAAAAAAAAATCAGTTGAGTTTAAATGGTGTTCTGTACAAGAAGATCATCACAGTGAGAATAAATTACCTGCCATCATATTTCTTCATAATTGTGTTTTTAGTGCTCAAGTAGAGAGGCCACTTCTTTGCAAATGCTAATGACATTGACGATTCGGCAAAAGCTCGAATAGACTGATCAATTCAAATAACAAATATTAAACGAATAATCACAATTTAAAAAATCCAAATTTTAGAAATAGCATGTAGTAAAATAAACCTCATCAATATTATACATTGCAAGTGCTATGCCTGGGCCTTTAAAATCATAAACATCAAGCTCCATTGGAGTGAGACCATTTTCTGGAACTGAGAAATTGGAAAATAAACTCAGTAAATACAAAAAGAAAATAAGAAGATGAAAGCAGAGGAGTTCTGTCTCTCTTATAATGTTAAGATCATCTTACCAAAAATCATTTTAAGTTTCCCAGGCCCTTGAATGATTGCATCTGTAGCCCGATATTGATCACCAAATGCATGCCTACCAATGCATATGGGTTTCTTCCAACCTGTGTAATAGGTTCTAAGTATGGAATGGTGCTTCATGATACTTAATAAAAAAGTGGGTTTACAGCAGGAACTAAGTGATACCAGGAACAATTCTCGGAATGTTCCGACAGAGTATAGGTTCACGAAACACAGTGCCTGAAAAAGAAAGACAATCCCTTATTGGACAAAAGTGCAAAATACATAAGACTTTATCCTTAACTCCAGTTGCCAATGCCAAATACGCCCTCTTCACCATTTAATATACAAATTTCAAGAACTTCAATACATCAGTCCACTTTGGCTTGGAAATCACAGATAATAAGTTATCTTTCTTAAAGATAGCCAACTTGTATCAAACTACTTAAGAGGAGAGACCAAATAAGGGAATTTTTTCCAGCTAACAAACAAATGTATTGCCTATTGACATATACCTCTTTTAAAGTTGAATAGAAGAACAATTTAATCACTGGAAAAATAAAGAATGCTGTTCCTCCATCCTATAGACTATTATATCTATGCTGTTCATGTGGCAAATTTTTCATTCTGTTGTAGTTTTCACCAGCAAAGCAACCAAATTATCAACATATTCATTTTTCATGAAGTCAAAACCAAATTGTTTGTACAACTACCACAACTTGTCTCACAAAGAATGGATATACTAATCATTCCTCAAATACGAACCATTCAAGATGTTTCTAATTGTGCCATTAGGACTCCTCCACATTGACTTCAGGCCAAATTCTTTAACTCTTTTTTCATCTGCAGAGAATACAATAAATTAATAGGTTGCTCATGGAGAATACAAACTGAATAATTTTATTCTGAAAAAATAAAATAAATTAAAAACAGAAATTGCATATCTGTATGAGTATATCTGGTTAAAATCAGCATAAACTCCTACCATATATTCTATGAAATGGTAAAATCAGGAATGAAAAAATTAAAATGAGAAGAACGGAACATGTGAAAGCCATAAAAGAACAGAAGTTACTGACCAGGAGTAATTGTTGCACATTTAACAGCAACATTATACCTGCAGGTAAAGTACCAAAAAATGAACATGACAACTTAGAATTGTCCACCATCCTGTGTGAGATTACAGGTTTGTTGTTTCCCAAAGAAACTAACTATTCAATTCGTCTTTCTTTCTTGTTTTTCTGTAATTAGTACTCCACACCATTTCCATTCCTCTCCTCTATTATCAAGTCTCTATGCACACTGGCATACGTGTCTCAGGAAAACTAAACACCATGAAATGATAGAAATAACATATACAAAAAGCACAAGAACCCTGCATAAAGCCTGTCCAAAAATGTATATACACGGAAGCTGTACATCTAAAATCATGTCCACCTATCCATCTATTCTCTCGTCTAAACATTAAACAAATACAAAAACAAAAAACAAGCAATCAAGAATCTCACAATACTGCGTAAACAGATAGTCAGTCCAAATACTTACTTAAGAGTAGCCAGAGCGCTGTCAACGGTAACCTTATCATCAGTATCATCACGATTCAGTATCCCCAAATCAAAATATTTTATATCCAGTTCCAAGTAAGGAAATATAAGCTGCAATTGGCAAACAAACCTAATGTTTTATACGAAGCAAACGAGTCTATCTATGCAGCTAAAATACGCGATATAAACTTACAAACTTAAGTACCAAGAAGAATAAGAAAGAGAAGAACGCGAAAAGTGTACCTTGTCCTTCACCATTTTCCAAATAATCCTCGTCATTTCATCACCTAGTGATCAAATAACAATTAAAGCATTACAAAAAAGAAAAGGAAAATATTCAACGAATTAACCTCCTTTAATTTTTCCAGAAACTCCCGTAGTCAAAATAAAAAATATACCGTGCCAAAAGTTCAATCCTACTTTCAATTTAAATGAAACCCTAAGGCTACATGTATGCTCGTAGTTTATCTCAAAATCTCTCCACTTTTCGCAAAACAAAAAGAACACGACAACGTATATTGCTATTACCGTCCATCTCAACGATAGGATTCTCCACCTTAACCCGGTCAAATCCACCAGAGGAAGCGAAACACCGAAGCGAAACCGTTCGAGTAAGCTGGGTAGGGAAACAAACGCGATTACTAGAGCTGCCGTCATTGAAACGGTTACAGGAGGTGAAGCGATGGAGCTTGAGCACCGTGGAGGTTTTCAACGATAACATGGCGGCGCCGATGCGGTGGCCGGTGGTGGCTCGCAGCATCCGATCGTCGGAGAGTTGGGGTCTAAAAGACGGAGCTTGCTTGCTTTTATTCTTTCTCTACTTAAAGAAACAATTTGCCTTGCTTGTTTAGTTTCAGTATGGCTTGACTAGGAAGGATGAGTGTGTTTGGTGTTGTGCGGGAGGTTGCATGGGACTTGCCTGAAGTTGGGTCAATCGTGACCGTCGCTCAAGTTGCTCTGTAGCCTTTCCTTAACGGCCATGAGTTTGGTCATTTATTTGTCTCCCACTTTTAAAAATAATATGTAAAATTAATTCTTATGATTTTTATTACATTTCAGAGTAATTTCCAATATGCACTTCCTAAATTATCGGTATTTTTAATTTATATATATATTTCATAGTAATTATATTTCTGTCCAACAAAAGATAAATTTTATTTTTAAATTTTGAAATAATTAATTTTAATTAATAAAAAAAAGAAGTCCCCCCTTTATCAAGTAGCTAATTATAGTATTATAAATAACTTGTAAAAGTATTATCATGAAAAAACGGAAAGTAAAAGTTTATTTGAATTTTTTAAAAATATTAAAATGTAAATTACATATTTAAATTATGTAATTTACATTTTAAATTATAATAATTTTGAGTAAATTTAGATTATTCAATTGTAACATTATATAAATTAAATTAACTGACGTTATGAAGAATTAACATATACTGAGTTTCATTAAACCTAATTTGATGACCAATTTGCAATCATTTATAATAACATCATCTTATCTAAAACTTTTAAGAAAGATTGAATGCAATTCAAATCTTTTATCTTTATAAATGATTGCAATTTATAACCATGTTCTTTTATACATTTAAATTGACTAATATTAAATTCTTCCTATTTAAAATGCATTTGAAATGTCGAATAAAATAGATAGATTTAAAGTTATATATTTATAATTTGATATTTCTTTAGGTACAAACATTAGGAAATTTGGAAATAATTTATGATAATCAAATTTTATTTTTTGAATATCATAAAAATAGATAAAATGCATTTCCAAGTAATTTATCATTACACCTACAAAAGGCAAAAATTATTTACCTAAATGCAAATAATTTGCTTATACAAAATAAACGGGGTAGTTTATTAAGATATGAATTGAAATCTTAAATTAAATTATGGGGTAATTATAAAAAAAAACTTAAACTTTCGTCAATTTTTTAATTATAGTCAAAACTTAAAAAAGTAGTAATAAAATGTCTAAACTTTCAATTTTTTTAATTTTAGCCCGAACTTCAAAAAGTAGCAATAAAATACTTAAACTTCTTTTTTTTTTTCAATTCTAGCCTGATGTTAGTATTTCTCTTAAGTTTAAAAATGACCTAAATCAGATTAAGCAACTTCGACGATCTTACAATTTGATTTCAGTTTTTTTCTTCGTTTTTAGTTTATTCTCTTAACGCCCTCACCATTTGATTTTCATATTACACAGCCCATCCTCACACTAAGGGCATTAGAAGAACGAACTAAAAATGAAGAGCTTACTAATGCAGAATGCTAAAATGCGATAGTAGTTTGAGGCGTCAGAAGAACAAACAAAAAACAAATGACTCTGGACATCAAGAAAATAATAGATAACGTCAGGCTAGAATTGAAAAAAAATTGAAAGTTTGAAAATTTTATTGTCACTTTTTAAAATTGAGGCTAGATTTAAAAGAATTGAAAGTTTGGGCATTTTATTGGTATTTTTTAATGTTTGGGTTACAATTAAAATTTTGACAAAAGTTTAGGTTTTTTTGGTAATTAACCCTTAAGTTATTAAAGAGAACAAATTTTATCATAAAAGAATTAAATCAACATAAAATAATATCTTATAAACAAAAGTTTTAATTAGATAATCTTAGTTAAATTTTACAGGGCTCCAGTTCGCCATCATTAGCATGAGCTATACAGGGCAACCAAATATTATCATGCTAGAATAACTAGAGAAAGAAATGTACCATACTCGTTGAGGAATTTTAAAATCTATTATATTTGATGAAAATCTATTCACCAGATAAGTAGAAATGTTAACCACTTCAACCTGAAATTGCTTTGATAGTTTGGTGTTTAAATACACGCATCGAGCATGTTGTTTAAGTATTTGATTCATCCATTTTGCAAACACTTCATTCTTTTGATTTTTGAAAATACATTTATACTTTCTTCGAGTAATCATCAATAAATGTTATAAATTAATTACATCCTCTATAAAAGAATCAAAGCAAGACCTCATATATTTGAATAAATATAATCAAGAATGCTACCATAAACAAATTTAAACCTATATTGCTTGCCAAGAACACAAGACTCATATAACTTCATCTTTCCAATCATAACTCCATCCAACAATCCTTTCTTGCTCAAAATCTCTCGAGTCCTTGCTTACTCATGTGACCTAATTTGCAAGTCTACATCCAACAATCCTTTCTTGCTCAAAATCTCTCAAGTCCTTGCTTACTCATGTGACCTAATTTGCAAGTCTATAATTTTGTATTATAATCATTCTCACCGGATGGTTAAGATACATCTACAGAGCTTATAGTTGTCTTGTTCATTAGGACATAAATTACATGTCATAATTTTTCTTTCATTATAGTCATGACACCCTTTAACACTTTTAGTTACTCATCGCCTTTAGAAAACTTATATCCTTGATTGTCAAATGTATCTAAGAAAATCATATTCTTACAAAGTTTAGGAATACAATAGGCATCTAAAGTTCTAACAATCCCATCATATAATTGTATTTGCACTCAACCTGTGCCTTTAATAATACAATTTTCATCATCACCCAACTTAATGGTGCCATTCCATTCTTTGAAAATAATATAAATAATTCTTGTTGAAGACCATATAATAAGATGCTCCAAAGTCTACTACCCACCAATTTGCATAATTAGACTTATTAACCATTAAAACATCACCTCCCCTTTCATCCTCCTCGTCAAAACTGACTTGCCTTTACAACCACACTTGCTTTATGATATGTCTACTTTTTCTAGTTTTTCTTCTCTAATGATGGCTATTCCCCCCAAAATGCGCTTTCTTTTTACAATTAAAGAGTTGAAAAGATTTAAGTTTTAAATTTGGATTATGACTTGCTTATGTTTCTAATCCCTTTTCTTTGCCCCTACCTTTATTGGCAACTAGACCCAATTATGATCCATTTTTGTAAGCTCCTTCTTTAATTCTTTAGAATATAGGGCATGTTTCACATTATTAACAGAAATAGTTCCTCTCCTATACAACATTATATTAACGAAATTCTAATGTGAATTTAGCATGGAACACAACAAGATTATTGATTGAGTGATTAAAAATATCAATATGATCATTTGCCTATATACTTACTAACATCCTAAAATGTACAAACATTACTTTTGATATAAATGATTAGTAAGTGATTTCTTTTAATACTTATTTTCATGTCGTTTCCATACCAAAGCAACACTAGTTTCATCAACCACCTCTTTTAGGACGTCGTCACTAAACTCAATAGTATTGCATTATGTGTTTTGACATAATTTCTTCTTTTTTATTCCCCTAAATTTTCAACAGTTTCTCTTCTCCTTCTAATGTTGTTGCACATCCCTGCTATAAAGGGACCACTCTCACCTTCAGCTTTTCATATAATGAAATATTTAGATTCATTAAACTTCCCACTATTGAATTTGTGAAGAGATATCTTGATGGCCATCTTTAGTTTTGATTCCAATTATTGTGAAATAGAAGCAATATATAAGAAAATAAAGAAGTAAAGAACACAAGAATTTATGTTTTTATAATATTTTGGTCTTTTTGTTGGTTATTTATTTGTTATCTCAAATTTACGTTTTCAAACCAAATATTGGCATACATCATTAATAGAAATTCTTAGGAATAAACCAACTTAAATAATACTCATTTCATTCTATTCTTTATCTATTCTATTATTAAGAATAATCATTTCATTTCTTATCTATTCCAACAGGTGAACCAAATACTCTGTAAGAATTTTAGGAGATTTTGTTATGGTAATTATGGCATTTAAGCGAGCATTGTAAATACTTAAAATCTCTTTAGCTTCCTTTCATATTTATAATCCATATTGTATCAATGAAGCTGCTAAACATAGGCCTCCTGTTTTAAGAGAAGACTAACAAATAAGGTTTGATGTTTGCAAGTACTTGCAAAAACATTAATATGGACTTTCATCCATATTCTATGATTGGTTCCTGTGAAACCTGCAATTCTGAAGACCAAGTAATTTTTCCATTTATAGGTTCATACGCAGATTCTACCCATAGGCCTCAGGTATCGATCACTATTAAGTTCATACGCTGAAATAAAAAATGTCTTTGAACTTACCCAGGTTCCTACACGTTATACTGCACTTCGAGATAAACTGTTGGAATACTGTCCAGATTCTCATTCACAGTTTTCTAACCCATATCTTTTATAGAAACATGCTGACTTTTTTATAAGTCTACCTTTCAGGAAGAACGAGGATATCAATCCTACAAAAGCCATACATCTAGGGATGAACCTTGATGATCTAAAGCTCGCAATTGATGAGTGTGCAATCCTTTTGCAGTAAGGACTCATCAAACCCACAAAGTCGGATTGGACTTGTCAAGCATTTTATATCAACAAACGTTCAGAGAAAAAACGTGGAAGGAAAAGATTAGTCATTAACTACGAACCTCTGAATGCTTACCTGTAAGGTGACAAGTTTCCTTTACTAAAGATAAGTATTCAAGTACTATTCCTTAAAGAAATTGTTATCTTCTCAAAGTTTGACCTTAAGAGAAGATTTTAGCAATTGGGTATTCACCCAGAAGAACAACGTAAGACTGCATTCTGCATTTCCAATGCACAATACCAATGGACAGTTATGTCATTTGGACTTAAAGTCACTTCATTACTGTTTTAGAAATCCATTTCAAAGATCTATGAGCCTATCCTCAACAGTGCACTAATTTACATTGACGACATCTTACTGTTCTTAAAGACCCGTGAGGAACATACGACCCTTTTGAAAATATTTTTAGATCTCACTCAATAGTATAACATTATGCTTTTGGCCTCGAAAAGCATTATTGGCACTATAGAAATTAAATTCTTGTGTATGCAATTCAAAGATGGATTCTACTAGCCAGGTCCATACATTGCAAAAGAACTATTGCAATTTCTTGATGAATATTTCACTGTTAAGCAGATACAACAATTCTTTGGAATTGTTAATTACATTTGAGAGTTCATACCACATATGGCTGCTTATACTTTAAGCTTATATAAGCTTTTGAAAAAGAATCCCCCACTTTGGACAAAGGAATAAACAGAAGTTGTCAAGCATCTAAAGCAAATCTGTCAGAATCCTCTGCTACTAAAGATTCCTGATAACGGACAACGTGTCTTACAGACTAGTGTTGACCTTACAACTTTATCTACACTACTCCGACAACATCCTCCATGGCCACTAGATAGTTTTCTCACTATAAGTATCATCTTTCTCTTCGGCCTAATAACTTCACAGAGTCTTTTGTTTTTTCACAATTTTGTCATAAAAATCACAAAAACATGGCAAACCAATATCTCTTTGCTTTCACAAAGAAGTCTTTTCCTTCTATAACTAGTAAGCCTATTAGTGTGTTTGAAGTTGCCTCACTTGCTCGTATTAGTTTATTCTATTACTTGCATCAATTTTTGAGTGAACATAATTCTCTTGGCAATCCTACTATGTTCAACCTCAAAGCACCCTACCTTAATGTGACTTTCCTTCAAGATCCTATATCTGAAAGCACATTATGGTATCTTTAGGCACTCTCTTCCCTTTATGCTTGTGCTATTACCATATCACCTCTTCAGTTGTATCAAAATATCTGTGATCTAAACAATGGAAGCTCTTTATTATGGATATTTTTGGAATGATTTCAACCATTATATCAATGGAAGCATCAATGTTCTATAATCATTCAACAACATCGTCTGTGGACTACTTCAATTAGATGACAATCAACACATTGCTTCTTTATTCTCTATTGTCTATACAGAGAAAAACATATTGTTGTTCTTTACACAGAATAATGTGTCCAACATTATCACACATGTTTATATTGGCCACGACTTCAGGATAAAGTGCTTCAATCTTTGAGAGATTTTCTCAAGGAGATTAATCATTTTTCAGATACACCAGTTCTTTCCACTTCTATTGGACCATATCCTGGTGAATTTATCCCTGGTGAACCAGAAGCACCAAAAGTTGACATACCTGGTTCTAATAGTCTTGAATATGATACAGAAGAAACAGTCTTAGACATTATAGGTCCTCCACAACAATTTAACTCAGTTTTTCAGGATGCTCAAGACCTCAATGATGATCACTATAGCCCTAATGAAGATGAGTTAAGTCAATTCCTACATCACCTTTATACACATAAGCTCAATCCTAGTAAAAAACGTAAAGCACATCAATCGGATACTGACAGGTCAGATGATCCAGACTCTCCATCCAATCTTCAAACATGGCACAAATCAATTCGTGTCAAATAATTTATTGGATTATTTGGATCCTAATGGAACATAAGACAATCATTCCAATAAGACTTTGAAGACATCTATATGAGAACACCTTTTAAGGCAACTACCGTTGAAGACTTTTGATGAAAGATGGTCCTAAAAATCACATCAAGTCACTATTCAAGATTTCATCTTATTATCGCGCTATTTACTTTTTGACTTTTACAAAGTAGGGTACTATTCACCTTTTGCCTTTTATAAAAGTATATTCCTTTTGATAAGGTTAGGTAGCATTATTAGTTCTTTTCTAAAGTAGTCATCATTGTACTTTAGCTTTCTTTTCTAAGGTTGTCATGAGTATGTCTTTAGGTAGATTTACATTTCTGACCTTCTCTTCGCCTATAAAAGCAAGGTTTCCTTTCAGTTATAAGAGGTTTCCTTTCAGTTGTAAGCATGCTTTATTCTAGGCTTGATTCTACTTTTTGTAAGAAGTTTGAAGTTTAATGAAGTTTCATTTCTAAGCCTCTTCTCCTTCTTGAAAGCTTCAAAGACCTGAGTTATATTTCCTATTTTGTTTAAATGTAAGATGAGTATGCTCTACATTTGCCTCTTCTGAGAATCTTGTGTATCAGAAAATATATGACAATCTGGTATTATATCTAAACAATTTTCGCTACTACTAGATTATTTAACGGGAAATGACGAGTAAGAGTATGTAAGAGAAGTAAAGGTTCCTAAGAGGAAAGATGAGAGTTGTGCCCATGAGCCAGGAGAGCTAGAGAGGGCTTTGTTGTCTCGTCCATCATACCTGGACCTTACTTTTGGTATACATACTTCCAATTCGACTCTGTATTATCGATAATCTAGTCGAGTTTCACCTGTGTGGTGACTAGTTTGGTGTCATAGTTTCCCTGTGTGCCATTCGAGGTCCCTAAGTGGTATCAAAGACTAAACTTTTGTTATTGCCAGGTATATTTCAGTATACTATGCCCCCTGGTTTTCTAAACCATGATCCTATTGGCAACTTTGCTACAAAGAGTTACTCCACAATGTGTAGTTTAACTTTGGAAACATACCAAACCTTCGCATCTTGTCAAGCAGGTAAGACTGAGTCTAATTAAGAGAAGTGAGTAAGGAGAGAGCCTATAAGAAAGTATGGAAATACTGTCTTCCGACCATGTTCATTTATCTTCAACTTTGTCTATGTCTTCTTTACTTTTCTAGTTTAAAGCGTGTGTTATCAAACAAAATTGAAAATCTTGTAAAAATTACTCATGTATCTATAGCAAATTGTGTGTATGAGTCTTCTTTACCTTTGTTGAGTCCATACAGTATTTATTCTTGTGACCAATCTTAGACGAGAAGTATTTGTAGTATTTTGTCTACCACTAGACCTCGTGTGAAAGAAATCATCCAGAGTTTCAGATTGGAACAGTGTGGTTTCAAATCTACCAGTGTAGAACAATACATAAAGCTTGAAATCCCTAAAGAACCGATCTCTTTATGGAGGGAACAATATCATACACATCTTTATGTTGGAGCTATACAACTTATTGTTACACTTCATGGAAGAAAGGGAATACCTGTGAAAGCCAGAATATATCTTCTAGACACTGCCTATACAATGTACCAAATCTTATTGGTAATCTACTAACAACGCTCAACAACGGAAGTGCCATTTTGACCAGCTGATTTCAACATCAAGTCGGATGATCCTATTTTATCTGAATGACTACAAATTCAGATTCAGATCATTGGAGCAGATCAAGATCTTACAGCCATCATGTTTACTCTACATTACTAGATGATCTATCGTCTACATAATCATGCTTTGGACCTTAGCTTTCTAAATTTCACTTCAGATACTCTTGACATGGTCGTTGATCATTCTAATGATCAAACTACTATCATTTAGATCCCAAAGCAATTACCAGTATAGAAGCTTGAAAAGTTGATGCCTACTAAATGGATCACCAACTACCAGAAGATGTTCCATGCACCTCATCGACATTTTTTTCATACGATTACTCCTCCGATTCTGAAGACCTTGAGAGATGGAACTATTAAGTCCATATATGCATGACCCAATGAAAATCTATCTAGACCTTCAACATTTGAGACAATCCTTATGATCCAGCCTATATTTTCTCATACGGAAGGTAAATCTAGTCCTATTGTTCATTACTTTAAATCTAACGGAGATTTAGTCTATATTAGTCATCATTGTGGACATTTTGTATATGACGTCGACCCATCCATGTGTGAACCTGATTGTGAGATCTGTCTCAACCCTAAGTCAGATAATGATGATCGCTATTCAAGAAGGAGAAGGAAGAAGAAAAAGCCAAAACCTCACTGTATGCCTTCTCGTGAGCATCATCCCCTTAGAGATGATCCAGATCCAGATGATTCTAGCTCTTGTATGGGTCTAATGATAAAACAATCCAAACCTAAATCTCTATGAGAGATGTTGAAATCATCTACATTCAGATCTACATACAAATCTAAGCCAGAAGTTTCTGTTATGACTCCTACTCTTATACCCAGTATGATGGCAATGTCATATGAGGAAGACTTTCTTTCAATAACCAGGAGTACTGATGATTCGCAGAGGGTTGTTTATAACCCTTACATCTAAGCCACAAGAATTATTTCACAAGGAACACTTGTGTCAAATCTATCAGATGAAGTTCTCAACTAGCAAACATCTAACGCAGTAGCACATAACAAACTTCTGAAAAAAGATTGATTCTAAGCTGGATGGAATCAGTCATGTTGGACCCCGAATTTTTAGTGAAAATTAGAAATATTGAAATGAAATGAAATGAGTGTTTTTGTATATGAATAGTGTTATAGATGAAATTGTGCTTTAAGAAAATTAAGGAGAAAAAGAATCGATTAGTTTTGATGACTTTGACAATTTGAGTAGATTTGTTTGGGTTATGAAAGTTTAAGTGAATGAGTTGATTGAAATGGAAGTTAAAAATCAAGAAATAAAGAGAAAAAGTGTGA
>JANZLX010000008.1:10374194-10390851 GCA_025531955.1 Erythroxylum orinocense
CTCCTTCACCTAAAACTGGTAACAGTATACTATCATTACCTTCTTCCATGAAATCTCTATCTCATAAACACTTTACTAGTTCTACAGCTGTTCAAGTAAGTATATTGGATGAACACTTGACACTAACTCTAGATAAATCCACTAGCTCTTCTTCAATCCCAACTATTCTCTCATCCAAGACAGATTTCCCACCCTATCACAAATGAAAAAAGGAAGCTCTGTGTTGTCGAAACCAGTAACTTAAATTCCAACAAACACTCCCCTCCTAATCTCTCAAACACATTCACTCATGTACCCACTTTAAGCCCACATCCACCTTCGACTACTGCAAAATCCCCTCCAACCCCAAATCTTAACAAAACCTAGAACATGGTAGTAAATGATGGAGAACCCTTAGTGAAGTTGAAGCTAATTCCTGAAGTAAAGGACTCCATCATAGCATCACCTCTGGTCAAGATCCTGCATGCTCGAGTAAACAAATGGAAAACAATGTTAGTAGGTTTTGTTATAAATAAAAGACCTACTTTTCCAGTTGTTAAAACATAGGCAGAAGCACTTTGGCGCAAATGTGTGCTAGAACAAGTCTTCATAACTGAAGAAGACTACTTCCTATTCAGATTTAGAGATGTTGCAGGTATGACGACTATCATGGAAGTTGGCCCATGGCATTGGAGAGAGAAACCATTTTTCTTAAAGAAATGCACACCATGTATGAGACTTGATAGAAACTCACAAAACACAATACTTCTATGGATATGTTTTCACAGTATTCCACTAGAGTATTGGACAACAATGGGCATAAGCTATTTAGCTAGTGCAAATGGGAAACTTATAAGACTGGATGAGTAAACGACAACAATGATGAGGATAGGTTTTGCAAAAGTGTGTGTATAAATAGACAGAAATGCAGAACTTCCTGCAATACTTTCAGTTCAAAGATTAGGAGAAGGAGACACCAGAACAGCAAAGATTTCAATTACTACCTCCAACATAGAAAATCTGGAAGCCAAGAACCATCACTACCGAAAGAGACCAAATCCCATTGAAACCTAACCTTCAAAGAAATCCACATATCAACACAAATACACAACATGCAGCTTATGACCTATCTCCAACTAGCTCATCACCAAAAATGTTCCAATAACTAGAAACCCCACTACAGAAAATCCCACCTAAGCCAAAACTAAACCAATTTTCATACCTTTACTAATGTCCCCTGAGAACCTAATCTTATGCAAATCTTTTAGCTCACTAAAATTGATCCAAAATACATAATCACCCATACTTCATAATCTAAAATACTTGATAATAACCCTCAAAATGACCTGAAACCAAATTCCGAAATACTTCACATTGAGGATACATAACATAAGGAATGCAGTCCTAGGCAAAATTCAAGAAGAAGATCCGGTGGAAAGTAAAAAAGAAAGAGCTTATTAAGCCCTTACACATCATAATTGTAGAATGAAACACTGGCTGCATAAATTGGCCCAAAAAACAACAAGCAATGAGAGATTGTATCAAAAAGAAAAATCCTAGCATAATAGGCTTATTGGAAACTAAGATCAAGGAGTCAACCTTGGATCAAGGACTCAGGTTCTTAGAAGAACAATGGAAAACTCTCTCTAACCACACCTCCTATAGGCCAAGAAGAATAATTGTGGCATATAAACCAAAAATTATTTAAGCATTAAGTCATAAGCAATTAGACTCATATCTACATCTGGAGATTCACTCAATGCTACAGCAAATTACCTTTGTATATGTTGCAAATCATGATTTTCAAAGAAACAACTTATGGAGGGATATTGAGGAACTAACTAAAGACATTAAACACCCATGGGCTGTATGAGGATGTTTCAATTGCATACTCCATCCTTCAAACACCGAAAGTCCAGGAAACAATGTAGGGAAAATAGATGTTTATTCAAAAAATGTCTAAGCAATTGAGGATTAGTTTACCTCACTTTTCGAGGAAATTTCTTCACTTGGTCCAATAAGTAGGCATATCCTTATTTCATAAGAAAGAGACTGGACAGAGGACTGGTCAATTCTGACTGGATGACAAATTTTTAGAACTCCATTATTTGGTTCAATAATCCTAGTTTTTCTGATCATACCCCTGTAGAAGTTAATATGGAGCAGTATCTTAGGAAGTTAAAAACCCCTGTTAGGTTCTTTAACTTATTAACAGAAATGGAGGGCTATGAGAGCATCATCAAGTGAGGCTTGATTAGACCAGTGAATGGATTTGAATCATACAAAATTGATCATCAGATTAAAATTTATCAAGGAAGACTTGAACAAAGCTTCAAGATGGACATACAACAGGAGGTGGAACAAACTAGAAGGGAATTACACGAAATCCAGTCTGAACTATATGAAGACCCTAGGAATCAAAATTTGAACATCAAGGAAAAACCAAATTATTTTCATATCTGACATCCCTCGAAGGTCAAAACTGTCTTTTAAGACAAAAAGCCAGGGCAAACTGGTTGAAGGAAGGAGATTAGAATTCAGCATATTTCTTCAAATTCATTCCAAACAGAAGAAACACAAACAAAATCTTTGTAATATTGGACTCATATGGATCACAATGTTTTGACCAGGAAGCCTTGAAACAAGAAGTTTACAACCATTTCCAATCCTTCTTAAGTTCCTCAACTCCTCCTTCAAGCTCAATACACCAGCTCTCAAAATTCATCACTCTCTCCTTGAAAAAAACTCAATCAGAATCCCAATTCGTACCAGTCACCACACTGAAATAAAAAGTGCCTATTTAGCTTTAGCCCAAACAAATCTCCAGGATTCGATGGACTCGATGCCTTTTTCTTTCAAAAATCCTGGAATCTGTTTGAACCCCATATATGTAGTATGGTCGAAGAATTCTTCAACCCAGACTCACTCCTAAAAGAACTAAACAAGACCTTCCTCTACCTAATACCTAAATGCCCAATTCAACTTCCTTTAAAGATTTCAGACCAGTTTCCTATTGTAACATCCTCTACAAAATCATCTCTAAAATCCTTGCCCTAAGACTTAAGCCTCTAATGAAATCTCTAATTATTGTTTCCCAATCTGGTTTCATTGCAGGAAGGAGCATAGGAGATAATATGTTGATTGCACGAGATCTTCGAGGATTACCATACCAACAAAACCATAAAGAGTTGTTCCATTAAGATTGACTTAACAAAAGCTTTTGACTCACTCAATTGAGAGTTTCTTCTTCACACTTTATAGGCTTCTGGATTTAATTCACAAATTAGATCTATCAATGCAAATCTAATCCTTCTTTAATTGTTTTGGTAAATGGGGAGGCTACAAACATATTGAAGGGAGCAAAAGGAGTCATGTAAGAAGAGGCCTTATCTCCTTACATGTTTGCATTAGCAATCGAGGTGTTAACAAGAATGATAGACCACAATATTTCATATGGAAGACATTTCAAATTCCATTACAAATGCAAAAGATCTAAATTTATTACTTTTGTCATTTACTGATGATCCTTGCTTATGTGTGTGTTGATTCTCAATCTATTTTGATATTTTTAGAATGTCTAGAGGAGTTTGCACAAATGTTTGGACTGATCCTAAACAAAAAAAAGAGTCAAATCATTATCTCCAGGACCTCAGATTAGTTGGAACAGATAACACAAATCTCAAGAATACAACTACCTAAAGCTCCTTTCAAATACCTAAGATTGCTAATATCAGCCTCTAAACTATCCTATCATGATTTTAAACCTCCATATGAAGTCATGAATAGAACCAACTGCTAGATGCCCAAAAGGCTATCCTATGTCAGAAGGATTCCCTTGATAAACTCAATCCTTAACAGCATGCACATCTACTGGAGCTCTCACGTAGCAATGTCAGTCAAGATAATCAAATACATAGAAAGAATCCTCAGGAATTATCTATGGAGTGGTATAGGATTTATCAAAGGATGCCCTAAGGTCAAATAGAATGATGTTTGCAAATCTAAACAACAAGGAGCCTTATGAATAAAATCACTAAGAGTAACATGCAAAGCACTCATAGCCAAAAGAATCTGGGGACTTTATAATAAGAAGGAACCTTTTTGGATAAAACGGATGAATGAGGAATATGACAGGAAGAATTGGTTGGGAACAGGCCTTTGTATGTTCTGCCACTCACAGGTTTAAACTAGAGACCACATATTATTCAGTCATGATTACATTAAGGATATCAAGAGGAATATCCTAGAGCTATTCAATCTACAACATAACTTCACAACCACGAGGGAGTTATTGAGTGGGTATTGAAGCTGAAAATGGGCAATTTCAGTGAAGTTAAACTGACCATCAATATTATAATCTACGAGCTATGGAGGGAAATAAACAGACGGAGGTTTCAAATGAAATTACACATATAAACCGCGGCAAGAACTAATAACCTGGGTTATGAAGTCCAGCAAGAAATAGAGGTAAAATTGAGACAGATCATAAGGATTAATCTGAATAGATGTGGAGCAGGGAATTGGCAACCAGATCATATGGCTGAGATGCCAAAAAAATCGAAGGCAGCATATGAGAAAGAACTGGGTCCGTTTTCCATCTATACTGAGGAGCAATGTTAACGAAGAGTGACTATTGAAATCAAGGGAGAATGGTTAAAGCTAAAAAATTACATGACCTCTGGAGACAATCGAACGTCTGCAGACTTGATGGCAATTCAGCATATTCATGAAATTCCTGTCCGAAGAAAACCTTCCATATTAGGGCATCGAAGAATAGAATAGATAGGGACCATGTCGGTGCAGGAAACGGAGCGTTTTGTTAAAGGGAATGGGTGAAATTTGGCAAAGCACAACTATTGAACTAAAAGTGTTTAGATAGTTGGATTAAATAATACAATATTATATTTCATTTTCCAACAAAAAAAAAAGCCATATCTAGGATTTTCAGCATCGTGCGCATAATAGTAGTTAAGTCGAAATATCTGTACATTCCATTTTAGCTTTTTAAGTGGCCGAAGTTTTTGAATCTCTTGCCTTGACTTCTACAGTGGGGCCTGAGTTCGTACATCTCTTGCCTTGACTTCTATAGTGGAGCCTGAGTTCGTACATTTTAATTTCCGCTTCTGGTTGAGACATGCCTTTTGAATGTGAACTCGTGGTCGAAACGTTGAATTCATAGCCAAAATGGCAAAATCATAGGCAGTGTTGAATATCATCAAAACCTTTTACCGTAAACTTTTCATCTTTTCAGATTACGTAGTTTGAAGAAATCTGCTTTCTAAGATGCAGTACTTATATTCTTCTCCAACGCATATCTGTCATGTTTAATGGGAAAAGGTCTTGAGAGAAACCCAGAATGCACGTGTTTCAGGTATGGAAAGAAGACAATGTGGGCACCAAACAGATTCCAGACCTACTAGTCATATGAAGTCTAGAAAAGACAAAGGAACAAAAATGCTTATTGTTGACTTTGGGACACCCTCGACCTCGAGTTGTAGAAAATGCGAGACGACAAATAACTGCCCTTTTAGGAGTAAAAGGTTATAGTGGTTAAAAAAAAAAGATGCTTCGGTCATATCCAAATGTTTGTTTCTGACTTCTTCCCTCAAAACCAATGAAAAATGTAAAGTCGACACTGAATTCTATAGTTTTCTCAATCCCATCCTATTTTTGCTTTTTAGTAATCATTCTGCATTTTTGGTCTTGAAGTTGGATGAATGGACATACATGATTAACACAGAAGCTATAAGATAGTAGAAACTATAGGGTCTAATAATAAGTATCTTTTATTGTGTAATAGCAATAACAAATATTTCTTCACTACAGATGATAGGTCCTAAGGGTCTAATAATAATTATCTTTTATTGTGTAATATCAATAACAAATATTTCTTAACTACAGATGATAGGTCCAATCACAAATTACAACATTATTAGAAGTTTTCGACGCAAAATTATAAATGTTTGAATTTTTTAAGAAATGAGACTCGAACTCAAGATTTCTATTTCCTTTTTATAATTATCTAATTATCTCTCACCACAATGATCACTTTATAAGGAACAAATTAAGATAGATATGGGTTACAGAAAGGGGAAAAAATGTTCATAAGTATTGAATTAAGCAATGACTATTAGAATATGTTGATTCTAACTTTCCAAGTGAACTTAAGTTGACATTTCTACCTAAAAAGAAAAAAAATGTTGCACACGATGTTAGGAAAAGAATAAGACAATGTCAAATTTTTTTGTACCATATATAAACAACTCTTAGAGTCCATCTTTCAATTTGTAGTACCTTACAATCTAGAGAAGCAACTCACAATGTGAACATAGCAATAACTAGGTGGTATAATTAAGGTATAACATTCACTGTTGCCCAGTCTTATTATTATCAGTCAATGGTAGATAATAACACCTCTTACAATCCAAGATACAAGAATCCTTCAATTGATGACTACAGTAAACTTCTGAGCAACTATATTTATGAAATAAAAGGTTATTTAGATAGAAAAAATGACTTGACTACTTTTAGGTATTCAATTATGTGTGATGATTGGACAAATAGAAGACATAAACATATAACTTTCTTGATTTATTCTGCAAATAGGACAATATTTTTAAAGCCTACTACTGTGTCTGGCTTTGTTAGAAATGTTGATACTCTAATTTAGACATTTGATAAAGTTGTAAATGAAGTTATAATACAAAATATTGTTCAATTTATAACTGACAATGATTTTGCTTCGAAAGCAATTGTAAGAAGATTACAAAGCATATATAATTCTTTCTATTGGACTCTTTGTACTGCACATTGTATTAAACCGATTTTGAAAAATATAGGAGATGCCAAATATTCGCTTATTATTGATGAGACTGTACAAAAAGCATAAAAAAATAACCAAGTTCATCTACAATTGTGCATGAGTCTTAAATTTGATGAAAAATAATTTCACAAATGGTAGAATTTTGTGTTATCCTGCTATTACCAGAATTGCAACTAATTTCTTATTACTTCTGTTCTTTATTTTGATGAAGAATTGGATGAGGCAATTTTTAGAAGTGATAAGTAGGTTGCACCTTAACATGCTATGCTTAACGTTGGATTAGAGGTTCCAAAAATTATACTTGAAAAACATAAATTTCAGTTTCTATTTTAATTTGTCATTCGAGCTTACAAGCCTTTGGTGAATTGCTTCTTTTGGTTGATAGTAATGAGAAGGTAACAATGAGTTATCATTATGATGTCACAGAGTAGAAGAAGCAAGCAATCGAAGTCAATATGAAAATTAGTCTTTTTTTTGTACACACTTTATCTTGAAGTTATCAATGAGATATGAGAAAGGCAACTTTACTATTCTTTGTTTACAACTGGAGCATTTTTTAATTCTAGTATCTATTTTAGATCAAGTTTTACAAAGAAAATTAAAATTAATAGGAAAATGCTATTAACTATTACAACTATTGTTGCTCATGAGATGGTGCAAGCTCTCTTAAGCTCACAAATGGAGATTTATAAGAATGTTTATGGTAATTTTGGGATGTTTATTGTTATTCGTCAAAGAAATAAACTTAATTTAGGTATATAACTTTTTTTCACTTTTGTTACTTGTTGAAAGTTAATCATTACTTTGTTTTGTTTATAATGTTATTTTTTTGTCTTACTATTGTTTGATGGGACCAATTCAAAAGTTATGTTCCTTAGTTATAATGGTTTGCAATTCAAATTATGAATTAATGAGTAACTACAACAGAGTGTAAAAAGAATTGAAGCAAATTTGAATTCATTCATTTTTTAAGGGAATATGTTTGAACACAAAAGATTGAATAACTTGGTCTTTGTCTTATATAGTTTAAAATTTCAGGAAACGTATATTATTACAATTTTTAAGTTGAATATAATTTCTTAATAATTTAAGTTTATTTATCTACTAGTACTCTTAATAAAACAAGTATTTCTATATATCTAATTTGTCTTGACCATATTGATTTTTTGGCGGATTGTGTTTTTTAAAAACTGAGTTTGATAAATAAGAGTAATTTGGAAGATAATATTAGACAAGAAAGTATTTACATGTCATTTGGTGTAATGAATTTAAATGATTATAATGATGAAACTCCTCTCAAGGAGATTTTGTACTAAATGAGAGTTTGAGTCAATACAATTTGAGTAGATATTCAATTGAATGAAATTTTATGATTTCATTTCTTCTCTTTTCTTTAATTTCACTTATATTTGTGTATACATTAAATTATATATAAGTAATATAAATATAACTGTAAATATTTTTATTTCAGGTTTTACTTTTGGTTGGTTGTTTCCTTAGTACAAACTTTTCTTGTAATACTTAGAGAGAAATGAATCTTCATTATTCTTTTTATTTGATATTTTGATGTAATTATTATTTATTATATGATGAAATTGTAACATTTTAAGTATTTTGTATTATCTTTAATTTTATATTTGTATGATGATTAAATGATTTTTTTCCACATTAACTATGAATATTATTTATATGTGAAATATGTGAAAAGCAATATTAATAAAAATAAATAGGTTTTTGTTTTTCCAAATTTCTATTGTTATGATTTTTAAACATAAGTTTGATGTAAAACTATAAATTATATATTAAAATATATTGAAGAATATTATGTAATTTAAAAAATTATTGACTGTTATATAATTTAAAAAACTTCCTGAAATAGTATTCGATATTGACCGATACTATTACATATTGTACTAGAACTAAATTCGGTATCAGTATAGTATCGTACTATAATCAAATTCACCGATACAGTTTTCATAACATTAATTTCTAGTATTCCATAAATTTTGCATTTTGAAGTAATTTTTTTAATGAAATTTATTGTCATTGAAGTTTAATCTTTTATTTAAATTTTTTGAAATTCATACTAAGTTTAAATATTAATTATTTATGCTAAATAAATTTGTTAATACAATATAATTTAATTTTTAATAATCCTTATTTCTTAAATAACTATATTATGCTAATATTACATAATAAAAATTATGCGCTCTTAGTCAAAGGGGTTACGTGTCCAACTTGGTGCGGCGACATGGAAATTACATCGAACGGTTGGTTCAACCGACTAATTAACGAAATTTGAGACAGATATAAAGTGTTGCCGACTTCTTCCACAGATAGATCAATGTCAAAGAAAGAGGGCCCACGAGACCGTGACCGTTATTAGTTAATGGGCTTCGCAATGTGCCAGGTGGACTAGCTGTACTCCACACCTGCGTCCACTTCCTGCAACAAAGCATGGCCTCTGCTTCACCTGCCTGTCTCGTTTCATACATAGATGAAGTTGATTATAGATAGCATGTAATATTTATTTATTTTTATATCAAACTATTAATATATATACTTATGCCGCTATCTGCTAATAACAGTTTATTAACTTTAACATTGCTGTACTTCAACAAAAATCCGACAATATGATCTTCCTCAAAAGTCATTCATTAGAGCTGGAAAGTAGATGAATGTACAGAAAAAAGAGACTTGAAACTCCTGAAACAGAAACAAGGCAATATTTGCTGCTCTCTCAATTCGCACAACCCACAAGTCGGAGATACACAGAGGTATAGAGACAAAGAGAGTGAAGCTTCACTAAACATCAGAGCTTCCATGCATCACTCAGCTCTAAGATGGCTTCTTTCTGCTCTCGTTCACACCTTTCTTGTCTCTTTCACGGTGTCTGATCCCAGAATTACAGAGTCTGGTCTCTTCTGTGGCACTTCAAGGCCATCACCAGCTAAATCTGCTAGCTTCGTGCCAACTTTTGTTAAGGAAATGGAAGCTCTCTCAAAGCTCATAAACGATGCCCATTTCGCCACCTACCATGTCAACTCTACTGTTCCTATTTACGCCTTGGCACAGTGTCACTATGATCTCTCTCAAACTGATTGCCTCCTCTGTTACGCTTCTTCTCGCACCAAACTTCCTCGTTGTCTTCCTTCTGTATCAGGTCGCATCTATTTTGATGGCTGCTTCTTACGTTATGACAACTACAGCTTCTTTCAGGAGTCTGTGTCCTCTGATATGGACAAGGCAAAGTGTAGTAATGAGAGTGTACAGAGTATTAGAGATGGCGTTGAGAAGTCAGACTTTGTTACTCATGTTGGATATGCAATTGCTAACGTAACGAGTAAAGCTCTGGAAAAAGGAGGGTTTGGTGTGGTGCGGAGCGATAAAGTTTATGCCTTGGCTCAGTGCTGGGACAGTGTTGGAAAAGAAGATTGCAGAGAGTGTTTGGAAATGGCAGGGAAGGCTGCAAAAAGTTGTCTGCCAAATAGAGAAGGAAGAGGTATGAATGCAGGGTGTTACTTGAGGTACTCCACAGAGAAGTTCTACAATGACGGAGGATATTTAGAAAATGGACATGGTGAGTTCCATTAGAAAAAAATCGCCGTTTTCCTTTGATTTGACATCTGCCGAGTTGACACTTCCAGTTTAATTGAACTAAAAAAGGGAATCATTAAGTTACTAACACTTCCTTGATCTTGCAGGGTTTTCTGGTTTAGGACTCACCATTGCAGTTGTTCTAGCGATAACTGCATTCTTGATGCTCTCCATCTTTGCAACCTATGCTAGCTACTTAAGATTATCCAGAATCAGAGAAGGTAATAGTACCATGTCCACGGTGCTGATGAGAAACAGTAGATTAGAAATGGCATATAATTATGCACAATTTGTCATTTAGAGTAAATCAGAAAGATATCGATTTGGATAGGTTTTGTCCTCTTTAGATAATAAGAAAGAAAATGCTTTATTGTTCTGAACTTCTGTTCTTAATATTTTTTATGTTATGTAGAGCGCAACAATCTTGGAAAGATTTCGGTCAGTTTCAATAAATCTAGTTTGAGTTTCAAGTATGAGACTCTGGAGAAGGCAACAGATTACTTCAGTCCGTCAAGGAGATTAGGTCAAGGAGGAGCTGGTTCTGTGTACATGGGGACTCTGCCAAATGGTCAAACGGTTGCTGTAAAGAGGTTGATTTTCAATACAAGGCAATGGGTAGATGACTTCTTCAATGAAGTGAATTTGATCAGTGGAATCCAACACAAGAACCTTGTGAAACTGTTGGGTTGTAGCATTGAAGGCCCTGAGAGTCTACTGGTTTACGAGTATGTTCGCAACAAGAGCCTCGATCTGCTGCTCTTTGGTAATTGCTTCTCCTTCACATCACTTCAGTTTCATTTAGGACTGAAATCTTTGCCATGATCTCTTTATGTTTTGACAGACTAACGCAATCCCAATTGACAATTTTAGATTGGCTGTGATGGCTTTTAATTAGTGCAGATACGAAGAAAAACAGAATTCTAGATTGGAGGGAAAGGTTCGAAATCATTGTTGGAACAGCTGAGGGGCTTGCTTATCTCCACGGAGGCTCACCAGTAAGAATAATCCACAGAGATATCAAAAGCAGCAATCTTCTTCTTGATGAGACTCTCACTCCCAAGATTGCAGATTTCGGGCTCGTTCGGTGCTTTGGTCCTGATAAGACTCATCTCAGCACCGGAATCGCAGGGACAGTGTAAGCCTTCTATTCTTTTCAATTCATACAATGGAAGTATCCCTCGTACTATATTATATAAGTTTGTTTCCGTCTTGTTGAACCAGAGGATACATGGCTCCGGAATATCTCATACGAGGACAACTCACTGACAAGGCCGATGTTTATAGTTATGGAGTACTTGTTCTTGAGATTGTCAGTGGCAAGAGATGCAATGCCTTGGCAGAGGACTCTGCATCACTTCTACAGATGGCAAGCCCACAATCATTCTCATCTTTAAACTTACCAGGAAATGCCTCAACCAATTTTTAGCTAAAAAGCTTCCACCTTTTGGCCTCAGGTATGGCAACTCTACAGATCAAATAGACCGCTTGACGCTGTTGATCCTTGCCTGAGAGATGACTTCCCAGTACAAAGCGTGTCCAGAGTGCTTCAAATTGGGCTTCTGTGTGCACAAGCGTCAGTTGCCTTAAGACCATCCATGGCACAAGTGGTCGAGATGTTAAGCAAAGAGGACTGCGAGCTTCCCATGCCAAATCAACCCCCTTTTATTACAAATACGGGTATGCTAGGGGCAGAAAGCTTCAAAAGGTCGTATAGCACAATGAGCACTGCATTTAACACAGCAAAAAAAGTTGGAGCTTCCGACTCTTCCTCTGAGTGCTATAGCCTTCCCAGTTCAGATGGGATTATCAAGAATCCAAGTTAAACCCGACCCGAAATGCGATTATAATTGATATAATGTTTCCTACTCCAGGTGCAATTATGTCAAAAAGTGAAGGAATTTGTTAGAATCGATTGGGGACCAGGATCAGGACCTTCCAAGATAAAGTTGGAGGACCTGTTTTCTACATTTAGTTCAAACGCAAGATTTTCCTGCAAAGAAATTTGTTCTCATGTCATTGTCAAAATTAAATGCATAGAGACCAACTAGGTTGCCTGCCTTTTCGTTTTTTTTTTTTTTTGGAGGATGCCTTTTCGTATTAAACGCACATACAATTAATTAATTTACTATAGTATAGTCCCGTCTCTTGTATGACTATTACATTAAACAATACACAAACATCTAAAGATTGTAAATAGGAAATATAAAAGAAAATTTTCCCTACTGCAGTAGCACCGCCTTTCACCTACCTCCAGTATAATACCATACCATCAGTCTGCGGTTCAGGCAACTTAAAGGGAGTAGGCAAGCATTCTTATGGAAAGGAAACTAATACAGAGAGAGACATAAACTAATACAAGTCTACTCATCTTCCACCACTACGCTGATTTCACCTCTCTCAAGGAGATCGTAGAACTCCCTGGTTCGCTTCTGGTTGTTCCAGTGATGCATTTTCCACAATCCTCCAACCAAAAGCCCCAGACTTATCCCGCATACGATCTCCTTTATTACACTTGGACCCTTGTATGCTGCATGTGCTATCGTTTTCTTAGGAGTGCCACTGGAGTTAGTGACGGAGCATGAATTTAAGATAGGGGGCTAAGAATTAATTTTTTTTAATTTTGGAGGATCTAGTACACCATTAACCCTTAAATAACTCTATCTTAATATATATATATATATATATATATTAAAAATAATTTTTAAAAAAAAACTTGGGGGCCCAGTGATCCCCCAAGTATGAATATACCTCCGTCTCTGACTGGAGCACAGATCCTCTGTCACAAATAAACCTGTCTTATTCTATCTAATTAGAGTATGACGTCGTTTTCTAACTAAAATTTACATCTTGGTCTGACAGAGGAGACAAGCCTGTGGATCCCACCCACAAACGCCGATTTATTATTATTATTATTATTATTATGTTATTCAATTTATAATAATAATTACAGTTCAATTAATAATAATAAGATTTACATAATAATAATAATAATAATGTAATTCTCACTAATTTAAATTTTATACGTTTTTTACATTTCATAATTTTCTACTTTCCTACTTATTCTTATTATAATTAAATTAATTGTTTTAGTTATTAATATAATTACATAATATCATTTAATTGCTGATTATTTTGAATTAAGTTCTAAATAAGAATAACCAACAAAACGTGATTTTCAATATAATAATAATAATAATAATAATAATAATAATAATAATAATAATAATAAATTAGTATACAAAATTTAATAATAACATATATATAATAATACTAATAATATAACAAAAGTTTATCTCATTACAAATATAAGTAATAATAATAATAATATTATTATTATTATTACTACTATTATTAATTATTAAAGAATATAAATATAAATGAAATATATATAATAAAGGATTTGCAAAAAGGAAAAAATAATAATAAGCAGTAGAAGTACGTGAATTAGCTTATATTGGAGAAGTGGCTGAAGCTCACCAAATCATATTCGGCGCCTGTGGGTCCCACACACAGGGTCAGACCAAGATGTAAATTTTGGTTAGAAAACGACGTCGTACTCTAATTAGACAGAATAAGACAAGGTTATTTGCGACAGAGGATCTGCGCTCGTGCCACTGCCACCCATTTTTCCTAATTCTCTGTTAAATTAACTTACGAAGTCATTCTCTCACCAGCAAAGTTAATATAATCAATCAGGGTGGAAAAGAAATAGTTTCACTAACAGAAAAACCAAAAAACAAAATCAACTACGAAAACGAGCATCCTTTTCCTTTCCCTTGTTTTTTTGTATTCTATTTCGCTCCTTAATTATTATCATTATACTTGAATTTACACAAGGGTAATAACCTTGTTAACTTCTGAAGAAAACGAATTAGCAGTTTGTAGAATATTGAGTAGAAAGGAATTAGAAAGTGAAAACTATAATTGTAATAATAAACACCAAGTAATGCTAAAAGAAGAAAAGAAAAATGAGACCTCACCGATATGGCTATTGAAGGAGAGTTGTTGAGAATTACGAGATGACGGAGAAACTTCGCAATAGGGAACAGAGCAAGCTAGAAGAAACTAGAGCTTGCAGAGATCATAGATTCTTGCCACGTACGTTGTGTAGTTCTTTGTTTTTCTTGTAAAGAATATGGCTACGTGTCGTCCGACTTGGTTACCATGGTTGTTTAAGATTTAATTCATACTTGTCACACTATTTTATGACGTAGGGAATAAGATCAAACAACTCGAATATCAAATTTAGCTAAAGAGTATAGTGTTTTCAAATTTTTAAGAGATTACGGCAGGCTATGCTTAAATCTTGTGTCTAAAGTTCTTTCATATTATGCTCTTTTAGCCATACGTATGTATTACGCGAATGAATAATTACGAATAATACTATATCTACTACAGATGTAAGAAACTTTTACCGGGAAAGTATTGTTGAAAAACATGGGTTGCACGTGCACCTGATTCCGCTCGAGTGATTGAGTTCAGATCTTTTGTCTAATATTATGGTGTCTTATTGTGTCCAATAAATCTCAGCCGTTTATTTAAGCGGGTCTTACATGAGATCTATGTGGGCCCACAAAATAAATGGCTGAGATTTCATGAGACATAATAAGACAGAATAAAACTGGAAAGAGGATCTGGTCTCCGAAAGATTGGCCTTGGTTTAAGGAGCAACCCCATGAATGATGATGCGTTATTATCTGATTGCTTGGAGATTATATTCATCCAGAAGCAGTCGTGACAAATGATTAGAGTAAAATATGATGTTAATCATCCTCAACAAGGCTTGCCTTTGGGAGATTTTGGAATCAGATAAAACATGATCTACTATGACCCAATGTTGAACATGTGACTTTGAAACAGTCAAAGATATTATTAAAATATTTTTTTTAAGTTCAGATTTTATTTTATGCTGATTTAGAGTAGATGTTATCTTATTTTATATTTTAGTTAGAAAAAAATGTATAAATAGACAAGCTTCTATTCAATAAAAATTGAGAAAGTCTTCTCCACATAAAAAAAAAACCAACAATTGGTATCAGAGCTCTCTTGATCTTAAGGGACCTCTAAGCCTACAAACCTATAACCCATAACTCATTCTACGCTTTCTCACACCACAAACAAAAAACCACACGACAATAGATTCAGAATCATCGTTCACTGCCATTCCTCTGCCAGTGTTTGATGGAAGAAATTATCTAAGTTGGGTTGTTCGAATGGAGGCCTTCCTTGAAGCAAATGACTTATGGGAAGCTGTAGAGGAAGACTACGACGTTTTGGATTTGCCTGCAAATCCAACGGTGGCTCAAATCAAAATCCATAAAGAAAAGAAACAGAGGAAATCAAAAGCAAAAGCTTGCTTGTTTTTAGGAGTCACGCCAACAATTTTTTCTAGAATTATGACGCTCAAGACAAGCAAAGAAATTTGGGATTTCTTAAAAGAGGAATATGCAGGGAACGAAAGAATCAAAGGAATGCAAATGCTCAACTTGATCAGAGAATTTGAGATGCAAAAAATGAAGGAGTTAGAAATGATCAAAGATTACTCCGACAGACTCATTGCCATTGCCAATAACGTAAGATTACTTTGTTCTAATTTTGATGATTCTAGAATAGTTCAAAAAATTCTAGTAACTATCCCAGAAAGATTTGAGGCTACAATTTCATCACTTGAAAATTCAAAGGATTTGGCAAAAATCAATTTGGCAGAATTATTAAGTGCATTACAGGCACAAGAACAAAGGAGACTTATTAGGCAAGAAGGAATCGTAGAAGGCGCTTTTCTGATCAAGTCATACAACAAAAAAAAGGTTAATAACAACAATGCTCAGAGTTTTCCACCATGTTCGTATTGTAAGAAGACAAATCATCCAGAATATAAGTGTTGGTGGAGGCTAGGTGTAAGATGCAACAAGTGTGGACAACTAGGACATATTGAAAGGGTATGTAACGCGCAACAAAATGTGAAAGAAACTAATCAAGCTATAAACGATCAACTTGAGGAGGATGAATTATTGTGACATTAAAGCTTTGCAAACTTTAAAGCAAGGAGGAGTGTTAAAATATTTGCTTTAAATTTATGCACGTGATTGTTATGTTTTTCATTTTAAATAAAAGTCCAAGTCAATATGTAATCCTATTCTAAGGCCCTGTTTGGTTGGATGTTAATTAATGGAATGGAATGTAATAGAATGGAAGGGAATGGAATGGTTTATAATGGAATGGAATGTAATATAGTAAAAAGTTGTTTGGGAAGGATGG
>JANZLX010000008.1:10392125-10406396 GCA_025531955.1 Erythroxylum orinocense
GTTTTCGCTGTTTCTTTAAGACAGTATTTTATTCATAACTTCTTCATTTCTAACCCAAATGGAGCGATTCCAGTGGCGTTGGAATTGTTATGACCAAGGGAATATTTTCTAATAAAATCCCTTATTATGGTCGATTTGTGTTTCGTTTGGGCCCCTATGCTTTGTGGATTTGTGGTCCGAATGTCGGGCCTCGAACACGGGGTCCGATATTCGGGAAATGTTGGGCCTCGGAAGCGGGGTCCAACAAACAAAGGATGAATACTGCCCTTTGTGATGGTGAGGGAGTAGTGGCGGAGATCGATGCCGGAGTAGGTGACGCAACGATCGTGGGCTCCGAGTCACACCATTTCCATTTGAAAAGATAGCTTCTGCCTATAACCAAACACATAGACAATGAAAAATTAAAGAACATGATTAAAAGGTAGAAGAAGACGGGAAACGAGCAAAAAAAAAAAAAAAAGAATCGTAGTTCTGGCTTATAGTCTCAGCTAGATTATGTGGCTAACATATTCATCATTTGCTGAGGTATTGGTCAATCATGGTGACCACTGAAGCAGGTTAATGTTTAACGACGTGTCATAGAAAATTGAGAAACAAGTGAACTAATTATTAAGAGTCATGTGTTAGCTTAAGTAAAAATACAAATAGCATAATTCTTTATGTGGTAAGTGCCATGACACCCACCAAGCATTTACTACCTTGCTTTTAACTCACCAAGCATTAAACCCACATTTTTTTAAACTTTTGAAAGACCATTTTTTAATTATCTTTCATTGTCACTATTTGCTCTCTTCTTCATTTTCTTGTTCTCCATTCACGATACTCACCCTCACTCTCACAACCCAACCCTCAACGTTGAACATTGCTCTCATCCTTCACTTGCTACTTCCATTTTTGTTATCTCCATTATCTTACCACTAGAAAACCTAACCTACTTCACCTCCATGTTGATGACTGTAAGATTCATGGAAAGCTAGGTTTCTTGGAAAATTTGAAGAAAGTTTGAGTAAATCAAGTAAGTAATTGTTAATCTTCATGGATAGCTGTAAATGAAATATTTATAATGAATGATTTGAGATTGAATGATCCTGATCATGGAGTTACATATATGTTGCAACTTGGGTGTAAAAATAAAGAGGTTTATGATCTTTCTTTTTAGTGTATTAATGACATTCTTGGGTTGGATAAATGAAGTCATTTATAATGATCATTATAAGATATAATGAAAGTGTAAATGGAGTTGTTTTTTATTGCCAAATCGTGGATGAATAAATGAATATATTCATGGCTTATTTTTATGTTTATGATGAGTAATAATTCATAAATTGTTATAGAGATGTTTTTGAGGTAGAATGATCATTATAATGGTG
Organism: Erythroxylum orinocense; assembly: GCA_025531955.1. Lineage (NCBI taxonomy): Eukaryota > Viridiplantae > Streptophyta > Magnoliopsida > Malpighiales > Erythroxylaceae > Erythroxylum > Erythroxylum orinocense. Next base: position 10,393,496 of record JANZLX010000008.1, read on the forward strand.
TTTGGATGAATGCAGTAAATTGATGGATGAATACATGTGTTTGTATTCTGTTTTGAGAGTATAAAAACCTTGAGTGATGAGTTATTATGTAGATGTTATGAGTTGTGAATTAAGGGTATAATGAAAATGGAAGTTATGTTAACCAAGATGTTGAGTTATGTTCTTGAAATGAGGAGAACTAGGATGATAGTTTAGAGGTAAAGTGAAGGTGGTAATGAAGTTGAATGTGTGTTAAGGCATTGATGGATGAATGGACATGTTTGATGTCCTATTTTGTGGTTATGATTAATAGTCTTGTATGACTTGTTTTGTGAATGTTTTGGATTGTAAATTTAGGTGAGAATGAAGAGTCAATGACGGAGCCAGGAATTTAAGATAAGAGGGCCCAAGAATTAATTTTTTTAAAATTTTGGGGGGCTCAGTACACTACTGACCCTTAAATAACTCTATCTTTATATAAATATATGGGCCCCCCAAGTCTCCATGTAGCTCCGTCTCTGTGAAGAGTAAATGAAGTAGAAAAGATGATCTATATACAAGATGTGTTAGATGTAAAATATAAGAAGTTAAAAGATCTGGAAAATTGGAAGAGAATGGTTGGAATAAGTTAGCTATAATGTTTTCACTAATTATGCATCTACATTTTGGCCATAACTTCATTTGTATATATCCAATTGGGATGATTTTAAGTTCAAATTAAACTAGAGACATATTTCTACAAATTTCATAAAGGAATATAATTTTAATTTTGTATTTAAGACTTTCAAAATTTGACTTGAAATTAAGTACTAGGTGCAGTTGCAGTTTGAGAACAATAGGTAGCATTTTGTGTATAACTTGCATAATACTCAACCAAATTGTATGAAATTGGTATTGTTAGAAACTTAAGACATATGGAAACATTTTTTTAGAAGAATGTATTACCTAAATACCTCATTTTCTATATCAAAATTGCCATACAAAATTGACCCCAAAGTATGTCTTGGGAAAAAAAAAACTAGAAACGCTATCAACATGAGTTATTCTTCTTTTATGTGATGTTTGAAACAAAAAATGGTAAGGTACTTTCCTATGATGCACTTAGACTTGAATGGGACTTGAAATGAACCTAGTTTGAGGTTGAATAAGTTGATAAAGGGTTGGATATGTAGAGGTTGTAATTGAGGATATACCATGGTGAAAGGATTGTTGATATCAAGTGTATAAAATCTGAAATTTTATGAGTGTTATAAGAATACAAGTGTTCTTAGAAATGCTAATGTGATTTGAAGGAAATGAGCAAGGTATATAAAGTAAGATCAAAAGAGGATTTAGATATTATGTGATAATATGATGCTAGAATAATATTGGTGAATGATTGATTTATGAAATTAGAGTAAACATGTATACTTGAGGTATTAACCAAAGAGTAAACTTGTTATATCCAAGTGACAATGATAGAATGATAAAGACTTACGAATTAAGGATGTATACTTGGAAATAGTCATTGAGCATGCATTATATATAATCCATCTATACATATGTGCATAAATGGGTACTTATTTAATTGTGCAAATTTATGATATGTGTAAATGTATGTTGCATGATATAGAGAAGCATTTAGAGCGTCAACATCCATACTTTGCATGATATGTGAATGTGATTGTGTTGATTATGGACATTGAATGTTTGAGGCGTTTGATGCATGAATAAGATATTGGAAGTGTTCCTTGAATGTGAATTTGACGAAATAAGTGTTACTCAACATAATTGTTAAATGTCAGATCAAGGTCCAATGATAAATGTGAATGTGAATGTGATATATTTTATTACATGAATGCATGAAAGATAAAGGCAGTTGTAACCGGAGTCGCCAGTAAAAGCTCATAATGTGATAAAAGCTTTTGGCTCAGTTGCTATTGTACCCAATATCCACTAAGGGATATGGGACATTATTTGATACAAGCTCGGTATCCACAAGAGATATGGGCTAGTAAAAAGACACTCGATCATAACAAAATAATAAATGAAAGTTAGTCTTATGTGCATTGCATTTATAATTGATATGTGTATTTTAAATGATTGAAATGATCAATTTGATTGCTCTTAATGTGATCTATGATATTACGCGATAAATGAAATGATGTAAATTATGTGTTTACATGTGTTGATATGTTGTATGAATTGAGTGAACTATTAAGGATGGTTACCTCACTGAGTTTGCAAAACTTACCAAAATTGCAACGTTAACATTTCAGGACCGAGAGAGGACACTAGTGACAAAGAGACTCTACAAGAAACATAGTTCTTATACTTTTGAAAATAAGAAATAACTCAAAGATTGGTCAGCTGAAATTGAAGGATTAGATAGAATTTATGTATAATTCCCCATATGTGTAGTGTGTTTTGTATTTAGTTTTGATAATGTACATATAGGGATGAAATATGAAATGCTACAATGCACATATTCGATTTTTATTAAATGAAATGAGGAATTCGGTTTTTAAAATATTGTGACATTTACGAATTAATGATGATGCCATGCTTCAGTTAGTGATATGAGTGTTTTAGCATGTCACCCTTATAGGTTACGTATTTGGATATCGCTCAGAATATCAGGTACGTGTCCTTGGAGAGTGGGGTGCTACACATTGTCCAAAGAATGATTCAAAAAAATTATGAAGAATTATCCTTATTATAGTATAGTTGATAGCCGGATGTATGTCCAGGTGTGCATTACATTGAATATAGCATTTGTTATTAGACTGTTAGGTAGGCATTTGGCTAACCCAATAATAGACCATTGGAATGCAATTAAACAAGTTATAAGATATCTTAAAGGAACTAAGAATTATATGTTGACATTAAGTAAAGTCAATAATCATAACCTTCTTAGTTATACAAATTCGAGTTTCGTTATGTGTCTTGATGATAGGAAGTCCACATTAGGATATATTTTCAGGTTGGCAGATGGTGTTGTTTTGTAGAAAAGTATCAAGCAAACATTGTTAACTTTCTTGACTATACATGCAGACTTTGTAGCATACTATAAGGTTGCTTTACACATAGTTTGACTCAAGAACTTGATTCTTGAGTTGTTTGTAGTTGATTTGGTAGTTAGACTCATTCAATTGTCCTATGATAATCTCTTTGTTATACTGTTAAGCAACGTCAATAAAAATATCACAAGGTCTAAGCATTTAGAGGTCAATGTCTGACTGTAAAGGAATTAGTGTAGAAAGGTGACATCACGATAGAGCATATAGAGACTGAGTACATGTTGGATGGTCCACTAACTAAAAGACTACGCCCAATCAATTTTATGAGACATGTATACAATATAGGGTTGTTGAAGTCCTTAAAAACTTTTAGTTAGAGATCGTTGTATTTGACTTTCGATATAATTGTTTTGTTTTTCATGTATTTTGAATGTACATTCTATGTGCATATTGATGATCAACATTTTAGACTCAGTCATTTAGTTTATAGTACATTGTTAAGATACAAGTGAAAGTCTTAAAATTTATGTCGATCTTAAGCATTTTAAAAATCGTTATTAGGTATATATATAAATTGACCTTGAACCTATATCTGTTATAATACATACAAATATAGAGATAAATTCATAGAATTGACAAGACATAGGGGAAGTTTTTAATCCCATAAAGTTTTTCTCTAATTAATTTAACATTAAGTAAGAGAAAACAAATTTGTCTAATGAATAGTTTGCTATGATATATTTTCTCATTCATGTCATTAAGGTGTTAGATGTACGTGATTGTATTAGATATATATCGTACATTAACACGTGCATTTGACATTTTTCGCCATTGAAAACTTTATAGGACTGAATGATGAAATATAATTATCTTTAAATCAAATATTTTATTTTGGTTGATCATTAAATCTGTTGTATTTAATAATTGCCCAAGGGGTAGAGTATTGGAATTAAAAATTCCTATTAAATAATTATTAATTACGAATTTTTATAAATTAAATTTGATCCATATTAAAAATAATAAATAGGCTCAACAAAAAATTTGATTAATGAGCTGAAAGTTCAGTAAGAAAAATAGACCCTAATAAGTATGGGTAGATCAACTTACTGGGCTTATGATTGAGAGCCCAATAAAATTTTTATAAATAGTTGTTAAGGTCTCCAACCTATTGGTAAAAGTTTGGGAACGTAAAATTACTCTAATCTATTCAGAGATTCACGCATTAAAAAATGTACGAAAAGATGATAAAAACATAAAAGAAGTTGCAGAAAGTCATTTATATGTTGAAAAGATTGTTCAAAGGATCCAAGAGATTATTCAAGCAGCTAAGAAGCTTATTCATCGAGGCATGGTTAGCAAAGCAAATACTTTTATGTATTATCTCCATTTATACAAGTTTATGGTTGATCGTGTACCTAAAGTTAAGGTTCTTGTTATGTTTTACATAAATGAAGGAGAAGCGAGTTGATGAATTTCCATTCCGCAATCACTTGTTGTCTTAGGAGAAAGAAAATGTCTCCATTGAGACCTCTATTGAGACCTTTGAGGCTGCAATAATTGTTTGCAATACGTATACGGCCAAATTTACTAGAAAGGATGTTTTCCATTTAACGGTTAGGGTTCAAATGGCTTGTGTGTCAACAACAAGCTTCCTTATGGTAAGGCTAATAACCTCCAAATTAAAATAAGGGGTGCTTTTGGAATACCACAGTGTATTTATTCTAGAACGACCATTGGCCAGGTTCTTTTTATCAGTTAGGAGCAAGAACAACAACCAACATACATAGCAGGCTCTTCGCCATGCAAAATTCACAAATTCCTTGGTCATTAAAAAGAACCCAAACTTTGGCAATCAATGACGATGGTGAATGTGACAGCAACGATGAATGACATGGTGGATTTGGAGTTGCGATTGAAATAATTTTGGGCATTTATATTGGAATGTTTTACTTAAATTTATTAATTACTTAAAGCAATTAGTTAGGTTAAATTAAATTCAACATAACAGTAATTTAATAATTAATTTTAAATAAATGAATCCTTCAATATCATGTGACCCTTTACGTGGCATTATAGGACTACAATAACATTAAAAGATTACAAATATTTGCCATGTCAGCAATGATATGGTAAAATACAAATGACATTATATTCCTGTCTCTTTTCTAACAATATACCATTCAATTTGAATATTTTTAAAATGATAAAATTTAATTTGAATACTCCAAAATATTAATATTTAATTTGTCGTCAGAAACTTAGGACCGTTTTTATCCTTTTTGCCAAAAAATATTTCATCTAGGGTCTAATAAGATCATGGTAGAATTTAATTTTCATATTGACAATTGAATATTAACTATAAGTAGACAGACTAGAACCCCCCGTTTGTTTTTTTTGGGTACTAGGCCCTGGCCGGCCGCAATTTCTCAAAGCATAGGATTCTTTAAACAGCAAGGAGATCACCCATCCGCCAGCCACATGAAGAGGAAGAATCTGAATTTTGAAACTTAATGGAGTGGCTAAAGTTGGATTCTTGGCAAATGCATAGCCCTGAAATTTGGTTTCTTAGCAAGATCCGGTCGCTCTAACCGGACTGGCATATAATAAAATTTAAGCAGTATCGATGCTCAATTGAGGATCCTATGAGATATTGCCAGAACTGGCCTCATTCCTCAGCTGATATATATCTGTAGTTCAATTATTGCCAAATTCGTCCAACTTCCTCAAGGGATGGCAACAAGATGAACCAACTATTGACTGCTGTCTGAAGTTTAATCACAGAAAATTTATCAAGAGTTTCCCTGCACAAACACCATATCTTGATATGGCCCTAGTTAAAATTTTGTTCCACGTTAGAATTCAGGCCTAATCACCCACCAAGCATTTCCTCAATCTGTAAAACGCTGAAATGGGCGCATTTCAAACCTTAAGAGCTCTAAGATGTCACGAATGTCAGCTGATTGAGAATGACTTCCATCTTCTGAATAAAATGAATGAACTTGATTTCTCAACTCAACCCAACTACAGCCGCCACTCTTCTTCAAATTCTTTTCCTTCATAAGTTTCCTCACATTCACAACATCCTTCCATCTCCCAGAAGAAGCATATATATTTGACAGCAATACAAATGCTGCAGAGTTTTTCTCCGCCATTTTTGAAAGCTTGTTTGCTACTTTCTTAGCTAGTACTTCATTTTTGTAAGTCTTACAACCGCTTAATAATGCCGCCCAGGCATTAGTTTCAGGTTGAAATGGCATGGATTCAATAAAGTCTTCAGCTTCAGAAAGGCGCCCTGCTCGACATAGCATATCTACAACACAGGTGTAGTGTCTTGCCATTGGCTTTATTCCATATACAGTCTCCATAGAATTAAAATACTCAAGTCCTTTATCAACTAATCCAGAGTGAGAGCAGGCAAACATAACTGACAAGAGCATTAGCTCATTAGGAGAGACACATGAAGATCTTTCCATTTCTTGGAACAACTTAAGAGATTCGTCCACAAAACCACTTTCTGCAAGCCCTTGTAGCATTGCAGTCCAGGAGATTTCATTCTTCTTGGGCATACCATTAAAGATCAACTTAGAGCTCTCAATATCCCCAGCTTTTGCATACATATCAATAAGCGCAGTGCCTACGAAGACATCAAGTTGAAACCCAAGTTTGACTGCCTTCCCATGCAGGTCCTTACCTTTCTCTAAAGACGGAATGCTCGCACATGCACAAAGTAAGCTGGAGAAGGTGGATTTATTTGGACTTTCTCCCAACAAAAGCATCTCATTGTATACTTCAAACACCTTATCAAACTCTTTATGATCTAAATAGCCAGCAATCATTGTGCTCCAAGAGACATTGTTTCGTGCAGGCATGATACTAAACAACTTCTGAGCTTCTTCTATTTTGCCATTCAGATTATATCCACTAATCATAGCATTCCATGAAATCACGTTCTTCTGCAAAATCAGATCAAACACTACGCGTGCATTCTTAATTTCCCCACATTTGGAGTACAATTCAATAAGAGAGATACTGCAAGAAATATCTTTTCCCATCCCAGTTTTGATGAGATGTCCATGGATGCTCATCCCTGTTCCCATAGCCTTCATGCTTGCCAATGTGCTGAGGACAAAGGAGAAACAAAAGACGTTCGGCCTGACACCCTCTTCAACCATTCTTCGAAAAAGATCCAACGACTCTTCAGGATAGCCACTCTGACCATACCTAGCAATCATTGCACTCCAAGCAACCTCATTTCGTTCTGGCATCTCATCAAAGATCCTTCTCGCTTCTAGCAAATTGCCCATCTCCACATGTATATCAAGTATAGCTGTCCATGAAACTACATCCCTCTCCTCCATCTCATCAAACACTCTCCTAGCCAAAGTTATATCAGCCATTCTCAAAAAAAACGTAATCAAAGAATTTGAAACCGATATATTACTCTCTAAACCAGTTTTAACAATCAAGCCCAAAATACTCATTCCCAATTTGAAATCACCCAATTCCGCACATGCTCTAACCACAGAAGTAAAAGTCACTTTATTTGGCCTGACCCCAGATTCAAGAAGTTTCAAAAACAGCTTCAAACCTTCAAAACTAAATCCATTCTGCACAAACCCACAAATCGCCGCGGTCCAAGAAACCACATTCTGATATGGGTTTCTTTCAAAATACCACATTGATTCCTCTACTTTCCCGTATCTCATAAAACCTGAAATCAGCGCTGTCCACGATACCTCATTCCTCTCGGGCATTTCATCAAATAATTGACGAGCTTTATCTAAATTTCCCCCCTGCATGTTGGCACTAATCAAACAGTTATGAACAATAACATCAAACCCATTAAACTCCTTGACAATCTCATTAGCTTCAGCCGACTTCCTTGAATTTAGGTACATAATCAAGAACTTTACAGCTATGTATCTCTCGGAGAATACACCCTCCTTGAGTAAATGCCCATGAAGGACACTCCCTTGAGTGACCGCCCATTGGTTAGTCAGGGTTTTCAAGATGGAAACACATGTTTCTACGTAAGATTTAAAATTATTTTCTTGTTTTAAGGGCAACAATGTTTTGAGGACGCTACTACTCATGCGTTGCAAGGTAAATTGACGAGAACTGAAGGAACTAAGTTAATATTGAGAAAACCAATGACTTCACCTTCCTTGTACAGCTGGGTAGGAGCAAGCAGCAATGGTGGAGGCGACGACAGCAAGTAGAGGACAAGTGGCGACAACAGGCGGAGCCGAGGAGGAGAAGGAGTGGTGTGGTGAGGCTCGATGGAGATTGGAGTGGAGGAGAGTCGCAGTGGAGAGGGAGGCAGACAAACCAGCAGGCGGGGGTAGGCGCTGTCTTGCGGTACGCGTCTGCAAAAATTCAAAAAATTGGGAAACACTCTAGTACCAACCAGTATTTACACTCAATACAGAAGACTCTCTATCTTGTACTCTTTTTTTTTCCGGTACAGTACGTACAATAAGGTGGTTCATTAAATAGAGACCTTTTGAATGTGGATTCTGGAATTGCCACACTACTAATGCGGCTCAGAGTTGATAACTGATAATTTATTGTCTTGTGCGTTTACAGTAGGTCAACGAGTTAGAGAGAAGATACAGGATTGCTTGGACGAGTAAAGCACATGCGGTGTCCATATAAATCCTGTGGTGACTAATGTGATTCTTCAAGCTGCTTCCGGTTATAGGTCCCTTCTGTTTCTTATAAGGTAAAGTTTTACTTTATCTGTATGCGTGAAGTATCATATAATACTTAAAATCATTCCTTGTGATGAAGATGATATTTGAACGGTGAGCTGAAGTTGTGCTGTAATAGCAGGAGCGACAGGAAGTCGAGGGAAAGTGGGGCCTGTGATCAACCAACTCAGGCTCTTAATTTTCTTGGCAACCAAGCATTGCCTTGATCTTGGGTACTCTCCCAGTCACCTTCGATTTACTTCCCTTATTTGGGAATCATGTTCTGTGGTCCTTCCATAGGCCTTACTTCAGCCGCTGATTATTACCGTCTGATTAATTAAGAATTTGATGGGGGGAAAAAAAACAAGTGAAATTCTTATTCTGAGTGAAGGGATTACCTGAAAGACCTTTATTTTCTGCTATGCATCATTAAGAAGCCAAGACAAGGAACCAGATAGTTCAACAACAGTATTGCAATTTGCAACTAACCACCAACAGCATTTCTTTCAAATTTCGAATCAATAGAAAGGTTCCCTGGATCTTGCTTAACATTGTCCGAGATAGATATAGGATTACAGAAATAAATATACTTCATTACCTTGAATTTGATGTATATCATTTTCCCCGCTAGTAATGAGAAAAGAATCTCAACAAGAGAAGATGCCAGATGCTGGTTTCATGGATTTTTGTCCAAATTGTTACTTCTCCAGACATCCCACATATTTCAACATTTGCAATAACAATAACCATTAGTTTTGTCACAAGTTGCGGAAGTACAGAGGTCGTCTGTCATCATATCCTGTCAAATATACATATACTGGATTCCTTCTTGTCAATCCCAAATAATGATGAAATGTTCTGTGCACGGAAGATAAATGTCTTCGAGATGGCTCAGGGAACCAAAATATTAGTAGCAATATTGCGCCAACTGCCAACTTTATCTTGTTTCAGTACAGAAAAGTATCCAGAAACAAAGAACATTCTTCAAGCAACGAAGGAAAAACCCACCAACTACCAAGAATTCCGACCAATGTGAACTTCTGGTCTCTTATTTCCACTGTCGCAAGGCAGAGAAGCTTGTAGTCTCTGACATTCACTCTGTTGGCATACAAGGACTGAGAAAACACAACATATTGTGATCTTCTAACCACCAAGAAAACCGCAATTTGTATTAAGTTCTAGACCCTAGTCTTTGATTTAACTAAGGCAGATACATAAATGTGGGATAAGATTTTTAAAAGACAGGAGCATCATCAAAAACTTTTAATAACAAATTGCTCGAATACAGAGACCCAAAATTTGCTTCACCATGAAATAACATCTATGGTACCCCAAAAGTAAATGTCCCATGAAGAAAAATACACCCTGAAATGAACCTTCCAATTCCCATATGTCAGCAAATGCTTTTAGAATAATTTCAGGAATAGAACAAACCTTGAAGAGGTACAAATGAGGCTCTCGGCGCATCAATCGTTTGCACAACTGAAATATTAGAACTTGAAATCAAGAGCACCTCATGCTGTGGTCATTAATGTGAGAAGCCCAAAAATGCATATACGTGTGTGCATGCGTGTGTGGATGTGTGTGTCTGTGTGTGGGTGGGTGCATAACGAAGGACAATTATAGAATGATCAACAAGCATATAAGAAGTGAAGAAGATGCAGGATCATGGTCAAAGAAGCAGAAATGTTTAAAAAGGAGAACTACTATGCTCTCAAGCTGATAGCTCAACAACTGATGAACACTTGCTGTTGTTAAAAAATATGAGTTATCAGATTCAAAACCAGAAAAGAAAAGACATGGGTAAACTACTGCTATAGAGACTTCACTTAAGTCCTAATCAAGCTTGAAGTGCTCCAGTAAGCCTCTGCAATTACACTAAAACAAATAGGAATAATTCCTCACCTTCTCAACAAAAGCAAAAACCGATAAAGGGTTTGGCTTTGTGCTTAAAAGGATAAAGACTGCGTTGGTGATAAGCAACGATGGATGCCACAACTGGGAAAACGTGGTGACAATAAAGAAAAATGGTAGCCAGAACTTTCTGATGAACAACCGTAAGGTATGTGAATTGTCTTCCCCATCTGAATAGTCTCGGTCATCCACCAAAACATCATATCCTGCAACCATTAATATACTTAACACGTAGTGGACTGTTAATAATGGAATTGAATCCCAAAAATGTATGAAGTGGTCCTCACCGTCCATGGAATGAGCAACAGGAGATGAAATGCTCGTACATCCAGAAACGAACGACACGCCAAGCCAGCATCCTAGACCCAGTTTACTTCCTGAAACCAATGTCAATTCCAATTATAACGTGAACCCAAATAATAATTATAAAAAAGCTCAAAAATCACTGAGGAAAATTGTCAAACACATTCAGCATATGACGGGCAACTGCCACATGAGTGTATATACACGAACGTAATATACCTTATATGTCAGTTAAGATTCCTAAACAAAAGAATAAGTAAACCCGATGCGGAATAAACCAACCTACTGGAGGAAGAAGGTATATTTAAAAAGAGATGTCGGCATTACCTTACCTGATAAGTGTGCAGTTCGAGTACATTGGTTGATTATGTTCAATTTGCAGGCAAAATTGGGGCTACCCTTATGAATTGAAGACTCGAATTCTTTCACCCATCTTTTAACCGGGTCAAATTTGCCATGAACTACACAGGTTAGAGGGACATGTATTAACCAAAACGAAAAATATTATCAAAAGAACTTCAAAAATTGTGGGAAACAGGAGTGAGAAGTTACTTAGTTGTCTAGTGACAGAAGTAGAGGTTGCCGAAAAGAGGGATTGTCTAAGTGAATAGAGAAGTTTGATTTTGTGTGCCATTTTCGGGTTCTTTTTTTATCTGCTGTGAAATTGGGCTGTCATCTTCTCCGCTGTTATGGTGCAAAACGCGGAATTTGAAGGGTAAGCTGATAATCCGAAGAAGCGACGTCGTTTCCTAGCGTTGATAAATTACAAACTTCTGTATCTTTTTAAAATTTTACCAGGGGAAAAGAGTAGTTCAAATTAGCTGGCAAAAACTAAGAGAGGGATGAGTTAGCCGGATTACTACGGATCCTTTAACCCAATGTTTTGGTTACTGTCTCCTTGAGTGGGACAGTAGACAGGACCAAAAATTTCTGGCTCCATGAGCGTTTGCTTTATGTCCCTGGGTTTGTGTCCCCTGTCTCTGGAGAATAGGGATACGAATTTTTGTCTCTCCCAAAAAAGGAGGACAGGGACAACATGTCCCTGTCTCCACGACTTAACCATCTTCATGTGACTCATTTGCCCTACTACTCCAGCTACCGTTTTCTTCCCCGACTCCGGCTCTTCCCAACTATTGTTCGTTTTTTTCCCCGACTGCTCTTCGTCCCTAACTCCAGCTACCGGATTCTTCCCTCCGGATCTCTTCGGAGCTTTGCATGCCCAAGACGTCGGCTCTCCTCAACTGTTGTTCATCTTCGTCCCTGACTCTAGCTACCGTATTCTTCCCTCCGGATCTCTCGAATCTCTGCGTGCCCAAGAGTGGTCGCTCCAGGGTCAGGTAAGTATTTGCTTCTATAGCTTAAAAATGTTGGTCTTCCTTGCTTGACCGACACTTTGGAATCGCAACCACATCAACAGTGTCGTCTTCTTCTACTCTCTGTCTCTCTGTATGGTTGATTGTGTGGTTAACCCGGAGATCCACATTATTCCCAAATCCAGCAATGCATGCCCACTAGGTTTTTGATTTGTCTTCATGTATGGGATGTGAAGTTTGTATTAATTTTTGCTTTGGGTTTGGTTAGGGATTTGTATGCTTTGGGAATTATTGTGTTTTGATTTGTATTCTGATCAGTGGTCGGGTTTTGTTGTATGCGACATTGGTGAGAAGAATGTTAGTCAATTGGTGAGAAGAATGTTGTATGCGACATTGGTGATCAGTGGTCGGGTATTCTTTTTATTAACCAGACAATTAGTCAAAGAATGTCATGGCTAAGCTAAGTTCGATCTTTATACTGATATCTGATGAATTCCAGTAAGAGGAGAAGAGATTCTGCTTACGTAAATTTTTAATCTCTAGTTAACTTTTGATGTATAGGTTTAACATCCCTTGTTTATTTCCCCATTGCGAATTTCTTCTCAGGCATACCAGATCCTTTTTTTTTAGTTCTTCGAGTTCTCAGTTGAATGGTTGAAATTTTGTTTTCTTGGTTAGTATTTGATTATTTATGTCCTCGTGT
>JANZLX010000008.1:10410073-10421232 GCA_025531955.1 Erythroxylum orinocense
CGAGACACTAATATGAGTGCTGAATTGCTTGCAACAAGAACAGGGCTTCGTCTTGCTTGGGATAAGGGATTTAAACGAGTTGTTTTATTCTCCGATTCTATGGAAGCCTTGAAATTAGTTGACAGTACTGATTATTACTTTCATCCTCATGCAAACCTTATTGAAGATATTAACAACATGCTCAACTGGGAGTGAGATATGTCTTGTGATCATATTCTCAGGGAGGATAATAATGTGGCTGATATTTTAGCCAAAATGGGTAGTCATGATAAGCTACCATTTCAGTTTTGGTTGTCTCCCCCAAGTTCAGTCCTCATGACTCTTGCTGGTGACACTGTTAGAAATTTGTTCGAGAGAGTACGCTAGTTGGGCTTCGCTCTCGGTTTCTTTTTATTTTTCCTTTGATTTGTTGTTTTAATTTTCCTTTGCATAAAAAAAAACCTCTCAAATTAGAGATTTTTATTTTTACTATTTAAAATAGAATGAGATATAATATAAAATTCTTTTCATCTATTTTATTTTATTAATAAATTGTCAACTAAATATAGTCTTGTGTCATTTGTTCCCATTTCAAGTAAATAAATTATGGTTTTCAATTACTTTATTTACTATTTTTAATAAAAAATAACTTCTTGTTTTTATCAAAATATATGCTCACAATTTTAATTTATTTTAAACATAATAAATTTTAATGATTAAAGCTTTTTAGTTTTTTATGAGTCAAAATAGTTAATATTCAATCCAATCATTCTCATGAAGAATTAAAGATTGGAAACCAAGGCAGAGAGAGAAATGAATGAACTGCGGAGAGTGGAAGGGGGAGGACGAATCGCCCACATCACACGCAATCCAAATACCTTTACGGCTCGTATCAGTATCAGCGTAAGCAAAATAATAAAGAGAAAGAAGGAGGAAGAACAAGTCACGCACACTCCCACCCCGCACTCTCCTCCCCTCCAGTGTAAAACGACTCTCGAGACTCGTCAACTGTACTCCTCCGATCTGCTCCTCACGAAGCTCAACGCCTATTACTTTTTAGTTATTTCCTTGAGCTGCTATGCCGGTGCCGTAGGTCCGTTGAGGGAAGGTAGACCGAAGTAAATGAAGCAGCGGAAGGGGGCGGCGCATAACCATAAATCGCATTACAGATGGAAGAGGAAGGTGTTTGCGGCTCTGCTGCTTGGATTTTGCGTTGGGAGCTTGGTTCTGATGCAGAGTCAATACACTCGGGTTTTGAAGCTCCGGTCTCGGGTTGTTCAGAAGCCGAAGATCGCTTTCCTGTTCATTGCAAGGAATAGGCTCCCTCTCGAGATGGTTTGGGATGCGTTTTTCAAGGCAAGTTGTGTAATGCATTTACCCTGTTTTGTTATTCAGTTGTAGTAAAGTGTTAATCATGTGAAAAATTTTGCTTGGTGATATTTTGTTGAATTCGTGTTCAAACTGAGAATGTATTGTAAATAGAATAAATGAATTGATTCGTACCGATCACAGCGTCAATTAAAGTAAATGTACTAATATAGCATTATGTTTGTTTCTCTCTCTTTTCCTTTTCCCTTTGTAATGTTTGATTATCTTGCTTATGTGAAAGATTTTATGTAAGCTGGATTCTTATTGATGAAGTGTTTTTCTTTTCAGGGTGAGGAGTCTAGATTTTCAATATGTGTTCACTCTAGGCCAGGATTTCTGTTCAACAAGGCAACAACAAGATCTGTCTATTTTCTCAATAGACAAGTAAATGATAGTGTACAGGTTGTCTTTTAATCCCGTGCAATAACTAACTTCAAAGGAAAAAAAGTATTTCAAAATTGCTTCTGCAAACATACTCCTCAATCTTCTGGAAACAGTGCAAGTTTGTTATTGGTCTAGGGTTAATAGCCATTTTGCTTGTGTTTGTTGGCATGGTAATGTTTAGTTCGTGTCATTTATTGCAGGTAGATTGGGGAGCAGCAAGCATGATTGAGGCAGAGCGTATACTGCTTCGACATGCATTAGAGGATCCTCTAAATGAACGTTTTGTTTTTCTTTCGGACAGGTGGGATTTGGTTTCCGACTACTCAAATATGTTATGTCTAGCTTGCATCTTCTTGTCACAATTTGAAATCTGAGCCATTACTGAAATTTTGCTTCATCTGTTTCCAGTCCAATAGTGAGATGATTACTTTGGTTCTTGAATCAAGAACTTTCTGTTAAGGCTAATTTTTGCTTAACCTTATTACCTCACAAGTCCTCACTTACATGGTCTGTTTGCAGCTGTATACCTCTTTACAACTTCAGCTACACATATGATTACATTATGTCAACGTCAACTAGTTTTGTAGACAGGTGAGTAGTTACCTGTATACTTTAGGTGTCCACTTTTGCCTTTTGTGCTTAACTCAAATGTAATATCACCTAGGTTTGCTCTTTTGTGGGATTTGGGTGGTAATAGCTAGTGTAGTTTTTATTCTGGTTTCTAAATTTGTTTGTAATATACCACTAAATGAAATAATCTGGATAATTCTTATTCTAACACTATGAAGTAAGTTGTTTTGTTTATGTGGATTATGTGTATTTTTATCAATGCCCCAAATCTTTATTATGAATGATAACTTGCATTATCCCCATTGCCAAATGCATGCCCAAATACATGCCAACGATTATGTGATGCTTTTGGTTAATAATGTACATTGATCTTCTGCAGCTTTGCTGATACAAAAGAAGGCCGCTACAACCCAAAAATGGCTCCAGTGGTTCCTGTTCATAACTGGAGGAAAGGGTCTCAGGTTGAGTGGTTGATTCCTGAAATGCTTGCATTCTGTGCTTGTTAATACAGTAAAAGCATGATAACAAAGTTTCTTGAAGTCGGCCATTCTGAATCTTGCTGGAGATTTTGTAATTCTTGTGCTTTGTCTGTCTTCTTCAGTGGGTTGTTCTTACCAGGAGGCATGCGGAGGTTGTGGTGAATGACAATGCTGTTTTCCCTATCTTTAAGCAGCACTGCAAGGCAAGCTATCTTTTGCTAAATATTACAGTCTATATGGATGCTGTTGGAGCTGAAGGCAAACCATACAAACTACTTGCATGTGGTTTTCTGAATAGTAATTGGATCAGCTACCCTGCTTGTTCTCTTCATTGAAATATGGTTACTTGGAATGCAAGTTGCCTTTAATATGCTTTGAAAAGTTGTAATAGTAGCATTACAGTCCAGGAAATCCTTATTCTGATGGAAAAAAGGAGTTAGTTTTGGTTGAAATTCCTAAATGCTCTTGTAATAACTAATGTATTATTTTTATGAATGCATGAACATGATGCAGAGGAAATCATTACCTGAGTTTTGGCGGGATCAACCCTTTGTGAGTATCTTTATTTTACTTTTACCAGGCTATCACTGAATTTTAGTTTGAGACATATATTGAGATTTTTCTTGAGGATTGTGCATGTATATGCATCTATCGTCTTTTACAACGGATTAAAAACATTTTGAAGAGTGGTTTCTTTTGTTCCTTCTTATTGCAGCCAACTGATCCAGCTGCAGAGCACAATTGTATACCAGATGAACATTACGTGCAAACCTTATTGGCTGTAAGACCATCCTTTCTGTCTCTGGAATTAAATGATTCATGTGTGGGTGGAAGACTGCAAGTTGTTGGATCCAACAAAAACTATTTGAATGAAATCACACTTTTAAAGCTGTCTTTCTCCGCCTTTGCAAGTTGTTGGTCTCAAAATTGTCAGCTATGACATCGACTAACTACATCTTTTGTTTAATTTTGGATATGATCACAGTAAAATTACAACATTTATATCATCATGAATTGGATAAACAGCTTGTGTTCGGAGAGTAATTTTTTGACTTGGAATTATTTGTGCTTGAGATCATAATGATCGTATCCTCATTTTTTACTCAACTCACAAACAACTCAGCATTGAAAAGCAAGATCAACATAGAAACTACAAAAGCACATTGACCAGGACTTTCCTGGTTTGCTTTTGCTGAACCTTCATTTAGATTCTAATGTTACATGCTTTCATTTAGATTCTACTGTTACATGCTTGCACTGAAGCTCTGCACTGGATTCAAACAGTAATGTTGGAATTCAATAATTAATACATGCATGACATTATGCAGTTTGCGATATTTGGTACCATGGGCTCTTCAGCTGGGTTGGTTGATATAAAACCCTCCTTCCATAAAAGAAGGAAAAAGTAATCTCTGTTTTTTGTCCCCCCGTCTTTTTTTTCCCTCTTTTTTGAAAATCAGCAAGAAGGCCTTGAAGAAGAAATCACAAGACGATCATTGACACATAGTTCTTGGGATCATTCATCTTCTAAAGATCCTCTGCGTCGTGGATGGCATCCTGTCACCTACAAGGTTTCTGATGCAACTCCCATGCTTATACAATCTATAAAGGTATCAATACGATTCCTTTAGGTCCACTGATTTTTAAATGTTTTGGCTTTATCCTTGTTTATGACTTTGAAACTAGGTGTATCTGGTTTTCCTTCTGTCTTGAGGATATTGGAAACCACTCTCTTATGGCTCTGATTATAACCACTGATGACCATGTTTATAATCACAACTCAACTGCTTTCAAATTATAGACCCTTGTAAAACTTAATTGATAAAAAATTAATTCCTTTATGAATATTGAGGGGACTGAATTTAATTCTTCATATTCTTGATGCAAAAGTTATCAAATTGATTTACACTGCGCGCTATTTGGTAGCATTGGTGGATTCTCCACCAACTTTAAACAACCAGCATGTTTTTTTGATAATGTGCTGCAACACCATTACTCAGCTCGATGCCATCATTTCGTTTTCAATTTACGATTGATATTGAATCGAGACAGAAAAGTTAATATAGATTCTCTGTAAGTTTGCATTTTGAACTTGTCATTGGAGACTAGTTTTAAAAGCTGAAGGCAGAAATGAGAAAGGTTATTAGTTGCATATATTTGTTTGTAATATTTGCTAACTGCTGCAGGGCATTGACAATATTTATTATGAGACTGAATACCGAAGAGAGTGGTGCACCAGCAAAGGAAAACCATCAACATGCTTCCTTTTTGCCAGAAAATTCACCCGCCCTGCTGCCCTCCGCCTTTTCAGTATGGTAAGTTCCAAATATTCACAAGCCTTGTTCCCTATAGTTAGATTATAAAAGCATTTGTTTTGTGGCAACGGAATGATATCAAGTAGTTGCACATTGTTTCTTCAAAGTTTTTAAACTGTTAACATGGCTGTTTTTCCGTTTTCTGTTTGACAGTCTCTGCTTGGTGCTTCTGACAAAGGAAAAAGTCATTCCTAGTTCCTGGTAATAATGGTGGAGAATTTATGTTGTAGGGTACAACGATATAGATAGGATATGGTAACTAGATATGGACAAACATTGTAGACTTTGGGTGTTGTAGGAGTGCGTAAATTAGAGGCAGTAGGGAGGGATGAGAAGGAAAACAAATAATAAATAAAAAAATAACAGAAAAAAATGAATCCAAGCAAGATGGTGTACATTTTCCCATTTTTTTTGAACAAATCATATAATGAAAAAAAGGATTATGTACTTCAGGCATGTATGTTTGTGGTTCATTGGATTGTAAATTTGAAACTACCTTTGCTATGCTGGTGGATTGTGATTAATACCGGTGAATTGGTAAAATAAGCGAAAAGCAAAATGTACTGGAAGCAATTTCCATTTATTGCGAATTTAGTCGGTTCTTTTCCAGTTTCGAAGATTTTACTACGTATTTCTTTTTGTTCCAACTTGAAGTAGACTGTACTTTCTCCGGTTTTTATGATTAGGCAATACGGAACACTTTAACAGACTATACCTCTTTTAGGAATAAAAGTAAAAGATTATTTATAATTCATTTTAATTTTGTTAACCAAACAACTAAAACCTCCCGTTTAAACCTCTTCATTACTCGTTGCCTAAAAAGCGGTGCAACAGGAGTAAAGGTCATCCTCGATTTAAATGTTAATACGTTAAAATTGAAAATTTAACATTATAAAAGTGTTACACTTTAGTTCAACATTTTCTTTTTTATCCTTAATGGGTGCTCCAATGTACATCTTACACCCATACAAATAGATGCAACTTTTATGGCCTACCCAGTTAAGTTTAAAAGGTACAGATTTAAATTTTAAAAATCAATACGTGAATTTTATTTGCACTTTAAAATTAAGTTTGAAAAAATTTATAGTTTGAGTCTAGGGTTTTACATAAAATAATATATTTATAAATATCTTAAATTTTATTGATTTATTTAATAATTTTTCATTCACATTCACCTAATTGTTAGGCATGTCAAGTATTCTACATGAAAAAAGAAGTTAATTATTAATTATTGATTGTTGATTACAAACATTTAAATCATTTTCACAAAGATCACAAGTGATTTAAATTTATTATAAAATTTAACAAATTATATATTTATTTTGTAACAAGTTCATAGTTATATCTATTTGAAAAATGATTAAATGTTTTATCTAAATTTAATATAACTTTGTTTATTAAGACATAGATTAATATTAATATATTTTATATAACTATTAAATTTTTATAAAATATAAAAATTATATTAATTATCAATTTTAATTAAAACTAATTTAAATAAGCTCATTAAATAATAATCAAGCGTCACCTTGAGATTGTTTTTGAAGTGAAGGTGTCACCATGAGATACTAATGCCTAAACACCGATTGACACGTCAACGCCGTTTTTTTTAACAAGGGAGCGAAATGCCTCTAAACGATAATTATAGAGGACGCCGCCTGGGAAGGTGGTGCCAGAGCGATCCTGTGCAAGGATAGTACTGATGCCAATAGGAGGATTAGGGAATTCGTGGTATCCTAAAGGAAGGCTTAAAGCAAAGTTGGCTATCCAATCGGTAGCGAAGTTTCCTTCATGGTAGGTATGTAGACATTTCAATTCCCAATTCTTGTGGAATAACATTTTGAGTTTGGAGATCAAGGTCCAGTTCTAGTGATACGGAGGATCTTCCTCAAGAAGTTTGATAAATTGTGTGTTGTCTACTTCCAATAAAACTCATCGCTCGCTGGAATGCCAAGTCAACTCCAATCTTTTCAAGGCCCCCGAAAGTTCTGACGTCAACGACATGCAGTTGCCAATCCGATAAACGAAGCCAGTCTTCCATTCACCGTGGTCATTCCTTAACACGCCCCTACTAAAGCTAACCCACTCGAAGTCTTAACGGCTCCATTAGTGTTGATCTTGCACCATCCCATCGTTGGAGGACTCCATCCAATCTGGGCGTCTGGGCGACAGGTTTGTGGGTTAGTAATGAACGTAAGCATATTAACCTGCTAAATGGCCCTAGCCTAGGCCATAATGACCTCTACGTGAGAGGCAAGTATTCGTTGGTTCTTTCAATTCTAAATGAACCAACAAGTAACACCAAAAAGCAGATTCCAGTTCGTCCCATAAACTGGTGGTCTTTGCATGAAGAGGTTAGTAGTTAACCAGGGAAGGTATTTGGTTGAGACAAAATTATGCCATTGTCGCTGAGGCACAAACGTGTGCCACACGGTACGAGCAGTGGGACAGTCTTACAGTGTGTGTAGGCATGATTCCTCAGATAAAGAAAAAGTTCTACAGTAGGGATTGTTACTAAGATGTCAGTAAACCCGTTCCACGTTAGTGAGCAGACGACCCAGCAACGCTAAACATAGGAAGGAATGGATGTGTTGAGACCCCTTGAAGCTCCAGATAAGCGTCCAGTGATGATCGTGGGGATGCCATGAATTATTGCATAAAATAACATAAGTCGATTTGACACTAAATTGGTCAGATTTTATCCAGTAGTTATAGATTATGTCCTGCACATTTGTGTCCGTAGTGGGGCTCATGGTTAGAAGCTGGAGGGAAACGAAGGTTAGGGGATGGGTCTGTAAAAGACCCCATTTCTGGTGCCCGTCTGTAGGAATATATTCCCTCACACAAGCTTGTTTCTCCGCCTCGGAAATAGTTGACACAGCGACCGCCGAAAGTTTAGTATCCCCTAGTCATACATCTTCCCAAAAGTACACAGTGGAACCATCCCCTAATGCCCATCGAATACCATGATACACTACTGGCCAAACTTTACAGATGGCTCGTCAAAGGAAGGAACAGCACCCCACTTGCAGTGTTGGAGGAATGTGGGTCATGGGAGGCAAATATTGACTCCTCAGCATTTGAACCCATAGGGTGTGAGGTTGGGTAAGAACATATCAGGCTAACTTCACGAGGAATGCAACATTATGTTCTTTCAACTTCCGCAAACTAAGGCCTCTATGATTCTTGGGCTGACTAACATCAGACCATTTGAGTAAAATCACCTTCAGTTCCCCTACACGAGGACCCTAGAGGAGTCAACGACAAGTACATTCATTTTGGTGGATAATTCCCTGGGGTAAAGAAGTAGTTTGCATGGTGTACCAGGGAATAGTGAGGAGGACCAATTAAGCCAAAGTAGTGTGTCCAGCTAAAGAAATATCGCGAGTGGACAGCTGGTTAGTTTCTGGTGCACGCGATCAGCAATCAATTGGTAGATGTCTGTGGTAACTCGCTTGTTATGGAGCCTAACCCCTAAATATCTTCCCAAGTCCTTGGCGAGGGTGAATCCAAACAAATTACTGAGATATTTAGCATCCCTCGCGGTAACACAATTAGAAAAGAAGACAGTAGATTTATCTTGGTTCATGAGTTGTCCAGAGCTCGCATAGAAGTCTCGCAACACATTGTTGATAACATCTACTTGATCGGTAGACGCTTTAGTAAACAGGAGCAGATCATCTGCGAAGAATAGGTAAGACACAGATGGGCCTCGTCTATTGGTTTAAAAAGGGATCCATTTCTTGGCTCTAACTTAAGCTTCAATGGCTTAAAAAAGCCTTTCCATACATAACACAAAGAGATAGGGGGATAGCGGGTCACCTTGGTGAACTCCTCGGGAAGGCTAAAAGGTTTCTGATAGGGCTTCATTCCAGAGGATCTACATGGAGGTAAAGCTAATGCAATGGATGATGAGCTAAACCAACGAGCTAGGTAGGCATATGTCCTCTAATGTGTCGTGAATGAACTCCCAACTTAGGCAATCATAGGCCTTTTGGAGATCTATCTTGATCGCCATATACTTACTTCCTGCTTGGCGTGGCATGGCATGAATTATCTCTTGTGCAACGATAATGTTATCTGTAATAGTGCGCCCATGCACAAAGCTGGTTTGGGATTGATTCACTAGGGAAGGGAGGAGGGGCTTTAGTCTATGGACAACAACTTTCGTGATCAGTTTATAGAGGACATTACATAAGCTGATCGGACAAAATTGTTCAAAATTTAGGGGGCCTTCCACTTTGGGTATAAGGATGATCATAGTTGAGTTCAGAGCATCCAGGATGATGCCTCTAAAGAAGGTTTCTTAGACCATAGTGGTCAACGAAGGTTTGACCACATCCCATTAGCTTTGGTAAAAGCACCGAGAACTTATCAGGTTTAGCAGCTTTCATTGGTCTCATTGCAAATAAGGCCCGGTAAACATCCTCGTGGGTCACAAGCCTTATGAGGTTTCAACCTGGCCTCTAGGATTGGAAATTGGCCCCGAATTGTATACGACTGAAGCAGCCCTTCGTCAGCTATGTATAGGTCCCTAAAGATTGTTAAAGCGGTTGAACGTAAGGTTTCCTCGTCGGAGCACTAGTGTCTACTGTCTAGCTTTAACATTCCAATGCGATTCCTCCTCCGCCTCACTCTCGTGGTAGCGTGAAAGTAGGAGGTATTGCAGTCACTAAACTGAATCCAGTTATAGCGAGCCCAATGTGATTCCAACAACTCCTCTTGAATGAGTATATTCTCGTATTCCTCTTATTGGGTGCGTTCTAGGGCTTGTAGTTTCCGGGAGCTATAGAGTTTCAAGGCCTTTTGGAGGCCAGTGAGTCGAGCTTCGATCCGCTGTTTCTTTTTCCATATACTACCAAACTCCATGAAGTCCCACTCTTGTGCCACCGACGTAAAGTCGCGAGAAGCTTGATGTGCGTGAGTACTAGAGTTCCAATTATCAAAGACAAGGGCGTAGAATGTGGGGTGAGTTAGCTAAGGTGCTAAGAATTGGAAATGCTTCCTATGTGAGCCATTGGTTGGATTACTGTGATGTATTAGGAGTGGGCGATGATCAGAATGGAACTTGGGAAGGTGGACAACCGAGCAAAACTGGAACTAGTTAAACCAATGGTGATTTCCCAATGCCCGATCCAGCCGCTCCATAAGGTCACCCCTTGACCAAGTAAAGTGAGGGCCTTGATAGCCCAAATCTTGAAGTGTCACAATTTGAACAAACTTTCGGAACAAGGTGCAAGGATCACAACGCCATTATTGTTCGCCCTTCCTATCCTCTTACAACAACAACGAGTTAAAGTCTCCAACCAAGAGCCAAGCCTGATCCTCGATGGTCTTATGCAGAGCATATAATGTGTCGCACAAGACCTTGCGTTTGGGCGTTGTGGGACTGGCATAAATAGCTGTAAAAAGTAAGGTTGCACAAAATGACCAGACAGTCGCAAGTGAATAAATTAGGATGGCAATACTCCATTAGGGGACTCAAGTTGGCGGTCCAACGTACCTAAATGCCTCCATTGAATCTAGTAACTTCTACTTAATACAAGAAGGGGAAGCCGATCCGTTCGATCACACGATCCGCCTGCACGCCACTAATCTTCGGTTCGACGATCATCCTTAAGGCCAAAGTATGCTTATCCTTGTAGGGGAGGAAGAAACACAAAAAATGACTGTTGCCTGCCCCACAACAATTCCACACAAATATGTTTGCTATCATTGGAATATAGGTCGATATAAGGGAAGTCTTTATGAATTCCCATGGAGGTAGGTGGTAGTCGTCTCCTTGTCGATTCTCATATCCATCTGATCATTTTTGCCCATCAGGTAAGCCTCATCAAGATGCAGGGATTGTGCTAAGGCTTTGCATGTGGACGGAGACAATTTCTTAAGGCATATGCCTTTTTTTACTTTCAGGTTCGTTAATAGTCCTTTTCCTCTATTACGCTGGAGATTGGGCGGTTTGGCACTAGCGTCCATGCTACCGTTCGTGTAACATCCCGTTACTGTTTGTTACTGTAGCAAGGGTATTCTGGTAATATTGGGTCAGACTGATAGGTTTCATTGC
>JANZLX010000008.1:10421332-10433121 GCA_025531955.1 Erythroxylum orinocense
GGATCGTTAGAGTAGGCCCCTAGCTCCGGAGATAGCCTTTTCCCGCAGTGCGAGCGTGCTGGCAGGAGAAGCGATGGTGCACAGGTCGGTCAGCTGGATTAGACTTTTGAGGATGACTTAGGATAGATTTTTGTATCAGTTTCCTTTTGGTTTTGTTTAGGGGACTGATAGACTTGTCTATTCTGATTGGATGACTGTATAGATTGATATTTTGGTTTTTAAAAGTTACTGATTCCTATTATTGTGGTTTTATTATTGCGATGCCATGTGGATTAGTAGTAGAACTGTACCGATGGTGCGTCTTTATCGTGGGATACTCATCGGAGCGACCTTCGGGTTTCCCGATGTGTACCTTACGATGAGGAGGCGCTACAATTCGTGCTAGGCAGGGTTGAAGCTATCGCTTCCCAGGTGCAATCTGGGTTGTTGAGGGAGTGCACATTAGTTTCACATATAACAATAGCGTGGTGCTTAGTCTGGTCAAATGCGGTGAGTCGCTCCGAGTATTCTGATCCTTGCATCATCTTTCCGGATGGGGCTGCTGCAGGTGTTGCCTGATGAAGATGGAGGGAGGGGGCTTTAGGGTTGCATCTGTTTTGAATCTTTCTAGTTGTGGAGATGGTGAGAGGAAAAACCTCTGGGAGCAACGAGAATTCCCTGTGCACGTCTTTGGGACCTGCGGTTCGTTGAGCATGTTGTAGGTATTTTCGAAAGAGATGGAGCATGGCCTCGAGAAACTGTAGAAGTGTTGGCCTCATGTGCGATCGTCTCCGAGTCCATGTCCATATTAATTGCCAACATCTCAAAACGGAACCAATACCCAACTTTACCTTCTATTTATGTAGGATGGTTGAGGTAACATACATGCTTCTCTTTGGTGATTTAACGTAAAGAACCTCTTTTTTCTATTCATATTCCAAAATAAAATATTGAATCAAATAACTAATCAAAATCGGAATATTTCAAAAACTCTTATAACTAAACAAGTAATTATTAGTAATTTTTTTTTTCAAATATAAAAAATTTATTTAATGCATAAGTTATAGATTTAGCATAGAACAAGAAAAGTTGAATTATCCAATTTATGTCGTCACCCTTGTGCCAGCACGTGCATCCAACGTCCGAAGTTGTTTGCCGTCAACGTAGGTAACTCAAACCAATTCATTTCTTACACGTGTACGCGCTAATGCTTCCTAATGGGTGAGTTCTCTCGATTACTTGCCTTCGAAGTTTCCTTCGTGTTAGATTTACAGCAGTCCACGTACCACCTTAAATGTTTTGTTTTACCAAAAGTTCTGTGTACCGGGTCTTTAGTTGTTGGTGGATACGAGTCTTGACTCTTGACTCCTGAGAGGTCTAAACGTGGCCTTGGTCGGCTAGCCACTCCTATCCCAAGATGGACCCAAATATTTATACTATTGAGTTAATTCAAACCATGAATCCATGAAATCACTAGTGCGTACTTGGCTTATTGCTAGAGGTTCGTTGCAGCGTGGAAATGATAGTAAAAACACAAGTGTCTTGCTTTCTTTAAACATAAGAATAACAAATTAACAACCTTATCCTGTTACGATCACGAGAAGGTGCTGTTGGTTATGTTAGTTAAAGAAAGGCCGAACACGTGCACCTACAGGTCAACCTCATCTTCAACAGTGGTATTGATACAACTCTCCTTTATTTTCAATAATTACTTAGGCAATTTATTGGTGGATGTTGAACTTTGAATCTATTCCCCTACCGCTTTATTCCTCTTCACCTTTTTCTTTTCTTCCTTTTATTTTATAACGAGTTAGTTGTTGACACCGCGAGTCACGGAGGCAATTGAAATTGAGAATCCAAACACAAACCCAAGACTAGGTAATTATATTTTAATTATAACCATATAACACAAATAAAACTAATAAGAACAACCGACCATTACTAGTAGCCGGTGGAAAACGGGCCATGAATGGCATCTTCTAGATGCTAGACAACACGTGTCAGTCACTGGAAGGCACAAGATCGATTTAAAATTAAAATTAAAATTAAACACTATAGTTTCTAGGAAAGTCTCCTGAAACCGACTTTTATGGTTATGGATGATGCCGGGAGGGACTGGCTTGGAGAGGAATATTGGAAAGTTGTGAAGAAAACAAGGGGGGACGAAAAAAAGAAGAAGGAAAGGCTTCTCTTTCCCAAAAGCGTTGGATCACAAAATCCACAAAACGAACGTTCTCATGAAAACCCTGGAAGACTTGTCGCAGCTGTTTATCTCCTGATTCTTTACGGTAATCCTCAGTCCACTGACGAATGCATTTTTGTGTGTACGTGTCCTTTCTTTTTGTAAGAAAAAAGGAATCTGTCTTGTTCCGAGAATTAAACATAAATTTACAATTGAAATAAAAACAGAAATTGTTAAGAAAATGAAATGGTAATTGGGTTAGGTTAGTTTATGACTATCAAATTTATTCTTTATCAAATTTATCCTATAATTAAAAATTACCGGTCAAATCATAAAAATTTTGACAGATTTTTTTTGTATAACTTTTTAGATCGATTTATTTTAATGATTCTTACTGTTAAAAACTAATTTATTTATTAATTAATTGATCAATTTTTATAAACTAAAATAAATCAATTAACTTTTTTATTTAAACATTAAACTATTTGACAAATAAATAATTTTATTTAATCTTCAACCAGTTTTATAATGATAATTAATCCTTTTAAATTTTTTATATCTTATCTTACTGATTTAACTTTTGTTATGATTTTTTAAACATTAATATTGAGTGGCAAACTCAACATTATAGGTAGGCATGCATAGTAAATGAGGATTACCAGCATATTTTGTTTAATTCAAAAGTTGAATAAGTTATAGAACCAGATTAAAGAGTATGTAAAAGGATCAATTATTTTTAGTAAACAAAAAATCAGGGCTATATTTTTTTCCATATTTTTAAAAAATAAAGATAAAGAAAGAAAAGATAAACTACACTTTTACTGTTAACATTTGATAACAAAGGGAAAGTCATGTCTACTTCGGTCCGCAAAATTGTGGTGGTTTGCATGCTTTTGATGTCTTGAGCCCCACAAAACAGGAACTAACTATGTAACTATGTTATCCTAAATTAGTTGCTCACTTACTCCCAATTACACTTTCATCTTGGTCAGGCCAACCAACGACCCCACGTCGTCCTCTCTTAGTGTTTATTTTTTCACTTTTCGCCCTTTTTCCGTGTCAAAGCTAAGCCTATAAATACGGGAACTTGTCCGCTGAGTTGAGCATACACATCCAAGATTCCATTTAACACACTCGCGTACATTCAAAGCAGAAAACAAAGAGCTGATTGTTAGCTACCTCTTCTTCAAGATCATTCTTCAGAATCTTCTTTCCTCATTCTTTAGAATCTCTTTTTCGTTTCAGTTTTAACACCTTTTTCTCTGCCCCTGTTCTTTCTCTTCCTCTATATATAACCTCTGTGTCCAGTCGTTTTTCACACCATCAACCTTCTCCATTCACTACTCATCTCTAGCTATATTCTCTTCTTTGACACAAAGGATATCTTTTTCTTGCTGTTTAACAATGGCTCCAAGCTTAATCAAGATCAACCCTGGAGCTTCAGATGGGGTCGACGGATTTAAACACACTGAGTCGTTTGAGCTCTCTCTTGAAGGGTCAAACTTCACTGCCAATGGCCATATGTTCCTCTCTGATGTCCCTAGTAACATCACAGTCTCTTCCTCATCCCACGTCGTCACCGACAAATCAGTGTCGAACGTCGGATCATTCCTGGGGTTTAAAGCTGAGGAGTCCAAAGACAGGCATGTTGTGTCCATTGGGAAACTTAAGAACATCAAGTTCATGAGCATTTTCAGGTTCAAAGTCTGGTGGACAACTCACTGGACTGGCTCCAATGGCAGAGACCTTGAGCACGAGACACAGATGATGATTCTTAACAAATCGGACCTAGGACGTCCCTATGTTCTTCTTCTTCCACTCATTGAAGGTCAGTTTCGGGCTTCTCTCCAGCCTGGAACCGACGACAACGTCGACATTTGTATGGAAAGCGGGTCGAAGAAAGTCTCCGATTCCACATTTAAGAGTGCTCTCTACGTACATGCGGGCAACGATCCGTTCACTCTGGTGCAAGAGGCCATGAAGGTGGTTAGGGGTCATCTAGGAACATTCAAGCTTTTGGAGGAAAAAACCCCACCAGGCATTGTTGACAAGTTTGGTTGGTGCACTTGGGACGCATTTTATCTTACCGTACACCCTCAGGGCATTTGGGAAGGTGTTAAAGGTCTTGCTGATGGTGGTTGTCCACCTGGGCTGGTGTTGATCGATGATGGGTGGCAATCCATTAGCCATGATGAGGACCCTATCAACAAAGAAGGGATGAATTGTGCGGTTGCTGGTGAGCAAATGCCATGCAGGTTACTGAAGTTTGAAGAGAATTATAAGTTTAGGGACTATGTTAGCCCTAAGAGTTTGGATTCCGGAGCAAAGAATAATAAGGGCATGGGTGCGTTTATTAAGGACCTTAAGGAGAAGTTTAACACAGTGGAGTATGTTTATGTGTGGCATGCACTTTGTGGCTATTGGGGTGGCCTAAGGCCTAATGTGCCAGGCCTGCCGGAATCGGTGTTTATTAAGCCCACATTGTCGCCAGGATTGGAGATAACGATGGAGGATCTTGCCGTTGACAAGATTGTGAATAATGGTGTGGGGTTAGTGCCACCGGAGGTTGTTGACCAAATGTACGAGGGGCTTCATTCACATTTGGAAACTGTTGGGATTGATGGAGTCAAAGTGGACGTTATCCATGTAAGTATCGGTTAATTTTCCAAACTTTTGGTCTTGGATGTTAGGTATTGAACTATGTGCTATGGTTTATTTTGGCTGAGGAGCAGATATGGTTAGTTAGATGATGTTCGTTTTGTGTCAACGTTGAACGGTTGCTACGTCATTAATTTATTAGGATGAGCAATCTAATTGGCGGTACATGTATTGTCGGTCGCTTTGAATGTTTGGAGTAGACGTCTTTGGTCGGCACGTTAGTGAATATCTATACATATCGTTTTCCAATGAATTTGTCTCTCTCAATACGTGTTCATATCTTAAGAAAGAAGAAAGAAAAGTAAAAGAAAAGGGCCCATCCACGTCTTCCCAATAGTCATGCCTCTTTAGATTAATTTCATCTGAAACAAGAACATGTTTTCTTATGCTCTAAAACTAAAATTATACAGCTGAGTTGGGACTGTTTGATTTATATGGATTTCTGATCTCATGATGACGTTGTGCCCGTGGGGTGGTGTAGATACTGGAAATGTTGTGCGAGAACTATGGGGGCAGGGTGGATCTAGCGAAGGCATATTTTAAGGCATTAACAGCCTCAGTGAGGAAGCATTTCAACGGCAATGGTGTAATTGCTAGTATGGAGCACTGCAACGATTTCATGTTTCTTGGGACAGAGGCCATCTGCCTTGGCCGTGTTGGTACGTAATTACTTAATCATATTCATTTCCTCACACGTTAACAAAAAGGAAACAGTTCCTTGTCGTTGTTGAAGTCAAGGATTTGGTCGGTCTCTTTTTCTTTGTCTAATCCAAAGAACTAATAATAATGACACTGGCATCCATTCAACTGAAATGGTCTTCGGAGATGCAACGCGTACACGATAATGACGAAAAGTCATAATTAATCCCTTTCTACTGCCTCCGAGCGAGAGACCTGTCGTTATTTGTATTTAGTGAGATGTTGACTTTTCTTAATGTTGTTTGCATTTGCGTACGCTCTAGGTGATGACTTCTGGTGCACTGATCCATCTGGTGATCCAAATGGTACATTTTGGCTCCAAGGCTGTCACATGGTACACTGTGCCTATAACAGCTTGTGGATGGGCAACTTCATACACCCAGATTGGGACATGTTCCAATCAACTCACCCTTGTGCGGAGTTTCATGCTGCTTCCAGGGCAATTTCTGGTGGTCCTATTTATGTCAGTGATTCCGTTGGCAAGCACAACTTCCAGTTGCTCAGACGACTTGTGCTGCCGGATGGCTCGATCCTCCGGTGCCAGCATTATGCACTTCCAACTAGGGACTGCCTCTTTGAGGATCCTCTTCATGATGGCAAGACCATGCTCAAGATTTGGAACCTTAATAAGGTCTGTAATATTAGTAGTACTAGATTGCCAAGTTTTTTATCATTACTTCTAACGTATCTATGTTTTACAACAGTTCACTGGAGTCATTGGAGCATTTAATTGCCAAGGAGGAGGATGGTCCCGAGAAACCAGACGTAACCAGTGTGCCTCGCAGTTCTCTCACAGAGTTTCCACCCTAACCAACCCTTTAGAAATTGAATGGAACAGTGGAAAAAATCCAATTTCCATTGAAGAAGTGCAAGTATTTGCCATGTACATGTCTCAGGCCAAGAAGCTACTTCTTTCCAATCCATATGAGAACATTGAAATTGCATTGGATCCCTTCAACTTTGAGCTTATTACTGTGTCTCCAGTTGCCACCTTAACCTTAGCACACAAGGCAGTCCAATTCGCCCCCATTGGCCTGGTGAATATGCTCAACACCGGTGGTGCCATCCAATCCCTGGTTTACGATAGTGCCAATGGTGGGTCGCTGCGAATTGGCGTGAAGGGTTCTGGTGAAATGAGGATCTTTGCATCAGAGAAGCCTAGAGCTTGCAGAATTGATGGACTAGATTCTGCATTTCAATATGACGAGTGCATGGTGGTTGTTCAATTGCCATGCTCTGATCCCTCATCCCCGTCTATAGTTGAGTACTTGTTTTAGAATATGAATATCTAGGCTTTGGTATTATGATTGTCATCATAAACTTCATCCAGTATTAATTATATATGTAAGTGTTCTTAAGATTTAAGCATAACTAAGGGATATAACAAAATGTATACTTTCTGATGATTGGGTTGAATTTTAGGACCATTAACTTTAATTAATCATTTTCAAAGATGAGACTTGCAATTTTCCTTCTATTGTCCTAATAAGATATGCTAAAGCAGTCAACTCGGACCAAACTTCATACTGCTGGGTCACAATTGTTCTAATAAGTTTAGTTTTGTAATTGAAATTGAATTAGTAGTATCTATACTACCGTCGTACGGATATTATACTACGTCACTCAAAGGATGACTCAAACTTGAACAACTCAAGTCCAATAGATAAATCATATGTGCCTTGTGTCTATGGACAACCTACTACCTTACTACCTGCAACCTCAAAACTCATTGTTTTACTTTTACTCCATTTCATAATAATAACTCAACGCTTGCAGTAACCAATGACCTACTTGTTATCTAATGCGGTAATGCCCGTTAATTTAGTACAAAGTACCCCCTTTGGGCCCGAATCATGCTTTCTATTATTAGGGTTGAAACTTGAACCACACATTTTGAATTTGGTCCATTTCTTTTAAGTGTTTTTAAATAAAAGTTTAACATTCTTTAAAAGATATTATTTAGAAAAAATCTTTTATTTTAAAAAAATTAATTTATAAAATAATTTATTTAAAATATATATTTTATATATGTATTTAAAAAATAACAACAAAAAAACAAAGAAACCTTATTTACTACTTTCTGAAGTAAGTAAAGAAACTTATCTCCAAACACAAATATCTTCCTTTAGATGTATTTATTGAAGGGAAATTTATTTTCAACAAAAAGCAAATCAGATATTCATATCCTATTTAATAAAAATAATTATTATGATTGAAACCTTCTATAAATTTAAAAAAAATCTCTCAATACAGGATATGAATACATCACAATTTATGGACAAGAAGATAAGGAATTTCATTGCTGCTTTTACTCAATTGTCACTTATTTAGTACTAAAGTCTAATGAAAATGGACCACCCATATACTAACACAAACGATGGTTATTTTGGTTGCAATGATGTTATCAAGAAGGACGAGATCCTTGCTAACTATGATTTCCACTCAATTTTTCCCATTGTTGATAGGTTCAATTTAGACTCTTCTACCACTTTCGATAGAAGGTCGATGTTACGAAATAATGATAAACATAAGAATACAAAGGGAATGGTTGCAAGAGGGAATTAGGAAACAAAGAGAGAGGGAGAAAGTTAAGAATAATTGTTATTTAATTTTGAAAAAGATGTCGGGTTGTTGCATGGCATAGACTTGTGAGCCTTTCCCCTGTCCATATACAACATTGTCTATAACAAATTGTAAAGAACGAAACTATATCATTTTAAGGATATCATCATGTAGAGTCTAGATGACAACTTTTCCCTCCTATTACTACGGGTTGTGATTCTCACCTTCTGCATATTTTCTTCTTTGGTAACAATATCTCTCCCTTTGAAAACCTTGTCCACAAGGTTGGCATCAGGTTTGTGATTTTGTAACTTAGATAGAGATTCCCACGATGACTGGCCAATCGACTGTAATAGTACTTGCGTCATGATATAAGCTTGTGAGCTTTTCTCCTATGGCCATGCATATCGTTCTCAATAACAAACTATAAAGAACAAAAATACATCATTTAAAGGTATCATCATGTAGAGCCTAAACAACAACGTTTCCCCCATGTTGCTATGGGTTATGGGTTCCTGCATTTTGCATGATTTTTTCTTTAGTAACAATATCTGCCCCTTCGAAAACCTTGGCTACAAGATTGACATCAAGGTTTGATTATGTAGCTCAAATAGATAATCCTATCTAGCCTCCTCTAATGAACGACCAATCCATTATAATAGTACTTGCATCATGGGTCAATTATGATGTTTTACAATTTGATAATTCATAACAACTTTAGTATGCTTGTTATTACAATGTGCCATTGATAGTAACTACACAAAGATGTGTGTTCCTTCTGCAATGCACTTCTTTAATTGTGACGTATGTAAGGTCGAGTAAATGGTTGATCATTCAAGGAATGCTAGCTTGTAGGTGACTGACCCCCTTTTTTCCATAATGGAATATGGACTATAGTGTAGGCGACTAACCCCTTTTTTTCCATAATAGAATATGGACCATAATGCAGAAGTGATAACTTCTAATGGATCATTCTTTATGGTCACTATTACCTGTACAGTCAAAGATTGAGGAACATAAGATCTCACACTTTAAACTCTTGATTAGTCGTTTTGTGATCTATGAGCTTCTTTATATATTTTTGGGCCCTTTGGATGTGGAATTTAGCTAAAGCCAATGCCACCTCTTTGTCTTTCATTATCTAATTGACTATCAAGTTTCGAGAGTCTCCTATGAAATAAAGTACATAGATGAGTGAAGGTACCCATATAATAATTCAAATGGCGTGGAATCATTAGTTACATGAGATATAGTGTTATAACACTACTCAGCCAAGAAAACCTACTCCACTCATCTTATTGGAACATCCTCATAGAAACACCTCAGATATGTCTCCAACGTATAGTTCATCGCTTCAGTTTGTCTATCTGAATGAGAATAGTAAGTGGTGGAAAACTCAAGACTAACCGCTTATAACTTGAAAAACTCCCTCCAAAATTTCTTAAGAAAAGTGTGTCATTGTCACTCACAATACTCTCACACATTCCATGTAACTTGAAGATATGATCGAGAAATAATCACTCCATATCTGCTGCTATGATCGGGTATTTAATGGGTATGAAATAATTGTGCTCACCGAAACGATCAGCCATCACCATCACTCATGTTCTTTCCTATAAGGATGGAAGGCCTTCTACGAAGTTTATGCATATCACCTTCTAGCAACCTTCAGATATAAGAGTTGGTTATAACTTCCTGAGATACTGCATATTATTATGTTTACTTTTCTAGTAGGTTACACACATTTTTAAATAATTCCTCAAATCGTTACTCATTCCCTTTCAGTAGAACACATTTTACAATCTCTTGAACGCCATTGTTACCCCTAATTCATCTTTATAAGGCTCATCATGGCTTAGGGATGAGTTTCTTGTGCAACTCCTTATCGAACCCAATTGCTAATCTCCCCTTTCAGTGCAATAATCCTTCTCATTATCATCATCATACCCCGAAGTCCCGCACTGAAGCAGGGTCTGGGACAATAACCCTTCTCATTGTTCATAATTATCTGGGATGAGGACCCCCTTCTTCCATGAATTTTATGATGTCTTAAACTGTGGTGTCTCTTTCTCAATTATTTTTATTTCTTCCAAAAGCTTAGTGCAGACATGAGATACAATTAAAATGAGGATCTTAATGCTTATTAACCTCAATCGTGCCTCTGCCATTTGATTCTCCTTTCCACTTTTACACCATTTCAAAGTCATGACCAAAAAGTTTTGGAAGCCACATTTTTTGGAACTTAGAAGGGAGTGGAGATTAGTTATTTTGAACTTTAATGATTGGTCTAAACCTGGAATCTCTTGCCACTAAGGTAGTGATGCCATTGCATGATTGCCTTAATGATTGTTAAAAGTTCCTTCTCATACATTATTAAACCTAAGTATTTGTTAACTAACGCCTTGCTCAGATGGACTATCAAGTGTTTGTCCTACAATAGCATTGCTATGATGTCCTTATTGTAAGCATTTACCTCTAGAACAAAGGGCTGAGAGAACGTAGCATTATTAGAACTAAGGTTGATATGAGGACCTCTTTTAGTTTTTAAAGGATAATTGTTGCCTTTCCCCTAAGGCCCATTTATTAGTTAGTTGAGTCTTCAACAACTCATTCAAACGCTAGGCATGTTGGGCATAATTCTAGATGAACCCCCTGTAGTAACCTGTAAGCCTAAGAAATTCTTAAAGTTCTTTCAGTGGTCTAGGTACCAATTAGTTTTAGACCATTTCCACTTTCTCGTTGTCTGAATATCTCTTTCATCAAATTTTGTAAGTTGGAGGACACGTTCGTTAACCTGATTGGCATTTCAAGGAACTTGTGGTGTCCTATTATAAAAATAATTGGTGAAAACAAATAAAAATTATTCATAAAAGTATACATATAAAATTTATCAAAGATTAATCTAATATGTTAAACTCAAACAAAGTAGAAATAAGTCAAACAATGTCTTATAAAAGATCCATACTAGAAAAAATAAATAAATTATTAAACAATTATTTTTCGAATAGGATGGTAGGATGATCCATTGTTATACATGAAGCCATATCTGTAGAAAATAAAGAATAAAAAGAGTTAGACTCATTATTTCTCTTTTAATTGAAATTTTTTTATTTGTATATTAAAATAAGGTAAAGTAAATTACATTATCTGATTCAATTTGTTAAAGTTCTTAAAGTCTCTCTTCCACGTAAAGAGGAGCTTGTAATTTTCTCAACCAATCTAATCCACAAACAAGAGCCTCCACCATCTTTGTAGTAAGAGAGCTACGAAATGAATCAAGCACTCGACCTCCTGTACTAAAAGCCAACTCAGATGCAACAATGAGGGAACGAACTGCTCTACTAGAGCTTATTGATTAAAATAATAATAAAACTATTCTTCTAACATCATTAAATCTTATTTTATTATGTTAAAATAAAAATAATAATAATAAGCTAATAAACATAAAAAAAAGTATCCTTTTTTCTTATTGCAACTTAGTGTAGAAAATGCAATTCATATCATAGTTAAAACTTCAAATATTATATTATAAAAAGCGCAGCTGTATAAAAAAATACAATCTCATAATCTATTACTAAATCAACTCATTTTTCATTTCTTTCTAATAAATAAAACTATGTTTGTATTTGTATAAGACAATATTATTATATTCTTATTATTTATTAGCAACTATATTATATATTTTTAAGAATCAGTATTACTTGCTTGT
>JANZLX010000008.1:10440923-10467423 GCA_025531955.1 Erythroxylum orinocense
ATTCTATGAACATGACTTAATCCCCTGTGTCAAAATTCTCTATATACATATTTAAATGTACGAACAAGTTCTAAAATAAAAATCAGATGTCAAGAAATTTCTTTTAAGGAAAAAAAAAGTAGTCCCAACTCATAGTGTCTCTATTACATCCAAGGTCGCGTAGCTGCAAAACAAATTACTAAACATAAATGTTGCAAAGTTCATGTTTTATATTAAGAATAATATTGTTGACGTGTAATAATAGGAAAAAAAAGAATTAAAGAAAAAAAAAGAATTTTTACTTTTCTTGGATCAAAATAAATCAAATGAGGAAACGCATGAATGATATTTCATATGGCTAATTAATTCATTTTAACCCAAAAAATGCCTCATTTACCTTAATTTTAGCAACATCAGATAACCCTCCTACAGAAAATCGGAAAAACTTTCGGTTCAAAGCGCATGCAATTGAGCGACCTATGCTAGTTTTGCCAACTCCAAGTGGACCAGAAAGTCAAATGATTTTTCATGCAATGTATTTGAGGAAATTAGAAACTCTATTTTGTATTGGTTTTAATTGACAGAGATTCTGATATAAGCACACTTAAATAGATATATGAAAAGGAAAAATGAAATCAACTGATGTCTTTTATCTTCAAAACATTCAACCAACCTCGTGAGATTCCTTTGAGTTTTCCAACCCCAATAAATTCCAATTTGTAATAGGTTATATGTAAAAAGATTCAAAACAATGATGTAATTTTTTGTTTACCAAATCTACAAATATTTGCATCTTTTTCAATAATATAAGAGTACTTTAAATATTTTGCCCCCACTTAAAATAATTTCTAGATCCGTCCCTGGCGATACGTACCATATCTAAAGTCATATACTAAGTGAGCCCTTGTTTTATCTTTGCAATTGGAGTACATATATATATGGAATTGATTTTTTTTAGGACGGAAGAATCACAATCGTTATTCTTTGGATGCATATAAGTAAACTTTTAAATTGATGCAATAGTCTATAAATTAAGTGAATCGAGTATTCCGCGTTAAGAGTGTTAATGGAGATATATATAAGATTCACTTCTAATTCTAAATGATTTGGCCTTGAAGTTCCAGATGCAAGGAAAAAAAAAAAGGACTACATTGTTTCAGAATTCCCTTAGGTCTTATCACAGTATGTCAATATCCCTTGTATCTGTTCTCGTCAACAATACGGGAAAGAGAGGAAAGAAAAGAACTATTGGGCTATGGTTGGTGACCTATGTAAGCGCAAAATGACAATTCAAGTGGCAGGCCTAATTATCCAAAAGCAATCGGTGATCAATGTCATGGGCTAGTGAAATTTGACAAAAACCTTAAAAGCCCATGCTTAATCTATAAAGTCTGGGGGTTGCGCTCTTCTTCTGCATTTACATAAACCCTAACCTGTCAAGGCGTTTCAGTGTAGCCTTTGTCTTCCTTTGAAATATTTTTTATTCTGCTTTTTCGGTTAGTATTTCTACATTGTAGGTTCCACAGAATTTCTTGAATTTATCTCTTGTTTTAAAAGTTTTGATCTTTAACTGGGGCGAAGATGAAGAGTGCTTATTATTCTGACACCTCTTGTATGAGAAGGGCTATTTTCCCTTTCGGAAAAGGCTCTTCGCTGAGCATAGACAGCAACTCTCTGAGCCCTTTTTGTTTAAATTTCCGCAAACTGCGTTCTTAATCTGTTTTTATTGGTTTTGTTTTACGCATGGGAACGCTTGAAAGTTGAAATTGATCTATCTCTTTCTTCCTTTTCTTTTGCGTAGTTCTGTGGGATCGGAGAACGGAAATTGAAATAAAATCCAAGAACTTCAGCAATGTCCTTTGTTGAATTTATTGTGGCTTATATCTTAATGGTCAGTGTGAAGGATTCTTTCAGCTAAACAGGATGAACAAAAATTGCTGGTGTCGAGAGTCCCACCGGAAACCTCATTGCCAATATGGGGATTGTTGGGGTCTCCCTTGCATCTTTCTTTTACTTGAAGCGTTTTGCTTGTCTCTCGTCTGTCGTCTATTTCATCTTCTTTTGTCCTTTACATGAATTCGAATGCTTAGTTATATTATATCCCGCACACCTCTCATACGGGAAGGACTTGTTTCAAGATCTTCAGAGTGCAAACACCAGAGTTTCTCCAAGCTTTACTGATTTCCCTTCAACTCTTTTTACTTTTGTTTTTTTAATTTTCGGTGTCGAAATGTCTCTGTTGTAGTTGATCAAATCCGGAAAAGGTGCGTTCTTTTGGCATTTAAACAGTTACCTAACCTTATCGTTGTATGCAAAGAAAAGTGACAGCCTCTCATGCATATCAGCTCTAACAGAGAATTAGTTTCTGTTCTTGGAAGTCTCCAAAAGATGTTGCTATGACCAGGATGAGCGTTGTTCAATCCTCTGTTGCATATTTTAACCCAACAGCTGGCCTGTTTGACAGGCTGGGTAGTTTAATGTAAGTGGTAAAGCTTGCATTAGTCCCGGCGAATTGTATAAGATAAACGTTCCTATACCATAGCATCTCTTTTTTGGTAATTGACAATCATCTGTAATCTTCTTCTCAAGTTTATCATTGGGTTCATGACAATCACAAGAGATGTGATTACTTTAAGCCACCAGAAAGCATGCTCCATTTTTCATTCTCTCAAAACTTACAACTAGGAAAACAGCACTACTAGGATTCCTAACGTTGGTTGTAACAACTTCGAAGTGATCTAGACATGAGGTTGAAAAGTTTCCTGTTTGATATATTAAATCGAGCTGGAATGTAGTTGGATGAATATCCACATATCTTGTTTGCGTGAATTCCAACCTCTAGAGCCAATCTTTCTCCTTCAGCCTGGCTCTCAATGACACGGTCAAAGCAAATATATCTGCCAGATGCTGTCTTGTTTATATTTTGAAACACACATGCATGTGCTTCTGCTAGCTTGATCACATCCACAGTTGCTAGCAGCCCGTTTGCAAACATTTCTTGAGCTCCTGAATTTCGTTGTCCTAGTTAGGATGTATCAACAATGCTGCTAATGCTGAAAGAACAGAAAATGGAGCCAATACCTTTCAAATAAGCAATTGTGGCTGTTGGGTTTCTGTGCAAGAATTTGGGGCCCGTTATAAGACCTGGACAAATAGTGACGAGTTTTAACCCATATTCCTCTGCTGTTCTCCATGCAGCTTTCTCCGCTCTCAGCTTGCCTAGAGCATACCAGAGCTGCATATAGCATGGAATTTTTCATTCAAAATGGAAAAGCAGAAATGCAGAAAATTTGAAAGATGTACCTTTCTGTCAATGCAAAGTGATTCATCACTCCAGGATTCATGGTTGATTACAGATGAGATATTCTGCGGACTATCATCCCTCCACACACAAGCCAAAAGCGAAGATGTGAGTACACAACTCCTCACAGAGGACGTTCTAGCACATCCCTTGATGACATTTTCACTGGCTTTCACTTCTATATCTGCCATTGCTTTCTAAAATAACAAACAGTAATTATATTACTCAACACAAAATTAAGAGATAATGACCCTTCTGCCAAAACTCAACTATTGACTTCCAGTGACTTATCTGACCAATATGTCAAATGTTTATAAAGTCTTTTAAAAACAAAGGATTAATTAGTTGGATAGTAGTGGTAGCATAAATGTGAATCATGTGACAAGTGTGTTAAAATGTTTATTAGGTCAAAAGTCGCCAAAGTTTATATTAAGAAGAAAAAAACATATCATTAGCTTATTCTCCGTCACTACCATAATAGCAGTAGCATTGTTAAGAATCACATGGAAGTAAGTGAACTAGACAGTGATTTCCAACCAACGTTTTAATAGCGCACAGTCAACAGTGGAAGAACACATCAATATAATCAGTCACCATTCCCGGTACAAAGGTACCTTTAAACCAGAGGACTCCTATCCTATGTCACCTATTCATACGGAGTATTAGACACAAGTTTCCACCAATTCACCAATTATTGAGGGCATTTATTATGTCGAACAACCAGATTGACAAGTATTGCAAATACGGCAAGGTGGTAAAACTTAGGCAGATGTTTTATTAGCCAAAACTAAGCATCTGTTAATTTCCACGACAAAAAAGAATCAACAGGTTCATTTTAGTCAAACAGTTGCATCTGTAACTTAAATGTCGGGTAGTTAGATCCATTGGAAGTTGGCTTCGAACTGGGAAGAAGTTAGTCCCTGAACCTAACGTTCGAAAAAGACCCATCATGTGGTATGACTCAGATTTGACCATAAATCTCTCTTATAGTTTCACCTTTTATTTATCTTATCACCAAACTTCTGAACCACAAATTGGCATAATTCAAAGTCTGGGAGACCAATTGTGCCGAGACAAGTCACCTTTAGTTCAATTTTAAGCTAGATGTCCAATGCAGATGCTACCTTTAAGAGTCCTGTTCTCTATATAAGAATTGGTGGATCCGCTGTCCCTATCCTTGCCATTACTAAAATTCTATGAACATTGAAAAACGCCATTTGATAGAATTGTCTCCATATCTTTTCCCAATATCATTGGAGTTAATAACAAAGCGAAATATAAATATGACCATAAAATATTTTTCTAGAGGACGGAGACTCACGGTGTAGCCAGAAAGGCCAGCGGGGTCAGTAAATGCAGAGGTGTGGAACACGCCACGACATCCTTCAAATGCTTCCGACAAGCTGCCAACATCTGTCAGCTTTGCAAGCACTGCATTGAACCTTCTGTTACCTGATCTCATCTCCATTGACCCCTCTAACTCCCTTAGTTTTTCCATGTCCTCTGCAATTTCCAACCAAACATACAAGCTTCTGCTTAGTTGAATATCAACAGTGATCTGGGAAGTTGTAATCTATGCTCTATGATATATTGTAAAAAAGAATTGGCTGTAGATTTTTTATCATTGGGTTATACATACTTACATCATGATTACAACCAACTAAGCCTTGCAAGATCCTATATTTCAGATGGTCCACCAAAATTATGTTGGAACAAATTGTTAAGTCCCCTGTTTTCGCTACAAAACTTGAAGCAGAAATTGTTTTCACAATTCGTAACCCATCGTCTGTGACGGTAACCTTGGTGATTAACAGAGTCTAGATTAATTTGAACTCCATTAAATTTGTGGCGTGAAAAGAAGTCGAATTGTTTGAGAAGTGAATTCTATGGGACTAGAGGAAACACCTGTGCGCCAATAAAGTGAGAGCTGGAAGAGTTTACCCAAAGATAATCTCTCCCCAGTCATAACAGAGACCTAAAAGGCCAACAAATTATACACACTCGATTTTTCCAAATACTCTGTCAATAATCTTGTTTTAGCCAAACTTTCCCGATATTTAAAAATTCAGAACTAAAAGAGGCTACTCATTACGCAATCTCAAACTAAATAAACATTTTGGGGGCGGACAAGGAAAACGAAAACCTCAAGCTTACGTATACATAATCTTTATAGTGACTTCACGAATAGTATACCTTAACGAACACGCTCATTAAAATGTAAAAGAACATAACTTGACTACACAGTGATGACATGAACTAAACAAACAGAAAAGGAAGATAGTACCTTCATTGTCGACGATGATCCGAACAGAGTATCCACGAGACAAAAGCCGGTCGACGATGGCAATACCCAGAAAGGAAACACCACTGGTGACGCAAACAAGCTGCTCTCTGCAATCATCAATCTCCATAGACGAAGTTCGCAGCAAGCCACTAAACTCTTCCTCATCTTTTCTTCTGTTAAGCCCTGCACATGCCACCAACATCCTCTGGAACTCATCTATCTCCAATTTCTTGCTCTCTTCCGTTGGTATGAACCCCATATGTATGACCAAGCGAAGTAGTCCTTTCGCAGCTTGATTGTCTTCCCCCGTGTTGCTACGGCTTATTGAAATAGGTTTATATAAGGGACTTTATTGATTGTTGGATGTGATACATACATTAAGAGAGAAAGATGGTGGACAAGGAGACGTGTCAATACAAAGACATGAAAAAAGCAAAGATGCACACTTTGAGCTTTTGTAGGGAAAGCATTGTGAAAGATGTTTTCATTGGCATTCGGCTCATGGAAGCTTGTAGCTCTCTCTGCTCTAAAGCTTAATGGCTCATATCCAAAGAGTCGTAAGACTCAAATAATAATATTGCTCAAAGGCGCAATAATTAAATAATAAAGAAAGAATTCATCTGTCAAATAAATTGATTAAAATGAAATTAAGCATAAAGATTTTGTTTTGTAGTGGGATCTAATTAAGTTGGTTGAAAAAGAGGCTCGGCTCGGCTCGGCTAGGCTAGAGCCAGTCAGTCAGTGGAGCAGGTCTGTTAAAATAATTCCGGAGGAAAGGCTCACATGTTGAATGGCCAGTAGGCACGGGGCATGGGCTACTCCCTCACACTACCTGACCCCGAAGGTTAGTTGGGTCATTTCATGGTGCTAGCGTCACATGCCTGTGATAGAGGAAATTGTCAAGGACCCGTAACGGTCTGAGATTACGTGCGATGGTGGAAATTCTGGCTTTCACCTCGTGATTGCTGTGGACCCATCTGGAAATTGTACTTCGTCTAAAATGCGCTCATGTCCACACAATCTCCTTCGACTCCAGTTATCCACGAGGTCACAATTCTCGTTTCACCTCCGCCTCCTCTTCCGTTTCTAGAAGCTTATTTCTATTGTTACTCTCCATCTCCACTGAATGTTGCACTAAAAAACAAATCTCCAATGAGGCAAGATGTACTACTATTATTAAAAAAAAAATGTTATTCCAAGCACAACTTCCTGTCAAATGTAGTGTTTACACAAGGTCTATCCTGTGGAGTGAGTCAAGAAAGGCGGACTTTGGGTTCTAAAATGGAGCAGGCGACTCCATCAAATGATTACCTTGTTTTGGGTTCTAAAATGGAGAAAGGTCTCTGTTCTAGTTAGTGATTACCTTGTTTACTCAGAAATAGTTCTTTATTGTTCCACTGTATTTTCTCAAATTCTCAAACGCGCTCATCTTCCTTTTGTCTAAATCTTGTTTAGAGATCTTGAAGATTTATCCTTTCAATTTTTGGGTCTCCCTCAACTGGTCTTGATGGATTGCTTTGGGGGCGGCCATAAACAAATCTAGCTCCTTAAAAAGCAATAAGAGGTAGAAATATCATTGATAAAAACTAAAATGTCAAAAGAAATACAATAAATGCAAAAAAAAAAATGTTGAATTAATAGCAATCAAGCTTTCCAAATATCCTAGTCCCTACCAATGACATTAAAAATTTGGTGGACTCTCGTATGTATGC
Source organism: Erythroxylum orinocense (assembly GCA_025531955.1). Classification (NCBI taxonomy): domain Eukaryota; kingdom Viridiplantae; phylum Streptophyta; class Magnoliopsida; order Malpighiales; family Erythroxylaceae; genus Erythroxylum; species Erythroxylum orinocense. The sequence goes on from JANZLX010000008.1 coordinate 10,448,200, forward strand.
GACATATTTAATTAAACTCTTTTAATCTATAGATTGTATAAAGCAAGTGTACTTACCATTTTATAGCGTAGGCTTAGAGTATTAGGTGTCAATCTCACAGAGATTGTGAGTGCTAGTGATGACTTTTTTTCTATCATCTAGCTGACAATTAAGTTGATGATGATAATTTAAATTTAAAATAAAATAAATTAAAAACAAACAAACACGAGTAAAGAAATTAAAAAGTGAAAAATCAACCAATAGAACAATGGTACCTAGATTTCAAATCCTTCCTAGGACTTCTTAGGCAAGCATGATGTCGCTATCAAGTTTATTTTAAAGTTCACTGAACCGTGAAAATTACTTAATTATGCTAATAGCACCTAATTATAGTTAATTAATTAAAATCTCTTTCTTATTAAAACCTTTAGAATTGCATTAATCGATTAATGAATTATTTTATTAGATTTGACCCTAATTTGAAGCATTTATATCGACATATCTTTAAGTTTGCATGCAACTCCTTTCAACTATGTTAGATCTATTTATGTACTAAATTTTTCAATCTCGATTACATGAAATAATATGTTAGCAATATTAATTCAAGAATGAATATTAACACATACTTGAATCAATAACTCCTTTTAACAATTCTTGATTTATTAATATCTTCAAGGATTTTTCACTTGCATGTCTTAAGCGCATATGCCACAACCTAGCTGCTTCTAGTTCTTGATCATCATTAGAAGCTGTTGTTGTTCCAATAAATGCATTACCTTGATAATAATACATGTCATTGTTTCTTCGAATTCCTTTCATTACCACAAATGCACCAAAGATGACTTTTATTATTCCATTTGCTGCATTTATAATGTAGCCCTTTGATTATGAGACTCCCACAGAAATGAGATTTTTCGTCAAACTTGGCACGTATCCTACATCTGTCAGAGTTCTGGTTGTTCCATTATGATTCCTTAAGTAAATTGAACTAATCCTATTTGTTATGCAGGGATTGTCATTTGCTGTGTAAACAACTCCACCTTCTAGCTCTCTAAAATTAGAGAGCCAATCTTGATTGTGACACATGTGATGGCTACAACCTAAATCGAGCAGTCATGGACCAAAAGAGCTTATTGAGGATATAACAACTAATGAAAGATCTGAGTCTATATCTTCACACTCAGCAACATTCAAATTTGCAACAACCTTTCTCTTATTAGGCTTGTTTTTATTCTTCAGCTTTAGAAAATAATTTTTTCAGTGCCCTTTTTCCTGACAAAAGTCACATTCATCTTTGCTCAATTTGAACTTTAGCTTTGATCTCCCTTTCTTTCCTTTAATCTGGCTCTGCCAATGGCCTCTGACTACCAAAGCTTTTACTGCTCCACTTGTATGTTCTTCCTTTATCTTCCTTCTCAGTTCATAATTGTACAAAGCAGCTATAACTTTACTAAGAGACACATCAACCTTCCTATGAAGTAGAGTAATTTCAATAAACTCAAACTCTTCAGGAAGGGACCCCAACAACATCAAAACCAGATCTTCACTATCAAATGTCACATTCAAATTCATTAAATCAGTAACTAACTAATTAAGACTGGTGATGTAATCATTTATAGTGGTACCCGAAACATAAGAGAAACGAAACAATCTCTTCTTCATATAAAGCTTATTATGACTACTCTTCTTTAGGAATTTCTCTTCCAATGCGTTCTACAATTTAAATGCAGAAGTTTCCATCAAGAAAGCATACTTTTGCTCTCTGGAAAGACACAATTGAATTGTATCACATGTCAAACGATTTATAGTCTTCCAATCTTTCTCCTCAACATCATATGGTTTCTTTTCTTCAATAGCAACGTCAAGACCTTACTGAAAAAGGGCGTCTTGAACCTCACTTTGCCACATACTGAAATGACCCGTATCATAAAAAATCTCTACCGCAAATCTTACATTTGTTATAGCATTCCTTGCTAGAATAGACGAGGTAGAAGCTGTCGACTTGGTTGGTACGATTGTATCTTTTATTTGTCATCTCTGCTACAATTTCTATTCAATATCTATCAATGTGAGATGCCAATAGTCCAAGGAAAAATCTTTTCTGATGTGAAAGATCAGACCATGCTGCATCCAAAGAGCATACTAAGAAAAACCTTGGCTCTGATACTAATTATTGTGAAACTGAGTTAATTTCTAGCAATAATAACAAATTTACCTCGAGTACTATTACCTAGGTGAATATAGTATGAACGATTGTACTAAAAATCACACCAAGTAAATTATTAGAAAAGATGAGAGAAGTTACAAATAATCCCATTTAAAATCTAATTGCATAGTCAGAATTTTTCTAGACATGTAATTTAATAACACAATAATTTACTACAACTATACATCAAGAAAAGACAATAATTCCTATACAAAATTTTCACTATTTTTATGAAATAATACAAGTGGAATATTATAAAAGAGATAAAGAAAGACAAAAACTTTTGGGGTGATTAATAAGATGAAGAGACCCTTCTTTTTATGACTTAGGAGGCTCTTCCATTATTGTGTTTCGAATTTAAACATATGCCAATTAGTCAACAAAAGATTCAATTTTATGTTTACAATCTACTCCCATGTGAATTTGATATCTCAGTTTGCAATTATTGCCGACAAGAATCAGAAATCAGAATCGTACATACGAGTCTACTTGCAGTTGGCCTGAAACAAGTGTGTGAGGACAAAGTAAATCATAAATAGATTTTCACTCTGAAATAACAATGCTACCCTTTATCCATCTTAAGTCTTAACATGTAAATAAGAAGTTTTATGTTGATAAATTTAACACCACCAATCCTCATGAATGTTTGAAAAATGTCTGATTTCACGCACAAGGAGACATAATTCTTAATCTTATGAATGAACCATTCAACTAGCAAAATAGCCTTTAATTATAAAAAATTATGTTGACTAAAATTAACAGAATTTATATATATAATTAATGTTTGGCTAATCTGAATTAAAATTAAAATTAAAATATAAAACTCTCATATATTTTTGTTTAAATTAAAATTTAACACAAACTTTAAATCTGTCCCTCCACCTTTCTATTTTTCTGATCTCATACCAAAAAAAGGATACAAGACCTATTCCCCCTCCTCTTTTTTTTTTTATTTTTGGGACTTTCCAACCAAACGACCACGGTATCATCGTCGGCTGTCGTGAACGACCTCGTTGCTGGCTACTCCTAGCCACAGCACTTGGTTTCCTCGTTCCTAGTATAATCATTGATCAATCTCAATCAGCGTACCAGTCATTACAGTTCACCCAACAGAAAAGATACATCAAGTCCATTGTTGCATATTGTCGGCGTGAGATACGTTTTGAAATGGTAAAATTACAAAAACTAACTCGCGCTGGACAGGGACAGGGTCATGGGACAACACCAATTTCCTACCAAATTGGGTTTGGGTCTCATCTTATCTTATGGGATCTAGTTGGATTAGGCTTGTTCAATTCAGAGTGAAAGGCTCAAGCTACGGAAGCTACATAGAAGATGCACTGCTTCCCTATCCTTGTTTTAACATTTGCTTAATACTTTTCCAAAGCTTAATCTTTTCTTACTATTTAATTATAATTTTTAAACTTATTTTTTTATTTTTATTTTTAATAAAATATATTTATTTAAGTTTTTAATTTCTACTTTTTTTTTAATTTTTAAAACTTATAAAAATTAATTTTGTCTTTGTTTTCACTTTTTATTATAATATAATTTATTATAAAATAAGTATATTATTTATTCATTAAACATTATTTATCAGTTATGATTAATATAATTTTTATATTTACTTTAAAATTTTAAAAATAAAAATATTTTAAAATCTAGTCATTATTTAGTTAATATACTTTAGATTTAAAATATCTTAAGATATAACTTTCAAATAAAAGTAGTTTTAATAATTAAATATATATGAACAAAATCTAATAAAGTATAACAAACATATATATATATATATATATATAATTAAAATTTATTTATTTATTTTTGAAATTTTATTTAATAATTACATAAAAACAGTTTAAAGATAAAGCTTTATAATTTTTTCAGACTTTGCATCTTAATGAAAATTCTATGGAACAGTTATATATTTAATTATTATTAATAATAAAATATAATTACGTTAAGAATAATAATAAATATATAAGTTTTTGTTTTGTTTTAAAAAATAAAAATAAAAGAAAACAGGAGGACCAAATTGAGATATGTGTTTGCCTTTGCCACTAGTCGGTGCTTCTATTTAAATGCCCAATCACTGCATTCATTCGCAAGATTGGACGCCGTCCAAAGTCCTCTGAGCAGATCTAGACGGTCGTCGTTGGCGAGCTTTGGAAGTTGGACTTCTCGTTTACGATATTGGTATATCCTTTTGATCTTCTTTTATCTGATTCTTCAATGAATTGTAGTTAAAGTTTAGATTTGGTAGGGTTTGAATCGGTTTGAATAGTTGATGCGGTTAGGGTTGGTCAAGATTGACAACTTTATTTGGTGGTAATTACAACTTTATTTGGTGGTAATTCCCTGGTTTTTGTTGGAAAGGGACAGCTTTCTACGTTGAGCTGAGTTGAGTTGTTCTGCGACCTTCAAGGGTTAAGGTTAGGGTTAGTCAAACTGAGGAGTTTTTTAAATTAAATATTCCATCTTTGATTGTGCTCTTACACTTTCAGCTAGGTTTTCGTTACGAGCCCGTGTCTGTTTTATTACTTGTACTTCAGGGGAATAATGAAACTTTCGTTTTCAATCCCTTCAAAATCATCCAAATCGGCCCCCATACCTAAACCAACTTCACAAGATGAGGACCAGATCATAGATAAAGAAGAAGAGAAGCAATATGTTACAGAATTTGATCCATCAAAGGTTGCTTCTGGCAAAAACAACCGGAATCTAGTTATTCCTCCTATAGAGAATGAATACCAACCCCATAAGAGAATGAAGAACCTTGAACTACCGCTCTCTCTCCAATCAGACACTGACCTCCGGTTTGAGGTGGAGTCTCTATCTGCTGCTGATGGTGGCAGCAATATTTCCTATGGACTCAATCTTCGTGAAGGAACCACTGCTGCTACCACTACCACGGAAGACAGAAATGGGTCTCAGAACCCGAGAAATGAGAATTTACTGTTGGAGAAGCTGAGATATGATTTGAAAAGGTTGCCTGAGGATCAGGGAATGGAGGAGTTTAAGGATGTACCAGTGGAGGATTTTGCTGCTACTTTGCTTGCTGGTTATGGTTGGCATGAAGGAATGGGTATTGGCAGAAATGCTAAGGGAGATGTCAAAGTCAAGGAATACCATAAGCATACTGATAAGGAAGGACTTGGGTTTGTTTCACACAACTCAAATTCTGCTAGGAGCAGGAAAGACAGAGATGAGGCCAAACAAAAGCAGAAAAATGGCGTTGGAAGTAGGGATAGAGATAAAAATAGAGATGGAAATAGGTATTTTGTGGGCAAAGATGTGAGAATAATAGGTGGTTCAAGAGACACCATGGTTGGTTCTAAGGCGACGATTGTGGAGATATTGGATCCAGACAGAGTTGTTTTGAAGATTGCAGAAACTAGGGATGATCTTATTCTCCGGGTTCTCGATATTGCTGATTTGGGTTCTAAGGAAGAGGAGAAGTGCTTGAGGAAATTGAAGAACTTGAAAATTAGTAATGTCGGGCAAACATATGATATTGACAACAATAGTGGTATCAAAAGAGAGAGGAATGAAAAGAAATTTGACACAGATATACAGCGGGGAGTATCATGGCTCAGGAGCCACATAAGAGTCAGGATCGTAAGCAAGGACTTGAAAAGGGGTCGGCTGTACTTGAAGAAAGGAGAGATTGTGGATGTGGTGGGCCCATACATGTGTGATATTTCCATGGATGAGAGCAAGGAATTGGTTCAAGGAGTGGATCAGGACCTTCTCGAGACTGCACTGCCCCGTCGGGGGGGTCCTGTTCTTGTTCTCTCTGGGAAGCATAAAGGGAAGTATGGGAATTTAGTCCAAAGAGATTTAGACACAGAGATTGCGGTTGTGCAGGATGCTGAGACACATGAATTGCTCAATGTCAAGCTTGAGGAAATTGCAGAGTATATGGGAGATCCAAGCTTCATTGGATATTAGCTCCTTTGCAGTGCTTCTGTGATTATGCTGATTGAATTGCCAGGGTTGAATCACTTGTTACTAAATTCAGTCACAAACTTCTATATATCAAGCCTGTCAACTCTTGTAGAATTACGCTTCTCATAATTAAATCGAAAGCTGCTGATTTTGATTCTAGTTTGGACGCCTGGCGAGATAATGAATCTTAGATCTGATTGCATATACTCCCATTGTATAACTAAAAAATTGTCCAGTTTCACTTTAAAGCTGAAAAGAAGACTCTCATGGTATCATCTGGCAACACATTAGACGGATTAGAGCTTAGGAGTTAGGAGGTGTGTATATATATTGAAAGCAGCAACCACAGCATCATGGAGCGACGTACATATGGATCATTTATTCCAGGCCTACAATGTCTGAGAATATCGGAAAAGTTAAATGCATGTACAAATCCCCCGTTAACGTAACTTGTACCAATCGATACTCTTGAAAAAGCTATTTTAGTAAGATGAGAGACAGTAAATTATAGACAATTGGCAATCTAAACTTTTGACAACCTACTACCGATGGAACAAAAATGTAATTTGTCACAACTGGCGAAGGCAACCTAACGGGTAACACAAGTAGTCTATGGTGTTATTTAATTTTCCATGTAACGAGAATAGCGTCATTTATCTAATGGATTTACATACCTGATCTGGATCACTTGTTATTGCAATACAAAATCCGTGTTACACTCGGTTACTGCTGTCCAAGGTTATTGATAAGCATATGAAACTACTCGTTTCGTTTACGACATTACTATTGTAACACACGCAGGTCAGATGATTCTCCCTGTAGAGGGTGATGAGCATACAGGACAACGCAGGAAAGTCCAGAGAATTAATACTAAGTAAAGGTAGGCAACGTTTTGGCGGGTAACATAAAACCGAAAAGAAAAAGAATCAAGTCCAAGTGGGGCCTTGGGGGGGCACTGGGACAGAACCAGACTGTACCATAATTACAAATATCAGGAGGCAATAAATTACAATATGTCGGTAAGCGAGACCAAAGGAATGACAACTCAAAATTTGGGCGTCTACCTTAGCACATGTTCACACGTATGGTACACAAGAAATACAGATCGTAAAGGTGCCCCCTATACATTGGGAGCAATGAAGCAGATCCTCTGGAATGTGTCACTCAAGAGTCGAGATATAAATCTGGTTGCTGGAGATATTAACGTGATAGCTTTATTCTCTTTCCTTGAGGACAATCGAGTTCAACCGTCTTTCCAACTGCATCAGAAAAATGACAATACTTATTGACAAACAAAATGATAAATGACAATGATAGATGAGAAAAATGATTATAAATGAACAATCAACGTAAATACGTAATGCTACTACATTTCATGAAGAAAATGCCAGAATGCTAGGCAATAACTAGTAGGGTCCAACATCGAGTTTGTCCCAACTAAACAAAACATCAGCAGCTCATTACTCATGTTGGATCATTTGAAGCCAAAGTTATAATCACAGATCATCTACAGATATTGAGATCTCAATATAATAGAAGGCCACAATGAGTTTCCCAATTCTTCCAAGATATTCTAAGCTCTTTACTTTTGCTCTCATTTCCTCTTTCCTCTACATTTTTTTTCCCTATACAGCAAGAGCATGCCAATTAGACACGTGAATAAGCAGCCTTAGCTTGATATAAATGTGACGATTACCAATCTAGGCTAGTAAATTGTACATTAGTTGGGCTTACAGGATCTGATCATATCTAATCCCATGGCGTAGCATCTGAATAACCAACTATAACCAATCATTGCATGAAAAACGAAATAAAAGCAAAACATTATCATAAAGCAACGGGTCAAGGAAGTGACACTAGGAAAATTGACTTAAAATTTACAAAAATATCTAAGACAGCTGTGAAGAGAGTGAGCAGGATGGCTGTGATTGAAGGTAGGATTCCATGCAAAAACCCCAACATTAAATCCAGTTAAGTACACACCTGAGCGTTCTTCATTTTCTGTTTCTGCAATTCGTCAAGAACGCTTCCAATACTGAAACAAGACCCATGTCTTAGTCATGCTAGAATAAAAAGCAACAACTTTAAAACTAGTTCTGGCCGTTATCTCATTACCTTAGTTGCAGATTAATCACCCGAGCCTGCAGCTCCTTCTCCCGATTTGATGTAGGAGGACCCTGCAAGATGGGTAACTAGATAATTTAATCAAATTAAAAGCAAATTTTCTCAAGGTACATAATTTCTGAAGTATGACCATCTAACTGAAAATCAATACAGTTATTTCTATTTTCATCAAACTTTATGTAGCAAGCAAACAAGTGAAGTAGAACAACTCAAAGCTGAAACAAGTAATAGAGATCTTCTGGCACAACTTTGCATCTGGCAAGTTCTGCAATCAGCCCCTAAATAATTAAATTAGACAGAGAAAAAAAAAGACTGCATTTCATGCAAGATCGCATGTTCTTTATTAGAGAAATTCAGAAAATAAACAGGCATTACAATCACAAAAATGCAAAGTTCATCTGGTTTTATCATGATGTAAACATTGGGGATAATATGTTTTGTTTATATTGTTAAGGAAGCTGAATTAGACTTTTAAATACATTTCATTGATTGCTGTTTCAATGGTATTGAACAGTGAGGAGAACAAAAGAGAAAGACACAAGATAAGTACCTGCAAAAGGTCATTTGCAGCTGCGTCAGTCAACTCCATGTTCTTGCCTGATTAAGAGGAAACAAGTCTTATTTCAGTCATTTTCACATGAGGGTGAGTGGGAATGGCAAAAATCACAAAAAAATAAGAGAGATATTACCATAGGTTTGCTCCACATACTTGATCAGTTTCAGAATTTCCTCCTGCACGCAATCACTTATTCTAAGTATTACAAGAATAAAAATCAAAATGATGATGGAAACTGAAAAACTACATACTCTTTGCACGGTGTTTTGCTGCAGAATGCATTGCAGTGATGGAAGAACTGCGCCACCTGCGAGGTTTGATATAGTTGAACTTGTTGGAACTCCACAAATGGGGTTGGGATAGCAATTTGTAGGACCCTGAACGATAAAAGATCGCAATAATTTCAAAGACATTTTCTAAATGATATATCTCCAACTTCTCTCATCATCATGGGAAGAGCATCACAAATTCAAATTCAAAAGGAGGAACAAGAAAATTGCCATCCTTCTCATAATCAGTCAAGTATCATAAAAACTAATTCAGATTGAGGCACTTATATCAGCCAGAAGTTCTCAGTGGAGATCATATGAAAATAGTCATATATCAATAACCTCCTAGTGATTCGAAAAGACTTCTATGGAAATAGATTTCAACAGTAAGCCTCACATGCTCTACAAATCGAGAATCAGATGAAGATAATGATAATGATAATCATCCACTAGTTTTGGCCAAGAATAGATGCAATCAACAAAGTGAAGATTATTCCTGATCTTTGGCTAAAGGAACAAGAACATACGACCAAAAGAAAATGTTGCCAAACCACTGGTTATGAGAAATTAAACCACAGGGAATTCATACCAGCACCATTATTAAACAAATATTTCAATATGTAAACTCTTAAAGAGATGGACAATGTCACCTGTCCTAATGCTGAAGGCTGGGTCACTTGTTGAAACATTAGTTTGTTCAAGTATCCTACTCATAATAGAAATTTCATCCTAAGGCAATAGGAAGTGTTCTAATCTGAAATGTTGAAATTTTGAGCTGCTATTATTTTCCAATGCATGAAAAAACCATTGATGAAGATACTTAACCACTATAAATTGGAAACACGTGCCCTTTAGTTTTAGTTCACGATAACTAATTCTGAAAGTTACTTCTCAGTAAAAACATTGATGCAACAATGATAAAAATGCCTACTTGCAACTTAATTATGATAAACTATACCCTGCTCAACACGTAATAAGACAGCTTCTGTACACGTCTAAACAAAACTCTATAATTGGTTTCTTATTCAAAAACAAACTGCTAACAATGGTTAACCAGTGATCACAATATAATAATCCATAAATACCTTGGGACTGAGATCGGCTGAAGTCACCTTGAAGCGTCCCCTACGCATTACAGCTCCTTCTGATGCATCATCTGCTGCATAAATTGATTAAGCAAAAGTAGAATTGGAATCAGCATAGACGCAGCATAAAAGAAACAAGTAACAAGGTGGTACAAGAATAGCATACCAGCTGAAATGTTGTTGGTCTCCCTTTTTGGTCGATATGACAATGGACCACTGTAATTTCTATCTGACTGACCCTTTTGGTGAAGATAATCCCTAAAGATGTAGGAAGCTACAATGAGCAATTGATTACAAAAACAAGTAGCTCTTCCACTAAGATAATTTTTTAGAAAAAGACCATTCATATAGTAGTGTATACCTCAAGATCTCGTATGAGTATTTGTACAAACAAGCAAACAAAGGAAAATTAAGCAAATCATGTACCTAGAACCATTTTGTTCCTTAAAGGGAATAAATTAGTAATTTGTACATGCTTATCAAAACCATATTTAAAAAATCACTAAACTAAAGGACGAAAGAAGAAAAGCAAACACTATTCCATCAAAAAGACCAAGGCCAGTTATGGATCTAGCTTCAAAAGCCTAAATAGCAGTGTAAAGAAAACAACATAATGAACTTTCTTTCAAGCAGAGCTCACCTATTTTCATCAACGATGATCTTTCTGGAAGAAATTGCATTATCAGGTACCAGTGGACCACTCAAAAACTTTTTATGCTCAGTTGTAGCTTGACGTGGTAAAGAACTTCTCCCTGAAAATTCACCCTCAACTTTTTCTCTTCCTTGGTCCGTGGCAATCAATAATGACTTCGTATGAGTCTGATGTTCAGGTTCTGTTTGCCGAGTTTCTTTCCAACTTGGACTAGTTGCATCAGCATCATTTTCACCAATGTCAAAACAACCTCTGTACAAACTCAACAGTCAAGAAATAGAAACGGAACAATGAAATAGTAAGTGCAACAAAATTTTAGGTACTATAATACATCATTGATAAAGTTTGGTAATACAAATTTTGCAAACTAAGTCTTTTTTAACAGTTTTCTTGAACCCCACACTGTGTGCATGTCCTGATGGCTTCTCTTTTTCTCTTCCTTCTGCAGTTTGAGGTGGGGCGTTGGGTGGAGCAATGTTTGGGCTAGTGTAGGATAACAATGAATGATAAACAATAAGAGCAGCTTAGAATTCAAAGACACTGCAAAAGAGAAGGGTCAATATTTGTCCTAAATACAAGGGTATACTGAGCTCCTACTTTGTTCTGCCCTGCTACGAATCACAGTTCACCTTCAGTAGCATTGAATTGCTTGTTAAATTAAGGTTGAATTTCCATTTAATTCAGTGAAAATGAGTGAGCACTGATGAAGAAAGAAGTTCTCAGTAGAATGACAGAACAGAGGAAATGAGAAGATCCATACTTCAGTGCTTCAAGAGGTTTAATAGGAAATGAAGAAAGCGAACTCTCCAAATCCATAATATTGTTATACCCGTCCTGAAAGAAAGGAAAGGTTGATGTAAAATATCTGATACAATGAATTACACAAAAGTCTCTAAGCTATTCTGGGACAGAGAATGATACTTCATGCGTAGAAACAGCAGTTGAATAATGAATCCCTTCCGATGATGGCCTCTCAGATGGATAATGAGAATTGGTGAATGAATCCCTTTGCTTCTCAATTACTTCAGGTTTTTCTGCATTTGAAATCTCCTCATAATCTTGAATCTGCAAACATCAATATACTAGTAATGAGGCAGAAAGGAAACAAGAATTATATAAAAGCATTTCATATTTCTAGTGAGACTATAGACTCAAACAGAAATTTTGATGTAATTCTGGTGATTCAAATAACTCACCATAGCAGCCTGACTTTTCAAATCTTCAAGGTTGAAATTCCAGGCACTTATTCCCCTTATGTACTCTTGCTGCAAGACAGCAATTGTCAGATTCTACTGTCATCAAAACTCGGAAAAAGTCTCGAAAATGTTAGCCACCCTGATTAAATAATGATTCATACAAGATTCATATGAACACAAATGTAAACATAGAAATATCTTTCCAACTGACCTAAGAATTAAAACAGGGTAACTTTGGAGGAACCCCATCAATGAAAATGATAACATCTTTAGAAGTTTCGTTTTACCACAATCAAACCATATTAATATGATAAGAACTTTTGGAGATTCTAAGTTATAAAAAGCTCCATAACACTTTCACGAAATTCAGGTGAAACTTAATATATCAGTTGCATTCTCAAGATTACAAAAAATATAAATAAACGGGGAAGCAAACGGGACATTTTACTAAATGAACAACTTCAAGTATTCTTAAATAGAGCCATAACTTTTTTCAATCTTTATGCTTTGTTAATAGATAAATCTAAACCCTATTCAATAATGAAAATTTATTTTAGATTAATTGTTGATCTACGACTGGTTTGACCGGGTACAGGAGGTGTGCTTTGGTAGGGTTGATCATTTAGCAGCATTTGAAGAGGCAGAACAATCATAAAGCAGTGCGTCAAAGTTCTGGGAGTGGACATAAATAGTAAATAATGTCAAACACAGGCAGCTGCCTCATAAATGCAGTAACCTTGCCCAAACATACTTCAGGCCAAGATGGGAAATTCATTTGCAATCACCAAACTTTCTCATTCTCAAGCACACGGCTAAAATACACAATGGCATTTGCCCCCCAGTGAATGTAAATGGTACAGCCCTTCACGCAATATGGAAGATGACACTCGTGGCACAGACTTCATACATTGTACATATGCTGGCCCCAGTTTTTTATTTATCATTCAGGGTTTTCATGCACTTCTAAATGTTATAGATATCAAACTTTTCAACGAAGACAGCAACTCAGAGTTTAAACAATCCCCATAACTCACCTGTGATAATTGCTCCTTATCACCATAAAGAGCCTTATTCTGCACCAGAAGATCAGACTCTTTTGCCTGAGAAAAAGAAAATGGATGCTTACTTCAGGATTCTTACGAAAATGTTTACCAAAAAAGATGTAGTTATTAAAAAACAGGAGACCTTCAACTGCCGAAATCGTTCCCCTAAAGGAGAAAGTCCCTCAAGGATGGTCCGAGCAACATATTCATTAGAGCGCGAATGTTTAAAGAAATGATGTTTCATAAGCTTTTCAGAGGAAGGGCGCTTCTTTGGATCCTTCACTAAGCAAGCTGCTACTAACTCCTTAAATGACTGCAAAGATACATCACTGTCAGGCAAGTTTTTGATGGATGATTGTGAGGATGATCAACTATATGCCCACCTTTGAAAATCTCTTGTCTCTTTCATAGTCAAGGCCTGGAGGTGCATTTTGTAAGGTCATCAGTAAAACCTGCAATCATGACGAAAAGCATCAAGAGTAGAGATGAATAATTCATCCAATATGCAACAAGGGTTGTCTGGAGATTGATCTCATAATCTGGCATGCCTTCCCTGGCTAGACCCAGGCTCAGATATTGGGTATAGTCTGTCTCACTCTCTCTTTAATCAACCAATAGAGAAAAAGGGAAAAGAAATAGAACAAAAAAATGCCACATGCAGAATGCATGGAAAATATCAAAAGCTGAACAACTCACCTTCATTGGTGGATATTTTGAGAAAGGAGCATGGCCATGAGCAAGTTCAAGAGCTGTTATTCCAAAGGACCAAATGTCTGCTCTGTTCACAGATAAACATTTTCAAGAATTGGGAACATAAAATGCTACAGAACTGAAATACAAAGAAACTCATAATTCATGTGCATCTCACTTGAAGTCATATCCATGTAATTGCTGCATAACTTCAGGAGCCATCCTGGGAAAAAGTAGTCAAAAAGAGTTATTACAGTAGAAAGTTGTAGAGTAGATTCCAAATGCCAGAATGTTAGCTAGAAGGTAAGAAGGTAAAAGCTGTACCAGCATGGAGTCCCAACAAAAGTGTTCCTGGCACGTTGCCTATCTCCTGTGTCAAACATACAAGCTGACACTCCAAAATCTGCCAATTTAACTGTACCATCTGAATCAATTAAAATGTTCCCAGCCTGCAAATGAAAGTTAAGAAAATAGTTAAGGAAAAAGTTATTACATAAGTTCCGTACAACAGGTGAAACTTCAAACGTGGTCAAAACATAACTGCACTTGCGCACTGATAAAACACACATGAGGAGCAAAAAAAGCATTGGTCATGGGTGGGGAGCAATTAAAGATTCAAGTTTAAACAAAAACTTAATGAGGTAGTTTAAGATTTCATGTTTCCAGTAGAACAAAGGTTAATCATGCACTGACATGCAAGCATGCAAAATACATAATTCCTTAGAAGACTTCATGATTTTCAGTTTTTGTTAGTTTTACTGATTACCAATAGATGTGTTTTTGTTTAGAAATTTTAATGGCCATATCCACTATCTAAATACTTCTAAGAGCAAAAATGGCTACAAATATAAAATACGAGTATAATAAAAGACCAGGCATGTTCTACACCTTGACATCTCTGTGAATGTGCCCCTGCTGGTGAAGATAAACAAGAGCCTTCAGAGTCTCACGCAATACTGTAGCAATAACAGGCTCCTCAAAACCTTCTGGATAAGCAGATTTCATTATATGTAGGCAGGAGCCTCCAGACATGTACGGCATCACAACCCAAAGGCTGGATCCAGAAGTGAACGAGCAATGGGCTCGCAACACATTTGGATGATCAATTAAGGTCATTGTCTGTACCTCACGTCTGATGCCATCCTGAATTAATTAATAGGAAATACCACGTATAAGTAAATGATACGTTTCAGTTAACATATAAAATCTTTCTGTGTCCAACATGTATAGGACTAGTAGTATCAAGAGTTCCAAAAGAAAACTATATTTTACCAGGTCATTATTGCACTTTTCCAGATCAAGAACCTTTATAGCAACTATCTCATTCAGTGGAACGCAGAGAGCCCTATATACAGTGGCACTGACACCTTCACCAACTTCTTCATACAATTTGTAATCCTTTGCATTTACAGGAAATCTTTTCTCTGAAGCGTGCTCCATGGTTTCCTCTTATAAAGCACCATTAACACCCTCTTCACCACTGGATGAACCAGCAAACATAAATAGTTTATCTGTTATACATGGGAGAATTAAATTGATGTGGGGTTTCTTCCAATTTGGTAGCATTTTCCCTTCTTCAAAACAAGGTGTTAGATGATTCTAGTCGCTTCATCAACGTGATTTCTGCAAGTTGTTTCCCTTTCATGTAGAACCAATCAGAGGTTAAATGAAGCCCAAATTATCTCATGTGACCATAGAATTATAGCACCAATTGTCCCTACTTTACAGCCAACTGCTGGAATCAGTTATCATCCAGCAGATAAAGCCAACTTGAGGAGTAGGCAAGCAATCAGTTTATACCTCGCATTCAGAAATTGAAGTTCCTTTTACCCTAATCAAAATGGCTAATAGACGGTGCAAAGATAGGTTGGTTACAACAACTGGGAATATTTTCTTTTATATATTAAGTACTATATTTGGTCAAGCAAGCCAGTCTTAGGACATGAACAACACCTGCATGATAAAAGAAAATAAAATCCACCATCAGTCCCTTAAATATTTCAAGATCTTAGACATAAACTTCATATGCACCCGTACAAGACAAAAAGAAATGTCGGATTCTGGTGAAGAATCTTGAAGGGTAGGGATCACCAAGATTTTCAGATCTCCAATAACACAACTTTAATGCACTATCCATACCCAATTCTATAAAGTGTGAAAATACTTGATAGATTGATATAGTCTCTATATTATAGATTAGCTAAAGCCAATGCAAACCACCGAAACTATCCCTGCAACCCCAATCAAATCCAAACCTGATAATTCGATTTCATAAACAATTCACTTTTGCACATCCGAGGCAACAATATAACCCAAAAATTGAATCTTCTAATCAATGTCAAACAATAATCAAATTGAAAGCAAAACCAAATCTAACGCATGTTATCGAAGTTCAATTTAAACGGCAATAAGCTCAATCAACCATGAACAACACCTAAAACCATTGAAAGAAACCTAAGAAAACTCCATTCCAATTCTAGTAAGTCACATCTACAAAAATAACTTATATACTTCCTGGAACAGACTGAAGCTACCCACCTTGTCTAGTTCGAGCTGTTATAAATGAAACAATCTCCGATAGGCTGTCGATGATGTAGAATCAAACCTGAACTCGATTGCCCAGTGTATAAAAACAGTTCTCTGAACAAAACTTGGCCTTATTTGGAAGAGGTCTAGAGATCGAATCGGGTGTTTCGTTTCAGTTCCGGCCTAATGTTTATATGTTACCTTGTTTTCCTGTTATGTGTTTTTTCTATTAGAGAAACGTCGGGTCCGCATTCCACAAAAAACTTTGAGATTTTCGGTAGGTGAAAATATCGGCCGAGTTGGATTAAATAAAATATCGCCAATTTATCGTATATTTTTCTAGTTCTATAAAATCAATTATGGCATTTCACCTTTATTAAGAAACACAAACAAATAATTAAGAAATAAGATAAGCCTTTATAACTTGGTTGGGATAGTGTGCGACGATCTCAAGATGCATCTTGTGGGTTTGCATGTAGTTTTAGGTTTTATATCATATTCCTCTAAAATCTGTTCGGAAGGGCCATATTTTTTAAATGTTAAAAACGACATATTATTATAACTCTAAACTAATATGGTTTAATTAAGAACAATTCATATATTAAAATACAACATAAATTAAAATTGTAAAATCATTGAAATAAATTAAAAGCACGGAAAACAAGTCTCCTTACTTTTCAAGAACAAGTTCCTCTGTCTAGTTTTATGATGTCTTATTGTGTTCAGTGAATCTTAGCCATTTATTTATGCGGGTCTTGTGTAAACTTCACATAAATAAATATGAAACCTGCATAAATAAATAGTTGAGATTCACTAGACACAATAAAACACCATAAAATTGAATAGAAGATCTGAATTCTACTTTTCAAACTTCTGTTGATAAACTTGCGTACAAGGTGTGTCGCAGATGTAGACCAGTCATCATTGTTTACTGACTACTGTTTGGAATTGGAATGGGTTTTAACATTTTCTAATGTTTCACAAGTTATTTGAATTTGTATTAATTAAAATTTATATCAGACTTCGTTGGAGACTGGGCAAATATTTGTTTGGAATGCTTTGGTAGTCTTTTATTGAACACTGGGCTCATATTCACTTAATAATTTACTTATAAAAAATCAACTGATAAATCATAAATCATGTTTTCTAACTAAACTGTGAAAATTAAGAATGTCAATAATTCCCAACACAACATCGCAATTTTGCTTCCAGCCTTCTTCTTTACCTTGAAACTCTAAAGGGTAAGCCAATCCAGGGTACCCACACACTATGGTTTTCTCCAGCAGTTATGGCGTGCATGCAAGCATAGTCATAAGAGTCCATGGCTAGATCTTGAGTTGAAGCTTCAAGGGCACTACCACCTGTATAACTGTACCTGTTTACGCATTCTCCTATCACCTTCTCCGGTATCGCTTCGTTCTTACCGTGAGCACCTGAGATGACAAGTAAGTTGACGTAGGTGGATGTCGCATTAGTTATCTCAGCACTGGCAATTACTATGTTTGATCTTTAGTGTCTGCGCTAAAGCTAGTGGCATTGGACTCGAGTACTGTAGAGACACGGAGATTGTAATTCTTGGTGAATCTACAGGTTTTCTGAATCAAATCCAGATCAGCAGTCTCATGAATGCTTGGTTGGTGAACGATGTTTCAAGGAAATCCTAGAAAGAGAAGACCACATAACATAAACATATCCCATTTTTTA
Organism: Erythroxylum orinocense; assembly: GCA_025531955.1. NCBI lineage: Eukaryota > Viridiplantae > Streptophyta > Magnoliopsida > Malpighiales > Erythroxylaceae > Erythroxylum > Erythroxylum orinocense. Next base: position 10,466,178 of record JANZLX010000008.1, read on the forward strand.
CAGAGAAACGGCGGGGGAGGTATAGGTATGAGAGTGAAAAGCGAGTTTCTCTAATTATTTGGTATCTTTGACTTTCAGCTCGTTACGGTCGCTTCTGTCGGCTTATAATGATATAATCGTACATAATCATTATTGCACTGTCAGGCCTTTTCTTGAACTGTAGCTATTGCTAAGTAACAAGACACAGTCTGGGAGTAGCGTCACGGGGTGACAATACACCATCGTCTTCCTCCTCCATTAGAGAGGGTAAAAAGCCCCAGGTTTGGCCCAGCCCACTGTCAACTTCTTTCAGATCAGATCAATTTGTTTTTGTAATATCCTTTTGTATGGAGATAGTATATGTCATGTTGTTGGCACAAAATATATAATAAAAAAATATTATCGATGATTTATCAAGGGCACATATGAATGATAGTGACTAGATGTTTGTCAATAATTTTTAAATAATAAAAATATAAATAGTTTTCACCACGTCATGCAGACTTTAGCAGTGGAGAGATGATGCTTTATTACTATTCGGTACATTAACAACCTGTTTGGAACATGAAAAACTGAAGGGGTTAATAATTTTGCAAGCTTTCCGTAAATTTTCTTGACACTAATAAAATATAAAAACAAGCAAAATCGAACTAATAAAAATACTAGAAATTTGATAACGTAGTTTGGCACACCTTACCTACGTCTGTGGGGCCCTCATCTAGCTTAATCACTTTCACCGAAGTACAATAGTTTTACCCAAGGTTTTACTGAGCCGACACCACTCAATCCTTAGCACTATCTTTCAACCTCACTTTTCGTGAAAAAATTCACACCCAATAGTACGACCACCTCGTACTAACCTCAACAGAGGATTGTTCACACACTGTTTACTAATAAAGTCAATCAATCGAACAACTCAAGTGAGTAAAATAGCAAGAAACAAAAACGATAATACTTAAGATAGAAAAGAAGATAACTTCCCAATCGGTTCAGCTCTACTGAAATAAATCTGAAGTCATCGCAATAATAATGAGCTGATTCACATAAACACCAATACGTAGCAACAGACCATATGCAGCCAACCAATCAAGGTTCAACAAAGAAATCACGCACAGACCTAATCTGTAGCTGTTTTCTTAATATATGCCGCAAGATACATAACCCATCAACTTCAGTGACTCACGCACACACACTGCTCTCCAAGAGATGGACTTCTACTCACATCAACACCGTATATATTTCATTGACAAGTAACTCCCATATATCA
>JANZLX010000008.1:10474365-10486795 GCA_025531955.1 Erythroxylum orinocense
CCAAGCAATGGTGATTATAAAGTCACTACCACAGGAGTACAATAGATTCAGAAAGGTGGTCAAGCATGTTAATGGTGATGCTCTAACAGTGAAGAAAGTTCTTGATTCTTTGATGGAGGAAGTGATAGACAACAATCACTTTTGAAAGGAACCAGAGGTGATGTTCTTAGACAACAGATGTGAGAACAAATCTGTACAAATTAGTTCAAAGAAAGGTGGACAGAAAGCTAAGGGAAAGGGCGAATAAAAGAAGAATGATGATGACAAGAAAAAGAACAAATCCAAAGGTAAGAAATGCTATTATTGTGATAAAGAAGGTCATTTTGTAAGGAATTGCAGGAAGAAGAAGAAGGGCAAAGGGGCACGGAAAGGTGATGTTGGAAATGTTGAAAAGTTTGAAGAATCCAGTGGAGATGAGATACTTGCCATGACAGCTGAAACAAATGAGATAACAACAGAATAGATTCTGGACTCAGGCTGCACAATGCATGTGACTCCCCACAGGGAGAAGTTCTTTTCTTTTGAGAACTTGCCAACCAAAGTAAGGATGTCTGATGCAGGAAAGCAAGATATCAAAGGCATTGGCGATGTTTCCATTAAGATGTACAATGGAAAAAAAGGAGAACATTGAGCAATATAAGAAATGTCCCTGGAGTTAGAAGAAATCTTCTATCAAAAAGTACCTTTGACAAGCAAGGATACAAGATAAGGTCCAAGGATGGTTTGAGAGAAATCATCAAGGATGGTAAGGTGATCATAAGGGCAATTAAAAGGGGGGCCCTATACTATGTTGTAGGTATTACAGAAATCAATCTAACAGTAGATGAAAAGGAGTTGAACTCAACTATTCTGTGGCATGCAAGACTCTCGGACATGCAGGAAACAAAAGCCTCAAACACCTAAAGCAACAAGGACTGCTACCAATCATTACTGTAAAAAATATTGAGTTCTAGGAAGGATGTATCCTAGGGAAACATCATAGAACTCCTTTCCCAAGGATTGCAAGGAGAGCCACCAGTAGCATAGAATATGCTTATAGTGACCTTTAGGGGCCAGCTCAGACACAAACTTTGGGAGGTAAGGGGTATTTCATATCTGTTATTGATGACAGGTCTAGGAAATGTTGAATAAATCTCCTGAAGACTAAGGATGAAGCACTAGAGGCAATTGTGAAGTGGCACAATGTGATGGAGAATCAAACAGGAAAGAAGTTGAAGTGTTTAATGATAGATAATGGGTTGGAATTCTACAACAAAGAGTTTGATGACTACTGTGAAAGGAAGGGAATTCAGAGGTATAGAACTTTCAAGACTATACCTCAACAGAATGGAGTAGCAGAAAGACTAAACATAACCCTACTTGAGAAGACAAGATGCATGCTGTTGTCTTCAAGCCTATCCCAAGCATTATGAGGGAAAGCCATCAAAATTACAGCATACCTCACAAATAAACTACCAAAATCTGCAAATGAGTATAAAAATTCTAAAGAGGTATGGACTAGTTCTAAACCTAATTTGACTCACTTGAAACCTTTTGGATGCAATGTCTACATTCACCAAACAGAAGGGAAGTTAGAACCTAGAGCAATCAAAGGGGTGTTTCTAAGATATCCTGAAAGAACTAAAGGGTATAAAGTCTTAATCCTACAGTCAGGAGCTCATAAAACTCAGATAAGTAGGGATGTAGTATTTAGGAAAAATGAATTCCCATTACTGAAGCAGAAAGATAGAGAAATAGATGTCCATGAAAAAGTCCTACAGTGGCTAGAATCAAACAACAATCTGAACCCTTTCAATGTTCCACCCTCCACACATGAAAGAGGAGAAACATAAATAGCTGCTGAACAAACAACACAAGCAGAAGAAGAAACAATGGACTCAAATCCTAACTTTCAGGAGGGAACATAATAAGAAGAGGAAACAACAGAAGTTCAACAAACTCCATTGCAGGACTATCAACTAGTCAGAGATAGGGAACCAAGGCAGATAATACCAAACAGAAGGTATTTGGAGACTAACCTATTTGAATATACTTGTTTGGTTACAGAATTAGTTGAGTCAGGAGCACTAGAGATGTATGAGGAGGCTATGGAGAGGGTTGATGCAGATCGGTGGAAGAAGGCTTGCCTAATACACTTCTTTAATGAAGAATGAGACTTGGAAGCTAGTTCCTAAGCCACCTAATGCTAAGGTGATTGAATGTAAATGGATATTCAAGCTAAATGATGGATTGACAAGCTAATGCGAAAACCTATAAGGCTAGACTAGTAGCAAAAGGCTTCAAGCAAAGAGAGGGAGTAGATTATAAAGAATTTTTCTCTCCAACGGTCATGTTCAAAATAGTAAGAATAATTCTGACCCTAGCAACTCTAAATGAATGGGAAATACATCCGATGGATATAAAGACAACATTCCTATATTGAAGGCTAGAAGAAACCATCTACATGAAACATCCCACAGGTTTCAGAGATAAGAAAAATCCTGATCAGGTTTACTTGCTAGAAAAATCTCTATATGGCCTAAAGCAAGCTCCTAAACAATGGAACAAGAAGTTCTATGAGATGGTGACAGAATTAAAGTTCAAAAAAAGTGCCTATGACTACTGCCTGTATTATAAGGATTTAGAGAAGGAGGAAGTGGTCTACATGCTAGTTTATGTGGATGATCTAGTCATCACAGGAAATCTAGTGAAGAAAATTCAAGAAGTGAAGAATGCTCTGAGGAAGAATTTTGATATGAAAGACCTAGGGAAAGCTCAAAAGCTACTAGAAATGCAGATCAGAAGGAATCAAGCAGAAGGGAAACTATGGTTGATTCAAAGGGACTACATCATAAAAGTCCTATCTAAGTTCAACATGAAAGAAGCTAAGCCTAGTCCTGCTTCAATTGCCACACACTTACAGCTGACAGTTACTAAGTGTCCAACAACAGAAGCAGAACATAAACAAATGCAGAAATATCCTTATGATGTAGGTATAGGTTGTATTTTGTACATCATGATTTGTACTAGACTTGAATTAGCACATGCAATCAGCCTACTTGGCATATTCATGGCTAATCCAGGTCTAGAACACTGGCAGGGATAAATATTACTTAGATACTTAAAGGGAACCCTAAATCATAGTCTATGCTTTTCTAAATCTAACCTAGAATTTCTTAAATATACAAGCTTAAATAGCTATGTAGATGCAGACTATGCAACAGATAAGGATACACGTAAATCATTATCAACATATTATTTTACACTTTTAGGCAACATAGTAAGCTGGAAAGTTCAACAACAATCAGTGGTATCACTATCAACAACAGAAGCAGAGTACTGCGCAATTACAGAAGGCCTAAAGGAGCTAATATGGCTAAAAGGACTACTGTCAGAAATTAAAACTCAAATCACAGAAGCAGTTATCCACACAGATAGTCAGAGCACACTTTACCTGAGCAAGGTCCCGGTTCGGCGTGAGAGGTCGAAACACATCGACGTTTGACTCCAGTTCATAGGGACAAGATCAACACCGAGGAGGTTGACCTGAAGAAAATAAAGGAGAACAAAATTCGTCAGATTTTGGGACAAAAGTGGTTTCAATAAAAAATTCATTTTATGTAGAGATTTTCTACAAATAAATAAAGCATCTTGAAGAAGAAAAAACACTTACCATTCAATCTCACAACTTTGGAAAAAATTAGGATTTCGGATTTCTGAAATCAGTCACGAATTGAAGAGCTGCGTGAAGACTCATGGAGAAGGAGGGAATAATGTGAAGGAAATCATAAGATTCTCCATAAACCTCACACAAACTCATCAAACAACGGACACAGATGGAGAATCGAAAGAAAGAAGAAAGAAAGTGTTTGAAGCTTACGAAGAGAAAAGAGAAGGACTCTCGAATGTTCTAATGATGTCTGAAGACTTGTGCTACATCTAAGACACACGAATGTGAGACTCACGTGAAGAAATCAGAAGCTAAAACAAAATGCAGAAGTGTTCAACATACATAAAACGCATAGCAGAAGCATTAGTGAATTACGTGGAAGACACATGACATGCATCAAACTCAAACTTATTCAACACAACCGAAGGCAACCATCTTCAACTCTTATAAATAAAACAAGCCTCAAGCTTCAGATTCAACATCATTACAAGCTAATACATGTATCCAATCTTCATATCCAAGAAAGAAATATTGAGAGTGCTAAAGTACTTATCAAAAGAGTATTAGGGAGTTTGTGAGAGAGCTCTTGCAAGTGTTTTGTGAAACACCCAATCTCTTGTAGTCCTTTTCTTGAAGCTAGTGAAAAACCAAAGTGTGAGATTAATCATTGGATGTAGATAGCTTTATACTATCAAACCAAGTAAATTCTTGTGTCTTTCTTTATATTTCTGCAACATTCTATATCTGCAATATAGTCTAAGCAGAAAATCATCATCAGTCTTGAAAAATCACGCAGATGCTAACATGGTGGTATAATGCCACCTTCCTTTCAACCATATCCCTTTATGTGTGCCTTATTTAGTCCGTGATTCTTATATTTTACTTGTTATCCACTTCCATTTTAAGTGAAACAGGACTTACCATAGGACAATTGTGTAAGAAAAGGGTTTTTGACAGCTCTAGGTGATCCTTATTGTGCCAGCCTCAGTTTACTCTATTTCGCGAAAACCATCGGCTGATTAATCGTCACGACAAGCCAATCGTTGACGGATAGTTGCTGCTTAGAAGAGGAGAGGAAGCAGTGATATGGTCAAATCCCGTCTTTGTATAAGAAAGAGTAGAAGTAGTCTAATTCTAATTTTATTAGAAACCAAAAAAAAAAACTAGTGGACCCTTCTATTATTCTCATACACAGACGAAGCCAAGACCGAGTTATAAGTTATGGCTATAGCAGCTCCCATGCATATAATTCATGTACCTTTCCAATCAACTCTAAACAAAAAGTTGTGAGAAGAAAGGACCGTGTTAGTGAGAGTATAAAGTTCCTTTCTTGGAATCTTTCTAGGCCTGCTACTGCTACCACTACCACCACTAGGATGGACTCCAGGAAGATACTTTGTCTTCTGATTTTATTTCTGGAAATGTTGACACAGTTGTTGGGTGGCTCTGACTCGCAATCGCACAAATGTGGGTTCCAGGCCTTTTTTAACTTCGGCGATTCAAATTCTGATACTGGAGAGTCATCTGCAGCAGGACTAGCAGAGGTCACTCCACCTAATGGCGAAACCTTCTTTGGAAATCCTTCAGGAAGATTCTGTGATGGTCGAGTCATTGTAGATTTTATAGGTGAGCATACATTCCACTACTTTCTTGTCATTTCCTTGCAAAGAAATGCAGAACATGTTGATTCAAAAGGTTCAGACTTGATTGCGCTTTACTTTCTGCTTGGGTAAATTGTTGATTGTTGCAATGTTATGTTTCTTGTTGAACTTATGGTTATCTGACTTTTGAATCGAGAAAGGGATGCAAGAAATTGAATTTACGTATCTGTTATTGTCACTCACCTGTTTTACTCTGTGACTTGAGCAGCTGAGAAATTGAAGTTACCGTATCTGAGTGCATATTTAGACTCCCTTGGAACAGATTTTAGGCACGGTGCAAATTTCGCCGCAGGAGGTTCCTCTATTCGTCCTGGTGGTTATAGCCCATTCCATCTCAGCATACAAATTTCCCAGTTCAAGAGATTCAAAGCTCATGTTGAGGGTGTCTATAATGAGCTGGTCTCTCTTCCCAAAGGTCAGTCGCTCATCCTATCTTTCAAGTTTGATGAGGTCTTAGCGAGCACCTTGGGGATCTTATCATCTGATGGTGATAAAAGCTGATGACATGATCAATTTTTTGGGTGATTCGCAGGAGAAAATTTTCTACCATCCCAATGTAATATCCCTGGGCATGTGGACTTCTCAAAGGCTCTCTACACATTTGACATTGGGCAAAATGATCTGGCTTATGGATTGCAGCATTCAACAGAAGAACAAGTTCGGATGTCTATTCCTGATATTCTGAGCCAGTTTTCACAAGCTGTGCAAGTAAGCAGTAATCCCTGTCACGTGTGACCAGACCAGGAAAAAACATGTGCTAAAACTTCCCTTTGTGTTTTAGGAATTGTTCAGAGAAGGGGCAAGATTTTTCTGGGTGCATAATACGGGTCCACTTGGTTGCTTGCCATACAGTGTAATATATTATCCCTCAAAGCATGGTAATCTAGATGAAAATGGATGTGTGAAGCCCCAGAATGAAATCGCTCAGGAATTTAACAGGCAGCTTAAGGACCGGATTTCTGAACTGAATACACAGCTCTCCGATTCAACCTTCATATATGTGGATGTTTATTCCGCTAAATATGAACTGATCAGTTCTGCAAAGAGTCGAGGTAACCTGAATTGCTTTCACAGTCATTATGTCAATTGGCTGTTTCAAATTTTAATGTAGTCCATGATGTCCATGATCAGGTTTCGTTGATCCGATGAACTTCTGTTGTGGTAGTTATTATGGTTATCATATTGACTGCGGAAAGACAGCAATAGTTAATAGCACAGTTTATGGTATTCCATGCAAGAACCCGTCCATGCACATTAGCTGGGATGGCATACACTACTCCGAGGCAGCTAACTTGTGGATAGCAAGTAAAATTCTTAATGGTTCTCTTTCTCACCCGCCATTATCGGTAGAAGAAGCCTGTCAGTATATGCAGAATGCATAGTCAAAGTCTCAATCGATTGCTTCCATTTAATAGGTCAAATGGTGAAGTTAGAAATCTAATACTGATGTGGCTTTGTGAAAACATATGTTCTGAATTTCTATTCACATTTGTACTATCAGCAAAACAATTTTTTTTCCAAATGGAATCCTCATTTCTTTCTTTGGAACCTTTTGTTGTTTGTTAAACATTGCCAGTGTCACGAAAGGCAGTTATGCTGCTTAAAATATTCTTTAATACTCTGTAACAAAATTAAAAGCTGAATTCAGAACGAACGAACCATTAGGTGCATAGATTACTTCAAAAGTTGGTGAAAGGAATTTGAAGAATTCCATATTAGAAGTTTGATGTAAGAACAGAAGAAAATGATATCTCAACATTGGTCAACTGTATATTAAGACAAATGAAATCTCAACAACTCCTTAATCTATGAAGTACAGATGCAAACTCTTTCGACCCCTCCCGCTCACCCCTCCTCCGTCCTCCCTCTTTTTCAGTCTTCCCGACGAGGCCAATACAGAAGTATACAAAAGGAAAAAGAAAGCATTTTGAAAGGAGAAGCAAAGGTGTCATGACCAAACCAATTTTAATTCGTATCATAGCTATTTAATTCGTTTATTGTTCGAAATGCCAACAGTCATCTATCAAATAAAGCAACCACCTAATCCTTTACAAGGAATATTACAGATAGGCATATGTACATCGGCAGCATTATGATACCTCTATTGAATCATCTTTTATAGCTGGAAGATCAGTGTCAAGGAGGGTTACTAATGATCTGGATTTCCGACTGCGAACCCTGCCTGCTTCCTTCAACAACTCCGCCAATCTTTGCTTCTCCACATGCCCGTCAGGATTTGCAGTTCCAAGCTTCTCTTCCCTCATTTCAACAACATATTCCAAAATTTCAATGGCATCATCCAACCTGTGAAATTGTGATGTAATGGACAAGAGGCATCAAAGCTTATATTTTTCAGATGAACTGGTACAGATGACATCACCTAGTATCGATGAATAATGCTTAAACATTATAGTCAAAGAAAACAACTTAACGGAAACCAACGAAGTACCTGCCCATTGCATCATAGGTGCCGGCGAGATTGCTATAGACCCCCAAAGTGTCAGGGTGATAAGGCCCATATTCCTTCTCTAAAATGTTTCTCGCTTCTTCAAACAAATCCGCAGCTTCATTTATTGCATACCGCTGTACACAGGCTAGACCCATTTGATTCAAAGCGATCCCAAACAAGGCAGATTTCTTCTCTCCGCTTGCTCGAAATTTGGAAATTGCACTTTTGAAGGTCTCATAAGACTCAACATAATGTCCCATCATATAATACATGACTCCCATCTGGGCTTCTATTCCCGCAATTGTGCTTTGTTGGCCTGGAGTATCACCATAGATCTTCAGAGCCCTTTTAAGTAACTTCAATGCCTGATCCAGTTCATTCATAGATTGATATATAGCAGAAATGTCAATGAAACCACTGGCTATCTCTTCTGCAGTGATTCCATGATTGGGCTTTTCATAAATCCTGAGAGCGTTTTCACAGTAAGATTTGGAGTCCCGAAACTTCCCTATCCTATTATACAAGTCAGCCAAACGAACATAAACTGAAGCAGCTGCTGGATGGTTCTCTCCTTTATTTGACTTGAATACAGTGAGCCCTTTCTGATAAGAAAAAACAGCCTCATCATACCGTGCCAATGACAAATATGCATCTCCAATGCTACAATCAATTGAAGCAACGTCAACATCCTGGCCATGCGATGCCATGGACATGCTTGCCAAAACATAATGCTCAAGAGCGGATTCGTAATCTCCTTTAGCATCACAGATAAGTCCCATCAGTCTCCTATCTGCTGCTTCTTCAAGTGAAGCAGGGCCACCATTCTCTCGGTGGATGTCAAGTGCCATTTGACATAGCTTCTCAGCCTCATCAAATTGCAAAGCTTGAACATGAGCCTCAGCCAAATACCTGCATGTCTCGCCAACTCGAGGATCTGTTTCTCCCAACACTTGCCTCTGGATTTCCAGACCAGCTGTGTAACACAAAATTGAATTTTCAACTTGTCCTATCATTGCGTAGGAATCTCCCAATTGCATGCACCCAGCAAATTTAGCAAGAGCATGGTTTTGGCCATCTTCTAATACAGGAATTTCAATGGACTGCTCTAGCACAGGAATTGCCTCGTTATATTGGCCTAGACTGCAGTATATTGCGGCTAAAACATGTAAAGACATCACATGCTCCAAATTGGGCTTCCCGTTTGTACATGCCTCAAATGATTTAGTAGCTCGTATAGCAAAGTCAAGAGCCTTTTGTAGGTTTTCACCTGAAGAAATCATATCCCTTGTCTGTTTAAGCAAGAACGGTCCGAGGTCAGGGTTGTCTAAACCTGAGTCAAGAAGATTCTCAGTTCCACTCTGAAACTTTCCCCGCAGAGAAGGGAAATTTCTCTGCTTCTTCATAGGGAAAGCTGCATTTGGTTTTCTCATGTTCCTTTCATACGGCCTGCCAACCAAAGGTTTCTCATGAGAAGATCTGCTTCTGGGACTCGACTTCCCAGTGTCTAAATTATCTGATTGCAAGAGGAAAAGCTGTTTTCTTAAACTTGCGGATTGCATTTTATCCCTACTTGTAGACTTCTGATCAATAAATCTACTATCCTTCTTAGGGACAGTGTCATCTACATTTCCTTCTTCTTTATGCTCGGCGACCACCTCTTTGGTTATCTCCACATCTCCAACAAGATGGCACAACTCAGAATCAATCCTTGATTCCTCGCCATATGACAAAAAACTAGCTCTCGAAGGTGAAGGCTCAGAGCTCTGCATCTCACAGACATTTCGGTACAACTGGTCAATGGAGGTGTCAATCAACCCATCAATAGCCAGGTCAATGGAATCACTGCGGGGACTCTGTGGACTCGATGCACATTTTGGAGATCGTTGCTGGTTTAAGCTTGCCTTGTAAGGTGAGTAGTCCCCGTTGGAATCATTAACTATTCCTTCTCCACTAAGCGCATCCATGGCCAGTCCAGGCATTTCCCTGAAGAATAATCAATCAACAGTCAGGAAATTAAATAATGTATGAAGCCTAAGATCATGTAAATATATGCGCGAGAGATGTTAGTGAAAAAGAAAGGAAGCTTCTGCAGGAAGTGCAGAACCCGAATTCAAGATCACAGGCATGAATGGAAATGGAAACAAAACTGTCGAAGTAAGTTCCCATTTGAGCAGAAGACTGATACGTAATTGAAATATAAACTATGAAGAATCCATATCAAATCACTAAAAACATTGCACCTAATAAAACGTATGCTCTGTCTTCAAAATGCTTTACTACCAAAGTCTAAAACAACGCAGCACTACATATCTGGAATTGCATTATTCATACGCAGAAAAGAAAGAAATCAAAAGTAAAACCTTAATTGCGAGATATCAAAATTCAAGGAATACACTTAAGAAAAACAGGGAACAATTCTAAAAGAAGAAGAACACGAAAACTAAAAGGAAGCAAAGAAAGGAAATGATAAACGAGTGGTACCTTGGCTAAAACAGAATGTATTTTATTCAAGAAAAAGGAAGACCTTTATGTTGTCTCTGGGGATGTCTATACAGAAATGGTGTATACATATCGATTTCCCTATATATACCAACCAGGAGCTAAAGAAGGCGGCATTTGGGAGGGTAGGGGCAAAGCTGGGAATTGAAAGCAGGGATCAATGTATATATAACTTCTAATTATTGAAAACATAAGTCCTTGCTCTAGATAGACATGTAATACCATATGTAGATGTGGGGTTGCAGAGATGGGAATGTTGAAGCAATAAGGAAGGCGACATCTCCCCCACCCACATCTCTCTATATTTCTTTCTTATGTTTAACATAACAGTTGCTAGAAAAATTTTAAGTGATAATTATAAATTTGAAATATTGGATAATGTTTGTCTTTTTTTAAATGACTCCGAGCGTTATGGAGTTGGCGCGATTAACGGCTTTTCAACGGAAAACGAAGGTGGGAAAATATTTAGGTCACAGCCGAAGCCGGAAGGTTTTGTTTCGTTGGTATACGTGGACGTACAGGGATTTGGCTCTAACGGGGATTCATCCAATGATTGGATCCGTCAAAAGGGGCCTACGTGGAGCAGTCGGAGATTGCCAGCTAAGTTCTGGCTGTTGGTGGTCCCAGTGGCAGGCTGACATCTGTAAATTAAGGTTTTTCACAATATCAAGTAATAAGGGGTTTAAGTTTAACCTCGTGGATAAGAAAATATGCATCCTGAACTTTGTCGCAAGAGGACATGTCAATTACTAAGGTTGTTGATTATAAAATTCAACATCACCATAACCGCAGTATATGCTGATGTTGCAACTTCCCCTGCCTAGGGGATAGGACTTAGGACCCAATGGTTTGGGTGGTCATGGGGGAGCTTTGGCTTAGAGATCAACTTCACCATGAAAATACGCAAATTATTGGTCCTTTTGTGTGGTAAACTAGCAAGCTTTAGAGTAGTTAATGGGTTATCAGGTACTAAATGAGAACCAACTTTGAAGCTTAAACTTGATTGCACAATGAAGTTGAGTAGGTATGTTCCAAAACCCAAATGAGAAAAATAAAGGAAAGTCTAAGTTGAGTAGGTTTCTCACCAATTCAATGATAGGGAATCCAAAAGTGAAATACCAACTAACAAGCTTCATTTTGTATTGGAGTGTGGTAACCACTTTTATACACTTCCGAGCCATACTTCAAATTCTCTCATCACAGCAGCGGCAACAATGACAGGAGCCTCTAGAATAATATGATAATGAGATTCAAGGAAGCTTGATTATTGTGGATTATGAATTATCCAACCAACCTATTAATACATATATTTAATACTATTACCTAACATTGTTCATGACTTGTCTCCTAATCATATTCCAATTATTGATTCCACTCCTCTTCATCATTGACGAAAACAAAGAGCTTCCACACTGCTTGGTTGTCCAAGCGCCCAAGTAGACTCTAGTCCATCATGGATTAGAATGCGTATCTGTTTTTAATATTTCTTTTTTTTTTAATTTAGAGTTATACCCAACCGAATTTAGAATAGGAGCTTTAATTTAAAATTAAACTCAATCTTTTTAAGCTTTAGATTGAAACTTAATTTATAAATTCATTTATTTTCTAATATTGTAATAGTTACATAAATATAAACAAATATTTAATCAAAAGATATACTCCCTCATATCCAAAATGAAAGTCATGTTAGAGGATGCATACTTATTAAGAAAGCTAATGAAATATGTGATATACCCTTATTAATGGTACTACTCAACAATGATGCTTTTGTTTTTTTTATTAATATTAACAGTGCAATCATTAAAACATCACATGCAGAGTTTGGATGTTTTCAACTTTTAATTAAAAAGAATTTTATTGGTTTTGCATTATCTTCATTTCTACCATGTATATGAGCTCATTTCCATCGTCTCTTCATTCCCACCATTCATGTCTATTCGCTTTAACCTTGTATATTGATCTCAACATTGTTGAAAATTTTTAAAATTGATTGATTCAAACTTAGAGCCAAGCACAATACCATATGAAAATTTTAGAGCCTAAAAATTTATAGAATGTTTAAAATATTTGTAAAGGAACCCAAACCAAAAACTCTAGTGGCTATATATATATATATATATAGAAGGAACTTTAAAAACAACAACATATGTATTCATGGCTTTCAATTTAGAA
>JANZLX010000008.1:10504126-10533340 GCA_025531955.1 Erythroxylum orinocense
GGATGAAATTGTGGGACAGGTATGTATGTATGAAATGATTTGAGAATTGCATGAGGATGAATTTCCGAATAGGGAACCTATTCTGTTCTGATCGTATAAGGTTGATTTAAGATGAAAGTAATGAAAAAAAAAGATTGGAAAAAAAAATTTAGATCGAATTTCGGGATGGTCTTAGTCTAAGGTTTCCAACGCGACAGTTTTCTTGTTCGTTTCGGATGTTGAATCCATTTATATTTGCACTTCGCTTTTGTTCCGTTTTCCTTTCATTTGTTTACGCGAGCGGTTTCTACCTCCGCTTTTGATTGCATCCGTTCTTTCGCTACCGTTCTTTATGCTTCCGCTTTTTGTTTCTGGAAGTAATCAATTATTCGATTCGTTTTGCTTTGTCATTCCGTTTGTTTTCGCTTTTGATCGCTTTTGATTCCGTTGTTTTCGGTTGGGATCCGGTTTCGAGAACGGGTTCCAACATACGTAGTAAAGGATGTTTAAGAGAGGGTGAACATATTGAATGCCATTTTATAAAGAGTGATCATGCTACTTCTTGAGTGTGTGAACAAGTTGTTTATGCTACTAAGGAGGGTAAACAAGGTGATTGTGAAGTTATAGAAGGTGAACAGTCTGCTTTTGGAGAGATGAACGGTATGTCTTGTTCTGTTAAAATGGGAGAATAATCTGCTTGTGCTTCCATTGAGGCTTATATGACCACAAATTATATAGATAAAAGTGATTTTCATGATCCAATATATGAAGGTAATGGAGAAGCAGTTAATGACTTTGATGATTCTAGTTCATTTGATGAGGTATTTGTTGAAAAGGCTATCAAAAAAGTTAATAAGTTTCTTTATAGGAGTGCATAAGATTCAAATGAGCTTAGGAGCAAGAATGATAGTTTAGATAAAGAACAAAAAAGAAGGCGTAAGTTTCTATAATTTAAAGTAGATAAGCATATGACAAAACCAATTGATTTAAATTTTAGATTTTTATTTGATTCAGTTAATGCATTTAGACAAACTTTAATCTAATATGTTGTTGAGAAGGGATTTCATCATGTTTATATGAAGAGTAAGAAATTTAGAGTAACTACTATTTATGAAAAGGGTTATGGGTGGACAATACGTGTCTCTCCAATATAACATGGTACTACATTTCAAATTAAGATATATTAATCCATCCATGAGTATAAACGAGAATACTATATCAAAGAACATAAGATGCTTTAGATTGTAAAGCAACACCTCCTATATTTTATAGATTGCCTTATATGGAATATTGTTGGGTTTAAGTGTGCCCTTTTAAGGGAATTAAATAATAAAATTATAGATAAGATAACATATAAGGTGAAGAACTTTGCATTAGAACTATTGATGGGTGAAGAGGGGAAGCAATTTGAGAAATTAAGGAGCAATGGATTAGCTAGTTTATAGTACAACTCAGGTAGTTCTTTTATAATTAAGCATCTAGGAGGATTATTTAATTTCATCTACATATGCTTGGATGCTTGTAAAAAGGTTTGTTGGATGCTTGTAAGTCTATAATATATTTCAATGGTTATCACTTTAAGGGAAAGCATGAAGCGCAGTCGCTGTCAACTATTGATCTAGATGTAAATAAGAATATGTTACCAATCATGTTGGTTGTAGTTAGAATTAAGAATCAAGTATCCTGAAAATGATTTCTTGAATATTTATAATAAGATATCGAATACTACATGGATCATAATTGGGTTTTTATTTCTAATCAACAACAGGTAAATTTTAAGTTTGTCTCTTATCATATGAAAATTGTCTTTATATTTTCTCATATTAACTTTCACATTCTTTTATAGATCTCTCCTAAGTGCAAAAACAATTTTAATGTGATTTCTTTATAACAAGGTTTAAAGCATATCTTCAACATTGATATGGTTGGTGTCGAATACAGATATTGTGTTAGACACATCTATTCCACCTTTAAAACAAGTTTAAGATAATGAACGCTATAAAGGATATAGTGTAGAATGTGACAGGATCGTATGGTAGGTATATGATTCATTTATTTTGTTACATAAGAATTTGAATAATGGTATGGTTATGATTTTAAACGCATATGATTGTTTAAGGAGTGTATATAATTGTTCAACAGATGAATAAGTTTTCATAATTCCCAATTTCAAATCATTGTGATTAGTGATCATTCTATTTTATAACCATACATATGTCTTATTACCAATGTACTTTGTATTGCCATAAACTCCTTTTTCTTTATCATGAACCTAATGACCTATTTTCTGTGGTTGACTGTAGCTTACAAAAAAATTTAGTTTTTAATTTTATAAATTAATGGAATGAAGTCTTCATTTGTTCACTTAATTATAACTATTCTATTAAATTTTTACATACTATGTAAGGAAAATGGTTAATAATGGTTTAGAGTTAATCTCCTCTCCATGAAATTGTCATGCTATGAAGTTGGAAGTCATCATATGAATATTTCTATAGAATATGTTTGGTATTGAAACTTGAATATTCTTTGAAATGCCTAAGCTCCATATCACTATAAATGTTTGAAGCTGGACTAAAGAATGAACTCTTTATCTTTTATAATCATTTTGCAGTAAATAAATTTTTGTGGCTTTCTATTTTTAGCTAGATTTAAATACAGTAGAAAGTGATCATAAACCAAATGTAAAGCTATTATAGAAAATTTTATGTAAAGCTATTATATAAAATTTTCACTTTTTGTTCACATAGATGAGAGTTATTTTGGTGACCTTTAATAATATGGTTTATTAGACCACATGCAACAACAATGTTCATTATGATTAGTCCTTTTTTTTTGTTCTCATCTATCTCTATTTATTTATTTTACAATTAAGGCTATGAAGTAGATATGAGTTAGTCCAACTAGTATTTGTTTGAGAATTCTCATTAAATTATTGGCTCATTTTATCTTTATAACTATTGAAAAACTAAAGGTTCATACATGTGCATGTGTTTTCTTTTCTCCTATCAATAATTCCATTAATAAATAATATAAGAATGTAAATTAGGATTTAAGAGCCACAGTGGATATGCTTCAAGAAACATGAATTAACCATAAATACATACAAAAATCATCATTATTTATTTCTTATATTTTTCTTATAAGTTCGCTACAGTGTAAGACCTAATGGTGATGAAAAATATCACCCAACTACAAATCAACAATTTTTGTAATAATGTATAACCTTGTTGTTTCTATAATTTGTTGCTAATCCCCTAAAACTCATGTATTACATTTATACTTGTTTTTATGAATTTTCGAGCCATACAAATTGCTCACCTTTTTTTTTTGCTTTACAAATAACGTGTATTTAGTATCATAAGTACAAAACATAAATTAATTAAGAAAATATATTTAAAGTTATCCTAAATTGAGCACGTCCATAAAATCACCTTCCTAGGTTGAATTTGGCCCAAGAAATCCTCATAAGTTTTATCAATCTATAGTCATAACAATGTACGTGCACTTCAATCTTATTGGTTGTACTCGTAGTAGAATGTTTAGCCCTCATTTCCTTAATTAAATTTCTTATAACCATAACTATATGCACAATCATTGGTAGATCCAAATCTCAAATTAGAAATTAAATATGTTACTATAGTGGATAATGCTCATAGAATAATTAGGGTCATTCTACTCTATATTGGAACATTTGTAGAATTTACGTGGCATAGCTTATGTAATCAAGAAAACTTTATATGTTGAATCAAGGTTAAAATTATAACCCAAGGAAAAAAAAAAGATCATGATACTAAATTAGTAAACATCCTTAAAATAATGATAATCACAGGATGCATTACCTAATCTAAAAAGGAATAACTCATGCATCCTAAATGATTAAGAAAGCAAAAAGTAGGTGTCAGGAATCCCATATCGGACAATTATGAGGGTATTCAAGAATTTATAATAGTGTGTAAACCTCCTCCTCTTGAGCTAGCTTTTGGGGGTGAGTTAGGCACTTTCTAACATGGTATCAGAGCTAAGTTGTCTCGATAGTTTGGGGCAGTGTCCGGTTATGTCCCTTTACCCAATATGTCCATCAGATGTCCAGTCCTGCTATGGACTGAGGGGAGTGTGTTAAGAATCCCACATCGGACAACTATAAGGGTATTCAAGAATTTATAATAGTGTGCAAATCTCCTCCCATTGAGCTAGCTTTTAGGGGTGACAGGAATCCCACATCGGACAACTATGAGAATATTCAAGAATTTATAATAGTATGCAAACCACCTCCTTTTGAGCTAGCTTTTGGGGGTAAGTTAGGCACTTTCTAATAAGCCAAACAACTATAAACACTAATAAGACGTGCCATTAACCCCTAAGAAGAATCTAATAACATTCACCTAAGTGGCATATGGTTGTAGAAATAATATTGGTAGAATTTATCTAAATGACCAGAATTCAAGGATCATGAAGTAATTAATTACACCCTTGTCTAAAACAATCTACGACGACTCAAACAACTCATGCAAGGACTCAACTCTAATGTCTTCATCAACTGCATTTCTAAATGAAATACCAAAAGCATTACCATGAACTTATATCTTTATAAACACCTTTTTGCATTTTTAAGAAACCAATGCTGGAGGACATAGCTTCAATTGACAAAATAAATGGGACACAAAGACCTAAATGAAAGAGGTGAACTCTAAAACATTATTTGGTGCCTAAAGCAAGAGGGAAATAAATCATACCTTTATTTAGGTTTTAAACTCTAGTTTTAAGAGTCTATTTTGAAACATCGAGCAATCCAGCCTCCCAATATAAACATGAGGCAACCCTCTTACATCCTCCTGTTGCAAACATAGTGCAACCCACCTAGAATCTAACCATCAACTCCAAATCTCCTCCGTTGAAGGCATGCAATAATTTTCAAAGAGAATTATGTCTAATTTAGGTTTTTCCTTTACCAAGCTAGGTTATAATAATCTAATTTAGGTTTGGTAAATTAAATTTGCTGAGTCGGGTTTCTTTGTTATTGCGAATCCGATTAAGCTTATAGATAAAAACGCTATATTATCCAATATAATTGATCCATATGTCGAGATTTTACCATGTAGGATTCTCTATTAATTTTTTACACTTTCAATAACGAAAAAGGAAAACATAGGAAAGGAAGGAGAAAAAAGATGGGATATGCGTTGGCATGGTGCTTTCTAGTGCTTTAATGGCTTTCAGAACCCTAAACAATAATGACAAAAATCCACCGGTCTTTGGTCAGAAACAGAAAGGCATCTTTTATCTTTTTAAAAGTTTTCTTTTATCATTCTTTTCAGTTTGACTTCCAAGCGACTGTGACTTCACGTTGTCAATATTCTGCATATGATGTTGATGCGTGGTTGCATTTGCATGCATGAGCTTGGTCTTGAAAGGAGTCAAACTTATGCTTCTTTCTCCGTTTCTCCCATCTCTTCACTACCTAAAAGATGAATGCAAGACAAACGTTCGAGCCCGCTAGAAGCTGGACCATTTAGAACGTCGCCCACTAAGGTGCCAAAAGGGAAATTCTGTTTCACAAAATTCATTTTATGTCTAGTAAAAAAAATCCAAATATTAATTATTAACTGCAAAAGACGAGAGATACCATATGCCTCTATGAGTGGAAGGCGACGGCTGCAATTATGCTTCAGAATCAACTCGTCCCTCGTCTTGAAAATGATGGACTCTACTGTTCTACGAGCTTAGTGGGATCTTTGAAATTGATTTTTGTTCACACTATCAGGTGATCTTGGAGAGAGTTTGTCCTAATGGGTTATATTTATGTTGCACTGCCTGAATTACTAGAATGCCTTAACTTTTGGAAGTACTGTACTTTTGTTCTAAGATCAGTTCTTAATCAGTCGCATTAGTAATAGTTTGATGACCTACATCAAATCTTCAGCTTCAAGTACTCAGTTTCTATATAAATATATAAATAAAATTTAATAAATAAAAAATTCTATATCCTGGTACTCAAAAAGTCTCAAACCCCGTACTCGAGAGAGAGAGCCTACATTAATTCTAGACATACGGAGAAAGAATTATAGTACTTCCATCGTAATAAAGCAATGATGAGATGATAAGTACCACTAGAACATTATCTGAAAGCTGTATGCGCTGTGCAGTTGGAAGTTTCAAATAGTTGAAGACTTAAAATAGCTAAAGAAATGTGTACAAAACTTCCAGTCCCATCAGCCAGAAAAGGTAGCTGCTCAGGCAAGAAAAATTTGCCAACCTTTTGACCAGATTGAGGTCTAGAGAATCTTAGCCTAACCTTTTGAATTTACAGGCACCTTTTGAGAGAGAGAGAACTTGTGTGCCTGAGATTGTTGTCCTTTGAAAATTCATCTCCCAAAAACTAGCACATATGTGATGCATCTCAGTAATGTGGGAGTCAGTTTTTCAAATTGTGGTTCGCCATTGTTGCTGTAGAATGTAGAGTACTATGACAACGATTTTTTTTTCTCGAAGAAATAGACTATGACGACTACGATTGCAACTTAACTAATGGGACTATCGTTGCTACTATAATGTATCGTGCCAATTCGATTCCGCTAGCGAGTTTCCGTAATTGTAGTCAGGACAGAAAATTGGAGCTATAAAAGATAAAAGTAATGCTCCTGTGCATGTCGTTCCGTGAAATCTCAAGTAAAACTGAGGTTTATGGTTCAATTTATAATTTCCCGTTCCTGGGCATCCTCAACTGTCGTGGTGGAGAAACGAAGACCCTTTTGTTTAAGACGGGCAATCGTCTAACTACAGAGACGTTTGTGGGAGTCATGGGCATGGGAGGAAATGATAGATAGAACCATCAACCATGCATGAAATTGACACAGATAGTGGACCAGAATCAACCAGGCAACGAAAGCAAAAGTTCTTTCAATTCCCCATCTTTTCTCAATAGTATCTTCAGAGATCAAAAGAGGAATCCTTTGGGCCCCCACTAGGGTCAAAAGAGAGTCTCGCTGACATTCGCCATTTCTTTAAGTCAGACCTTCACGTCTCTCTCATATACACGCACCCGTTTGCCATGCCTGTAACGCGCAAGATACAAATTAAGATAAGCTGTTTTGATCTCTGTTAGAGATCTTATCTCCTGCTATGCTTTGCTTTTGCTGAAAGCAAAAGCATTAACGTTGATCTGATCAATCTCGTCGCTGCTATATTCAGTCATCAGCTGACAATTTGTCACGTCATGCTAACCTTTTTATCCAAACAAATATCTATCGCATCACAAGATCATATTCAGCTAGCAAAGCTTATCTTTCATGCTAACCAACCTTTTTGCACAGTGATGCTTCATGTAATCAGCAGTCACTCATTAAAGTTTCGGGCGGTGTAACAACTAACAATAATAGCTTGATAATTGATATAGTACAAATCACAAATTTCTTCTCCTATCAAGTTTTTCCATTAATTTTCACTTATCTGATAATTTTTCAGAGATTAACACTTTACGTATGCAGTTTCTTCGAAAAAAGTGATTAAAAATTGCCAAATTATAAAAGTGATATATGTCATACAGATATATATATATATATATAAAATAATAATTTATACATCATTATTTATATTAAAATATATAATAATACTTAATATTTAATATGTAATATTAATTTATTTTATTAAATTTTAAAAAGTATTATATTCATTAATTTAATAATATATTTATTAATCTGAAATGATATGATAGTAAATTAAATATGTTATCATTTATTAGCGTTCTATGATAATGCTAATAAATAAAATAATAAAATTCCATTTTCTTTCAAAATCTATATTTTTATAGACAAGTTAAAATTAACTTGATGGATTTTACTGATAGTAAATAAAATTGCAAGTTTCTTGTTATTTTATTAATTTATCATATTTATATATTATAACTCATATAAAAGATATAAAGAAATATTTATAAGTAATATAAATTTATTTTTAATAATAATGCATAATAAATTAATTTATCATATTTTATTAATAGCTAATAAATATTAAGTAGTTTAAAATGATATTAAGTTTAGCCTTTTATTAAAATTTTGTTTTATTATATAATTATCTAGCATATTAATAAGATATAAAAAATTAAGTGACACTAACACTAAATCCAGCAAACGGATATAACAAAGAAAAAGTTAATCAGCGTTGAAGTGAATATAACAACTCACGATGATTGTTGATATATAAATTTCAATTTACACATCTAAAAATATAATAAATTGATAATCTTATTTATATATTATTTGATTTGGGACTAATACAAAAAAGGTTTTTCAGTATGAGTCTCACCCCTCTTTTCTTTCCTCCCATTCTCCAACAAAAAATTGTTAATTAATTAATTTTAAGTTAAAGTGAACAGGGACAACCTTCTTTTTTTGTAAAAAAAAAGTGTTATGGAGATGACCTGTGACCTCAAAAGTTATGAACCTTGTGAACAACCAAACTGCTCTACCCTATATAATGAAGAGAAGAACTAGGACTAACGGATGAACAAGGATTGAATGCGCCCCTTTACCATAGAAATTCATTATTACAAAGCAAATAACATTTTCTATTGATTTGTCCCCCGGACTAGACCTATTCTGATTCTAAATTATCTGCTGCTACGTTGTTCCCAAGGACTAGCAAAATCGAAATATCAAAATTCTTAGGTCATCTCAATTCAAAAACTACACGTTTCTCTAGATAATTATAGTGTATTTCCACATATCCACTTAGAGCAAGGCCTTCTGTCCTTTTTTTCTTCCTAATCTACATCAGGCGATTTATTATTATTAATTTTCTTAGTGAACAATAATGAATCGATCATATTCATAAAGATAGGGGACATAATTCACATGGATATAGTTAGTCTCGTTTGGGCTACTTTAATGGTAGTCTTTACATGTTTCCTTTTAATCGTAGTATAAGGGAAAAAGTGAGTTCTAGAAGGACTATTAAGTGAATTGAGAAATCAAACTGCATCCGACTTTTTATAGATCATTCTGCGAAGACTTTTGAAGTTAACCATTCAAATTGAATTGAAAAAAATTATTGAATTATATTCCTAAATTATATTGGATTCGAGTAGTCCGAATAGAGTAATGTATTATAGGAATAATACCCCCTTTTTAATCATAATTAAACAAATATTTCAATGATTCTCGTGTTCATATTTCAAAAGTAAAAGTAATAGAAATGATAGGAAATGGATTCCAACCCAATTCAATTCTTACTAAATCTTCTATTTTGATAAACTTGCTCTTACCAAAGTTAAAGATATAAAATGAAAAAAAAGTGAAATCTTTTCCCCCGAAACTAAAATCACAAACCCTAGAAGGGAGCTCACCTGCCACGATATATAAGGGAACAAGCAATGTTTGGAACTATGTAAAGTCTTATCTACCACTTACATTGCAACAAACGGAGGATGCTTCAAGCTCAATTGGAAATTAAAAAAAAAGAACCTTTTAACTGCTCGAAACAAACAAAAAAAAGAGGAGGAGGAGAAAGAGAAGAGATATTACAATAAATAGAAAAAAAAGCTAAAATATAGGTATTAAACATCCTTCTTATATTTTTTATAGCCAATGTTGGATAATCAATTGTTATTAGAGGATATTAAGTGTTCCATTAGTGAAAAGAGGAAAAAAAGAGGAAAAAATAAACCGATACATCGCAACCATTCTTAGATATTAAGCTTTGACAGCTAATGAAATTTTGTAAAAGAAAGGATAAAGTGCGTCCCCACCAAAAAAAGAAACTAAAAGATGTTTTCTTCAAAAACAAACAACATGTTTCTCGGGGAATAAAAAAAGAGGATAAAAGTATTCTAATAATTAAAAGAAAAATTCAATAGAAGAGTCCAGATTCCAAATGAACATATTCAAACTTGAAAAAAAAATCTTTCAAATGGGTGAATTAAAAAAAAGATGTTTCGTTAGTGAAAAAAGGGAAAAGTAGGAAAAAGAATAAATCGATACGCCGCAGCCATTCCTAAGTAGTAAGTTTCAGCAGACAAGGAAATTTCATAAGAGAAAGGGCAACTCGCGTCTCCACCAAAACGAGAAACAAAAAGATGCTTGCTCTAAAAACAAACGGCCAGTTTCTTGGAGAATATAGAAAGAGGATAATAAAATTCTAATAATAAAAAGAAAAATAAAAGAATAAATAAAAAGAAAAATTCAGTAGAAGAGTCCAGATTCCAATTGAACAAATTCAAACTTGAAAAAAATCTTTCAAATTCTCGAAGAATGAGGGATAAAGGGATTAACCAAGAAAGATTGATTTTTCTCTATCGCTATTCTTTTGGAAATGCTTATATTCTCATCTGACTTTGAGTTTTAGGAACTGACCCAATAACTTGGGGTATGAGACAAAGCACAAGTGTTTAAGGATAATAAGGCTCAACCCGATGAGATCTTTTTCACTCACTTTGTTGAGTTTGTTGGGTGGCTTACTTTGACCAAGACTCCACTTTTTTCTACATCCATGGAGCTTATGAATTTCCTAGAATGTAGATAAACTAAAAGAGGGTATAAAGAGATAGGAATATGAATTATAGTACCATTAGAAGAAGGGACAAACCCCAATGGAAACTTTGATTATTAGATAATATATAAATAAGAATATCAATTTATTATATTTTTAATAAATAAAAATTTTACTAATGAAAAAATCGATTCCAAAATTTTTAAGAAATCTTAAAAACTTCCTAAATAAATTTTAAACATAAGAGATTTTGGTGGAATTGATGAAATTACAAAGAATATTAGTCTCTTTTACATTTAAAATATATTTTACCCTATACACAAGAGTAAATAATACATTAATTAGTTTGTCGTGATATTAATATAGTAATAGTTTTATTGGTTTTTATTGTTAATAAATAACAAATTTACTTCTTAAAATTTCATGTATAGTTTGACATATCCATGTCAATAAAGTTGAAGACAAATTAAAACTTTGACATATACTTCTCATTAGTATTACAAATTTGAGTAAATTTGTATATTTAAAATACAATTTACCCTTCTATATGCAAAAGAAGCAAATGAAAAGAAAAGGGTTTTAAATAAACAAAATATTGGCAATAAGATCATTATAAACTTCAACATTTGCACCATATATAAGTATTTTAAATTAATCATAATAATAGCTTCACATATCCAACCTCAAGTTAAAGAGGGACAAAGGGTGACGTCAATGTCAAATACATATAACAATAGTATAAAATAAGTACAATACCTGTTCAAATATGATTAGTCATGAGAGTCATATAAAAGCTAAGATTGTTTCTACTTTTTTTTTAATATATTTTTCTCTCTTCTCTACTTATTTTTCTATTATTTCTTATTTTCTAAACTCCACGTTATTGTATTCTTCTTCTTCTTTTATCAGTTCTCAAGAAAAATATTTCATAACTCATTTTGACTGTAACATTTAGTATTAGAGTTGATGATCCTTTAAAAATAACTCCATCAATATATATTGTTCTTTTCTATTAGAGTTAATCTTTTGTTCTTCTTTCTTTTATCTTAATCTTAATCTTGGTTCTTGATTCTTCTTTTTGTTTCATCATAATCTTTGATTCTTGATTCTTGTCTTCTTGACTTTTACATATTTGTCTTTCTAACTTTCAAATCTTCTATCAATCCTTGCATTATACTATAAATTATATCAAATTTTCTTAATTCTTGATCTTATAACCCTCACATAGTCCATCTGATTAAAATCTTAAACCATATTATATTCAAATGATTGATATTCATAATACTTTCTTTTTGATATTGTGTATCTTGGTTTATGCAGGTTAATGCAAATCCTTAAGATATTGAAGTTAAGGAAGAAACATCTAATGAACATTAAAAAAAAGATAAAGAGACAAGAATTATGAAGAAGAAGATGAATTTTTGAAGTATATTTATGCAAGAATTAACAAAATAAACGTAAAAAGGAGGGTTGTTGAGAAGTACACAAGGTTGGCATACAATAGTGATGATAATGAGATTGTTGAGATAGTATAGGATATTGTATCACCATGTGTCTATCACCTAAAGGGTGTACCAACACAAAAAGATAAGCATATGCACTTTCATTCTCTAAGAGATGCAAACATTATTTTAGTTTTTGATCCTAGAGGGACAACTTATTTCATCTTTCATTTTTAACCTTTTAGACATTGATGAATATAGAATAGTAGAAAATTAGGATAATACATTTTCAAATATGATCAGTTGTGAAAGTAATATGAAAAAATGTATTATAAAAAAACTTTGAGTTATAGATTAACAATAAGTTTAGTTTTATTTCTCTATTTTTTTAGTGTTTTTTATCTTCTAAACTCTACTTTCTTCAATTCTTCTTTTAATTCTTGATACAATCATTTCAAAACTCATTTTGTTCGCAATAATGTTGTTTTTGTAGATTTTTTTTATAAAATTACTAATTTCTTCATAGACTTTAGATATCACATGTGACTTCTCCTCTTTCTCGACAGAACTCCAATATCAAAGGAGGTGGTGATAATTTAGATTGATTAGCATGGATGATTTTAAAGTTTGAGGTGGATTTTGATCATACATGATGCAACGAGAAAGCAATAAAATTCGCACAAAACATAAAGAACTTGCAACTCTATCTGAATTCTAAATATTTCAAATGATTTAAATAAGATACAGTAAGCGTAATAAAAATAAGAAACAAAAAATTACAATAACATCCTAAAATTAATACAAACTTAAGAAAACGACTACAGCCAATGTCGATAAGACATGGCATTTGATGATGAAATCACGAGGAATTAGATTGTGGTCGGTCCTTCTAAACATATTTAAGTTTCAATGTCAATTTAAATTGATAGAACAAATAAATTTATTGAGAATTTGAAATTCTACTAATTTAAAATTAAAAGTGTAACATTATTATAACATTAAAATTAAATTTTATATTATTAAAGGCTAGGATTTAAGATATATTTTGGTGTAACATTAGGATTTAAAATAATATTTTTTATCACATACGTTTGTAACATCTTATAAAAAATTCGTGACAGAGTAGCCTAACTGTATATCTGCATAGCAATTTCAGTGGGTTAAAAGCTCCTATACTTTTGAGAGACACTTGCGTTATTGTGCCAGGGCAGAAATAAAACAACGGTTTATGGTCATTTCACAGCCGCGACCAATGTGGAATTCACCATCGTAGTAGAGATTCTGAGCTCCTAGTTTGACTGTTTTCTTTGAAGACTTCAAGACGATCCACTCATTTAATTAAGGGTCCAATCATGTAGCTTGTTTTTGCCGTGGAAGCACACATTCAAAGGCATAAAGGAAAACAGCGCTGCCATACTTATGACACTTGGATAACCTAGGATGACTTGTTTTGGTTGCTTAAGGCACAGATCATACCCACATGTAAACTTCTTTTTTTTGTGTAAGTTCTGCCACTTCTAGCAACCTCACGGACAACATTTAAGATTCCAATAGCCATGCAAGAAAGGGAGAGATGGAGGGGATAGGAGGAGAGAGGTTGAAGGGTGGTTTCATCATTCTGGTTCCAGAATGGGACCCAAGAATTTGGATTTGGACCAATCGTTTTATGCTTGTTTTTAAGGTTAGAAAGCATCAACTTGTAGAGATTCCTTTTCTAGCTCCTACCAGTATAAATACAGTCCTGCCCCTAACTCCTCCATCACATACCTCTAGCTCGCTACTCTTCTATACTCCTGAGAACTATACAGACTTGAGCATCTGCCATGGATAACAGAAACGAGTCATCGGAGACTTTGAGGTATCCTTCCTCATTTAGTCTTTCTGTTTCCCTTCTCTCTGTGCAGTAGACAAAAGTGAAATGCTATGATGTGAACATTCATAGTGTTATTAGTTTATGCGAATACAGCCCTATATTAAATTGCGTTGTATCGTTTGTCTGTTGCAGGAATAAGTGTGCTGCATGTTTCAGACAATTCAATAGGATGGAACACCTAGTGGAGCACATGAAAATTTCATTTCATTCAGTTCATGAACCCATGTGTGGAGTCTGCAAGAAACATTGCAGGTCTTTTGAATCCTTGAGGGAGCATGTAGGTCTCATGGGTAAGTTGCTAAATTCTAAATAGTAATATACACTGATTTAGAGTGTTACTTGGGTGATATTAGGCACTATTTTACTTCTGTAGGTCAATTGCCAAAACTAGAGTGTAAGAGTATCTTCACTAGCCGAGGATGTAGATTCTGCTTAGCCATCTTTGATAGCCCTAATGCTCGCAGAGTTCACCAAGAACGATGCCAGCACTCTGGAGTTCATTCGGTAAAGGTCCAGCTTTGCACTCCATCAATCTTTCCTTTTTGTTCCCTTTCCATTTGAATTTAATAATGTTTGGCTCCAAGTTCCGAGTGATTTCTCTTTTACAACCAATTCCTTTATTGTCGTTCTAGGGTCTACTAGCTCGCATGGCCAATTTAGGCTTCAGAGACAACTTAATTATAGACAATGCTTATGCAAGAGGTCCCCAAGTAGTTGCATTGGCTTGCAAGATGGTTGGAGGAGGCAGTGATGGTTCTCTTGACCTTTGTGCAAGGGTTTGCCTCATTGATGAGAACGAAAATATAATCTTCCACAGTTATGTCAAACCACCAATTCCGGTCACAAACTATAGGTAAAAATCTATTACAAGCTTAAGATTAAGCTGTATCTGATAGTGAGATTTCCCGTGTAACTACAAAAAAGAAAAAAGTTAAACACTATAGTAATCACTACTTCCAGGTACGAAACCACTGGCATTCGGCCAGAGTACTTGAGGGATGCAATGCAACAAAGACAAGTCCAAAAGAAGATTCAAGACTTCCTATGTAATGGAGAACCAATGTGGAAAATTCGACCCAAAGGAGGAAAAGCTAGGATTCTAGTTGGTCATGGTTTGGACCATGATCTTGACCGTCTTGAAGTAGAATATCCAGCTGTAATGATCAGGTAATAAAAAGTCTTTTGCAAACTTATATTTTATGGGATATATATATATATATACATATATATATATGGATGGCTATGCCTATGGGGCTTCTGAATTATTTATGGCAGTGAGTTTATTTCAATGCTTTTGAATTTGACTCATCATACAGAGATACCGCAAAATACCCTCCACTAATGAAAACAAGCAAGCTCAGCAATTCACTCAAGTACCTAACACAAGCTTATCTTGGGTAAGTCGCCTGAAAACAGTAAGGCATGTTCCTTCTCGTACCTTTCCTTGGTAGTTTAAGCCTCTAACGTCCAAGTACTTTATGTATAGATATGACATGCAAACTGGCATTCAAGACCCATATGAGGAATGTGTAGCAACTGTGAGGCTTTACATGAGGATGAGATCACAAAGACATGTGATAGAAGATTACCCACTTGCTTCTGACCCACAGAACAGAAATAACTTCGCTCCACGGAGGCAAAATGAGCTCGAGAAGATGAGCCCAGAAGAACTGCTAGCAATATCAAGGTCTGACTATTACTGCTGGTGCTTAGACTCGAGGGATTAAGGTGGACATGCATGGAGTTAATTTGGTAGGAGTAGGCCTATTGGCATCATTGGAGGTTATAAGATTCTTAAGTACTTCAGTGTTGATTATCAGTAATTGAAATAAAGTGGAATGTTACACTAGCGAAAATAGCTACTCTAGAATTTATGCCTTCTACTTTTTATGTACTTGTTTCTAATCTGCATAAATAAGCTATAACAGAGGTGCCTACCCTATTTGTTATGAGAAATATATATTTCACAAGATAATTTTATTCTTCACATTTCATGAACAAGAAGTAATAACTGCTGTAAGTTTTAGATTACAGCAGTTAACCAAAACTTAAGTAGCAAACATACTAATAAAACAAAGGCAGAGAGCAGTTTTTTACCTACAGTCAACCAAAGTATGGATATTTATGTTGATTCTTCGACATACCTCAGCAACTCCTACTTACAGTCATGGACACGAAACTAACCATTTATGATAATCCTCTTGGTGATTCCGCTGGACCATAGACCCTCAGGTTTTGACGCAAATTTGTGCCAGGGTGACTGATTATAGTGAACAAGAGGCAAGGCCTAAGGTCTTCTGTTGATGCTGAAAACAGCTAGAACGTGCACCAGCTTTTGGTTCCATACAGGAACCATTGGCCCCAGAACGTTGATGAATGTAAACGTAAAAAAAGATCACTCTATGAATTTTCTGTAATATTGTAAATTCATATCTCAAAGCAGTATACAAGTTGCTTAAAAATGGCTTGAAGTTCTTTGCAAGGTTATTGCCCTTAAAGCCCACAGTTCCCACAGGAAAACGAGGTTGTACCGTTAAAGTGTAATATAGCTACTTGCAAGGCCAATGACTCTAGTATTTTTCTGTTGTTGTTTGCCATTGGGACTGAAAAAATTATAACTTTTGAAGAACTTGAGCCTGAGGTTGTAAGATTAATAGCAAGCGGTGGTTATTATTTTCAAACAGATACACTCTCAAAGCTTTATAACATTTTCAAGTTCACAGGCAACTCGGTTACATAGATAGGAGAATATGCAAAGCACTTTGTTATGGAATAGGATATATGACAACTTTGCCAACAGCTCTGCCAGTTTCAATATAGGAAAATGCATCTCCAGCTTGTGAAAATGGAAATGGACCTTTTGGATCAATCAAAGGCTTCACTTTCCCACTCTCAAGGTAAGGTTTCAATTTCTCCAACACAGAGCCATTTGAAGTGACCACGAAAATGACTGCTGGAGGAGTAACAGCACCGAATATTGTCACCACACCTCCACCTTCTTTCACTGCCTTTACTGCCCTATCACTTTGTCCTGTTTCCATTTTTTGGCTTTAAGAATTAGTCTACCAGTTGTTATTTAACTAGACTGGAGGTCATTCTCGCAAACAACATATCTTATACCTGCACTACAGCCTCCAACACAAGACGGAAAAACATTTTGAACGCAAATTCTTCAAGTTTTCAGGATTTTATAGATATCAGAATCTTACCAACTGCATCATAAACGACATCAAACTTCTCTGGCAGGTCTTCAAAGTTCACTTTGGTGTAATCAATAGCCATATCCGCTCCCAAACTCTTAATTAACTCTAATTTCCCAGTGCTGGCAGTGGCAGCCACTTTAGAAGCACCAAAGACATGTTTAGCAAGCTGCATCAATCAGGAAGAATGCGTAAAGGATTAAACTTTGATTAAAAACAAGGGAATTTCCAGATTCTTTGTATGTTAATGATCATTCCTGAATTCACGAGAAAGTTCACAAGGAAATCAACATCAAGAAAGTAAATGACCTGAATAATTAGAGTCCCAACTCCACCAGCACCTCCTAAGACAAGGACAGTTTTCCCAGCAGAGAGACCAGCTCTTTCAAGGCCTTCATGGGCAGTTTCAATGGCAAGGGGCAAGCTAGCCGCTTCTGCAAAGCTGAGGTTTCTAGGCTTATGAGCCAATAACCTCTCCTCAACAGCTGTGTACTCAGCTAAAGTTCCATGATTTTTTGGTCCAACTAAAGCTGTCTCATTAATGTCTCCATATACTTCATCTCCTTCCTTAAACTTCTTGACTTGGCTTCCCAGTTTGACCACCACACCAGCCACATCATAGCCTGGAACAGTCTATGAAAAGCCAAAAACTTTGAGGGAGCAGATCAAGGAAAAAATTACGTATTATACCAAAGAAATAGATTCTTACAGGTGGGGGAGAATCAGTTTCCTTAAACATCCCTTCCATTCGTTTGAAATCAACTGGATTTAGTGATGCAGACATAACCTTGATCAGTACCTGATCTTCTTTCAACTGTGGTACTGCAACGTCTGATTTCAGTTTTAAGACGTTGGTTGATTTGCCATAGTCTTCATAAACCCATGCCCTGATTTTGGATGGAATTGTGTTAACAGTAGTGATTGCCATGGAAGTGGGAGGTAGAGATCTGTCTGGCTAGAACTTATCTTTTTTCTTTTCTTTGATAGGTGAGATACTTCGCATTGGCTACAGAGACATTGGCTACAGAGTAGGTAGATGGAAATGACTCCACTTGGTCTTACTTAGGACAAAAGCAATGGCTGGGTCCTTAATCTACATGGACGCATTTTAGCCTCTTAATTTGGCACTGAATTATGTTTTCGTGCTTTGCTTTATCAATTGTTACTTGGACTTTACTCTTCAGTGTCACAACTGTCGGGGATTTACCTGCCCACCTCTCTGAACAGGGATTGATGTTCCAGGAAACCTGATGCTTGCTTGTTATTGGAAACGAATTCCATTCTGGATTCGTATTCAAAAGTAAATTACATTCATTCATATCATTCGGAAACAAAGATCCAATCATCCAACAATCTACAATATTTGATTAAAATATTAACATAAGAAAAGCCCCAAATGATTTCTTGCTTGCATACCATCCATATAGTTCACTTCACTACGCATGTATATACCCTGCGAACGTCAAATCATATATCACAAGGGAGTGAAAAGCGTATAACCAGAAATGAGGGAGCTTAGTGCAAAAGCCAGAAATGCTAGGAGGGACAGTGCCACAGATCCCTTTGCCATTGTAGGGAACTTGTCCTCTCCCCAGTTGGACTCCCAATCCTCAACTCGAAACGCAGCCGAAGAGGCTGCCGACAAAAGAAGGTATGCCAAAACCTGACCATGTTATAAGAAATCACTTCACTTGCCCAATATAAGCAATTAAATTTTGTACAATTTTAACACTCATACTGTTATGGATACAAATGAAGTATTTATCACCAGGGCTTTTATTTTTTCACCGTTAGAAAAAATTAGCCTCATCAGAGGACTGATATTTAATAAGTGACTAATATAAATTATATATCCTTTAATTACCAAATAATATAGAAAAATAGTGACTATAAATTTATTTAAAAACTTGTTAAGTTTGAATTTTTTAAAATATTAAAACAAACAAAAATCAAATTCGATTAAATTAAAACTGCAAATAAATAATAATTGTATAGATTTATGAAAACATACTTACACATAAAAGTAATAATTATGAAATGAATGTGTATCTGTTTATAATATGAATTTGATATTTGATTTACAAGTTTATTCTTAGAATCAAGCACAAGAAACTTACTTTCTAATTAATTTTAAAAAATAATTATGTAATATCAGATTTTATTTTTTATTTAAAAATCTAAAGATTAAATAATGTAACTGACAGAGAATTAATCCCATCAAAATGTTAAAGTTATATTCTCATCTAGACATTGAAGTCGACAAGGTGAAAAAGTGGAGGAAGAAAAGAAAGATAAAAAGGCAACAAAAAGTTGGTCCTGGAACAATATCATTATATCAACGTATGGTCCAAATATCATGATACGACATTACAGTTAGAACTAGAAGTCGGAGTAGGATTTGACCCCACGTAACACCATTATTCGCATTAGTGACGATCTGGACCCTTCGTGCATTTATAACGAAATCTTCTATTAAATATTATTTTTGTCTCCTAAATTTCAGTTATTTATTTATATAAAAATATTATTTTTATCTCATAAATTTCAGCTATTCACTTATACAAATATCGCGATCATTTATACGAAATTTAGACAGACTCATAAGATACTACTCCCTCCGATTCATAATAAATGTCATTTTAGAGGAATTTTAATTATTTAAAATAAATGTCGTTTGTGATTTTTTATGCATATTTATAATTTTACTTCCAAAGTTACCCTTTAATTCTCTCACATCTTAATTACACAGATTATATTTTCAAGGCACTTCAACATGTAATTAATAAGGGTATATCAGATATTTTATTAACTTTCTTAATAAATGTGCATTCCTTTAAAAGGACACTTATTATGAATCGGAGTATAACATTAGCCATAATCCTCCTCCATCAACTTGGTCCTATGTTAGGTAAGCAAATTAATACAATAATAATTTCGCAAGGACAACGACTCACCTGATCTAAGGAGAAATCAAACAAGTACCGGAGCTGACTCCGGACAGATTGTTTGCCGGTGGTCAAAGAATAGGCTAGATCGTACGCTTGTACGCCTGAGTAGACGAAACCTATCACATTCACTGTCAGACAATACCTACAGCCACATGAAAGAATCTGCAAATCAAATCTTAATTGTTGAGAATGAAACAAGTGAATCAGTATTTTGATACTGTCATCGATGGATTAACTGAATACAAACACAACAAGAAGTCATAAAAACCTGAATTCCTTGTAGCGATGGAAAGAGTCGAGTGCCCATCCTTGGTTCTTGTCGGCAGCCAAAACAGAAAAGGAAACTAAACAAAATACAAACCCCAGAATCCTAAACCCCAGTAAAGCCCTTCTCGTTATGACCTCTCTCTTTGCTCGTCTCAGAATGGACAAGCTTGGTCTCAGTCTTCTCCCGCCACCACCCTCTTCACTATGACCAACAACTTCTGCATCTTTGCCTCGAGATTCACTCTTGGTCGCTTGAACCGCCACAGGAGACGGTGTCTTCTTTGGTTTTGTGTCTGGTGGTGAGAAGCCATGATCTGAGGAGAGAGAGGACTCCGGAGGAGAATCTAAAATATGGGGTGGACTTGGAGAGTACATGTTGGTGGGTGGTTGTGGTGGTGGAGCTTTGGAACTGATCAATTCTTGTTCTTGTACATGCTGCTGTTGTGTTCTTCCTTGTACATATTCTTCATCTTCTTGTTTGTGTTGTTGTTTTTGAAGCTGCTTCTGATCACTGTCATGGTTTATCATGGTCTTTCTGCGCTGGGATTGCTTTTTGGTTAGGTGTTTTACAGTGTGGCCGATTATAAGAGTGAGTAGAAAAATGTGGGTATGTTATTCAGAAAGGCATAGATTAAGATACTAGATTGCTCTTTATTAACTTAAATGTGCATTATTGTATAGATTAAGATAATAGATTGCTCTTTAGTAACTTAAATATGCATTATTGTATAAATTATGTAGAATCCAACGAAATCCAGGCCTAACGTACAAATTTTTAAGTTCAAAACTGGAGATTCTTAATGGATTTGATGGATGGCCTCGGAAGATTTCAATCTTTTGAGTTTTGAAAATGAATGTTCATGGATACATATTTTGATCCTACGGGACACAACCCACCAAGAGAGAAAGAGTTGCCACTGGCATATAAGAAAATAAAACTTAGTAGTGTTACAGTATTACATTTCGATAATTAAAATAAGCATAGCTCAGAATTTAACTAAAAGCCTCATAATGAATATCAAGCATGAGCTTTAGGATGTGGAGAAGAATTCATGAGCTTCGTGATATTGCTTTAGGACAACGTTGTAGATGGGATGGACAGGTTCCAAGAGATTGGAATGGGGACCCAAAACAGCCCTTGGCAAAGGTGGAGAATTCTCATCCCTGGACCAGCTGTACTGACATATTGACAAGCCGCTAAGACAGTAACATGTGTGATAATAGTCTCTGGCCTTCCCTGGTTTGTCTCTGAATCCACCTTCCTGGACCTACAAAAATTAACTTGATAATATAAACCAGAGATTCACAAGAAATTCTTTGTCGCGGGGATCTAACCAAAAAATTGGAACAGACAAGCAAGGGCTTCCAAGTTCTAACCGATAAATTTCTGAATGAGAATACTAACAAGTGAAAAGCTTGCAAGAACCCCTGAACTTACAAAGAACCATCTTTCACCCTTAAATGGGGGTACAATTTCTGGTTCTCAAGCATGTTAGGCCAATACATCTAAAAACATGTAGAAAAGAAACCAAACTGATCTATATTGCTCAGTTATAGTCACTGACAAGTGTCAGAAGGAAGCTTCACAGAATAAATTGTAGAAAGAAACTGGAGTGCAACAAGAAGCTGTTATCCTCCTCGTGGAAAAGAGGAAAAATGAAAAGAGAGACGAGGAAGAAAAGTAAGGCTGTGGCTCAGATTTGGTCAACAAAGGACAACTTATGCAAAATTCTACACTGGTTACCACAAGCTCAGGCATGTTAAAACCACAAAAATGAGAAGGCTGAAATAAAACCTACCAGTTCCAAGATTTCATGCCAAGGTATGATCGTTGCTACTAATTTATTTTATACCTGCGAGCAAAGCAGAATGTACTGCTGCAACGCCATGCTGTGGAAAAGTGGTTCTATTTCTGGATGCCCCACAATTTTAGCATGGCTACTGCTGCTACAGTCTCCTAAACATGAATTATTTGCTTAGTATGAAGAAACATGAAATTGAAGAATGCAATAAAAAGCCATATGCAAGCATGCATACCTCCATGCCCACAAGCATCATCATCTCCATATAAATTTTCAGCAGTATCTTCTCCTTCAGAACTGCTATCTGTATCATGATCTCCCGCAACATCCGAAAATGTCAGGGGCACACCCACATGCAATCTTTTTATCAATGCGAATACGCCACCCTGATCAACTGCCCTTCTTAATACAAAGTCAAACTAAATAAAATATCAAGAACTAAAACACAAGAAAAGAAAGATCACCTGCCAGAAGGAGTAACATCCATCAACCAATTTATTAGTTCTCCCCTGAAATCCACATTCTACTCCTTGTCGAGATACCACCCAGTTCTAATATCAAATGAAACAATAAATCTTTAAGCATAAGAATATAAACCAGATATAAGGTATGAGAAACAGGTCATTGCAGACAAATAAACAAAAACTTCCAATTGACAATCGCTATAGTAGATAACCTGACTTACAATTAAACCAGCTAAGTCCATACGATTAGCCTCATTGATCAACATCATTGTAGCCACTCCACAAAAGGTATAACTGATTGACCAAAATAAGCAATCCATGAGAGATTTACTTTGGTGAAATCAGCAAATCCACGAAAACAGGAAGTAAATGCAAGCTTATCCTAGTAGATATAGTGTTCAGGAGGCAACAATAGGGCACTCAGAAACATACCCACCATGAGCTTCAGAACCAGGCTCCCCTGCAATGCCGCCTTCATAAGTCTGACAGCTGCAAAGATGACATAAAGGATTCCTTATTATTCATCAGGTAAAACAAATAACAACTTTGAATAATCCTGAAATACTCAACTCACCCATCTCCAATGTCTGAGTTCTAGAAAACACTCTTCTCATGGTATGATACACAGAGTTTTAAGAAAATACAAGTAAAGGTTAGCAGGGAATTCCCATGCCTCATTTACAAAGTTATTGCCACTCCAAAGTCTTGTCAGTATGTCAGATTTTAAAGTTTATCATGAAGGTCTCAAACAGAAATCACGGCAGATAAAACCCATCCTATATGCTTGCAAGCTATACACCTACCTTGATTCTGTTTTCTCACATGACTGCACCTATCAACAATGCCTGATTCCAATTTATGAAAGATGCATTAAGATCAAAAGGAACAATTATTATGAAGAATCGATTCAGAATTTTGCGACAAGTATATTCTACTGTAAATCTTGTGTGCATGATGTTCCCCAGCACAGAGCGATCAAAAGTCCAACATCACTCACAAAGCAAACAGTCAATATGTAACAGACACAATTGGATAAAGATCTTTGGATATGTGAAATTGCATCTAGAACTCAAATTTGAGTCGTTAAAAGGATGAACCAGCAAGGATTCAGGAACAATAAAATTTGAAGTTTTCATGACCATACACAGGAGAGTTACTCTTAAAAGGGAAAACTGATTAATCAATTTAAAATGAAGGGCAGTTAAGCCTGCAATAAATAGAACATCAACAAAACAGAAACAGCAACATTGGTTAATAAGGAAATCATTTAGACAGGCAACCTTATACCAACCTCAATATATAATTTCCAACATCTTTAGTCAACTCATCATCCAAAATATTGAGTATGCTTGCAACCTGATCAGAAGAAATCAAAGGTTTAAAGAAGCACGGGAAATACTACAGTTTTCCATGTCAATAACTTATTGAACTATCAAAAGGTCCAGTTCCCTGAAACAGCCACACACAAGGGGAAAGAGATTACTGAAATAGCAGTATAACAAGCCCGAACATCGATTTCTCCAGCATCATGCATCCTAAGAAAGTGAGATGTCCATAATTCAGAATTTGCTGAAGTGCTCAATTGAAGGTTACAAACATGTGACAATGGAAAGTAGCCTTCACGGATGAAGTTTACACACAGCAAGAACAATATATGTAATTCAAACTCAAATGCTGATAGCTATTTCAAAATCTGATGAAAAAAAAGAAATCAATCATCTGGATGCAAAGCAGAACTATCAATTAAATATAACACAGTCATAAAAAATCATTGTTCCATGAAATAAAAATTTGAACATAAGATGTTACCTGAAGGCCCCATTTGGTTGCTTCATTCGCTTCAAGAAAGTGTGCAGCTTAGTTCTGAAACATAGATCACAAATCAACATCCCTAGAGATGAAGATCTTCAAATTGGTGCAACGAATAATGAAGTCTTCAAAAGCTTAAAAAATTTGACCACCTATTAATCGACAACAAAGCTTCCTCCCCACCCAAAGTAACAAGTGAATTCACTGCGGCATAAGTTGTTGCAAGATGAGGTAGCTGGAGAGAATAAAGCAAAAATTAATGTTTGACAGATGGTAAGCGACAAGGATACAAACTAAAAAATCATGTATAGATAAACTTAAGTTGTACCTATGGGAACCTGAAAGACATAAAAGTCAATGGTCTGATCAAGAAGATCATTGATAGGAACATAAACAAGGCAAAATTAAGACAACTGACTCCTTCAACACTATATCATGTAACTACAAGAATGGGTGCGAGAAAAGAGGCCCAGGCCCAGCAACTAAATTGATGAACTACAAAGAAAACAGTAGAAGCTTCCAATGAAGATAAGTGGGTAACATTATAGTCATGCCAAGCAGTAAAATACGTGCCTGTCCAGGCCCTCCACCATATCCACCATTTGGATCCTGCAGTAAATGAAAACCACAAATTTCAATGAGTATTGCTGGCAATGCTAGATACATATTTCAAAGGACTCAAATGCTCCATGACTTAATTCTAAGCTGTGATTTGGTCCCCCTTTTGGAGCTTCACCACCTTAGGACAAAACTAGGCCCATAATAAAAGGTGGAGAACCCACTAATCTTGTTTATCAACTGGTTGGTGTTGTGTTAATGTGCCCAGGAGAAATCAGATGTGCAATCAAGTTCAAATCTCCATTTGCATAACGGACAAAATAAAGCAGTGGCAAGAACCAGAATGTGTAAAAAAAAAAAGCCCAAGCATATCACAAGCAAGATAGACAAGGACATAATGCTTCAGAGAATTAATATGCCGATTTGTCCTTACTGTGTATGTGCACAAAGCTGTCTATGTTTACGGAGAGAGAGATGAATTTCAACAACAATGGATACAAACAAGTAAGAAACAAAAGCATGAATAAGAGACAACCAGAACTCAATCCTTCACCTGACAGCGATTCAGGAAGTCAATGGCATTATTTTCTAGTTCATAATCAATAGTCTCTCCAAGCAAAGCAATCGAATGCAGGATCCAGTAGCAGAGCCAAGGTCGACTGCATAAAATGTACAAAAAATAAACTTTTAAAATCAACTACAGTAAACAACTACTAACTCGTAAAGAAACTTTTAAATACTACAGAGTAGGGTAAACTTTTACTACAGACTGATGCAACTGCAAACAAATGCATGTATGTATCAACTCACCAACATAACCCCCTAATCCAGAGGAAATAAGGAGAAAAACCAATAACACAAGCACAGAGAATGATAATTGCCGACTTCTCACTAAAATCATGAATGCAATGCAAAAGTCACCATGTGGTCTGCTCCCAAGTTGAGCAAGATAGAATGTATAGTAAAAGCTTCCTAATAATGACACTGTCTAAGTACCATCTAAATATGTATAAACCATCAAAACTTAATCATAAAAGAAACCACTTAACAAACAATCCAACCAAACTTGGGTTAAAATAAACAAAAAGATCAGTACAGAAATTAAAAAATTAGCAAACTCACTTGGCATCCAAAACGACGAAGGAGGGACCGAGTTGCTTGAGGCCTTGGGTTAGGTACTCTAAGTGATTGTCCCTTTGAAGCTCTAACCTGTTACCCAAGATACCAGATCGAAAATATCAAATCCAAAGAAGCAAAAAGGCCAAAGCAAAGTTATGGAATCAAATCAGAAGTAACAAAGGCAAGGACATTCTAATACATAAGGGTTTGGGCTGCTCGAGGAACATTGGCGAAGAGATCGTATATCCGGAAAACCTGGTCCTGGACCATCCACTGGTCCAGCTGGCTCTTTGTCGCTCGGCGCTGCTCCACCGCCGTATCCGCCATGACCCACAGTTGTTGAAGTGAACAGAATACTCAAAACCCACTATCTGTTGAACTTAACTCACTTACGAAAGGAGCTATCGAACTTGTTTACTTTTCATAGGTACACAAGTATAAAAAGAATTGAACTTTCACCTGTGAAAGGTCCAAAACTCGTGAACGTCCTTTCTTTTAAGTCAAGACAAGAGCTTTCGTAAATGCTGAAGTAGTGAATACCATTACACAATACGAGGATGAAACTGGAGCAGAATTTGTCGAAAGCCCAGGTGCCAACACTCTATTAAACTGAAAACTAGGCGAGTGAAGTGATACATAAGTTCAATAGTAAATACTTCTGTTCAACATGTAAGACTTATGCCGAAAGCATCAATCAAATCATAATTTCATAAATTTAAAGGATTCTCACATCTTTTTAGGAAAAGATCACCTGATCACGTTGTACATGGTGAAAATTATGAACTTCTGGAACAAAAGGAATACATGGTGAAAATTCTATGGCTATTGTCAATTTTAGGTAAAGTTATAAAGATGATTATAAAGTTAACCCTTTTTATCAAGAGAATATGTATGAGGTTTATGTCTATTAATTCAATTGTGTGCACTGATCTAACTTAAGCTTCTACTGATCAGGATTTCAAAGATGAGTTAACAACAGTTAAGAGGAGGAAAGCAAGCTGCAAGACTAATATCAAATGCTTTGGTAAGAATTCCTTCTTATCCTTATGTCAATCTTAGCATAGGATACTAAAGGCCTTAATAGTCTAAGAAAATAACAAATATTTTTTAATTATTTGAAATCAATAAAGCCTATTATCATAGGCCTTTTAGAGACCAAACTCAATGCTAATAAATACAAGAATATTTGGTTTCTTAACAAAAGTTGGAAAGTCATCACTAACTATGAAACTCGTTTTAATGGAAAAATAATGGTTGGTTATAATAAAAAATAGATTAACCTCCTTATTTCCTCAATATATGATCAACATATCCATCTACATGTTGATAAATTGGGCACTGACTTAATCTAAAGCTCTTTCATGTATGCTTTAAGCTTTACTTTCCACATAACCACCTTTTATGGAACTATTTAAAGGATATCTATAACTTCATTAATGCTCCTTTGCTAATTTTGGGAGAACTTAATAACACAATCCTTGCATCTAAAGCTAAAAGGAATAGATGCATTAAGAAGTCTTATAGTGGTTTCAGATCTTACATCTCTAGAATTAAAGTCACTGACCTTAAATTTGGGGGTTATTTCTTCACCCGGAGTAATAAATAAAAGGGTGAACAACTAGTAAGGAAGAAGTTAGATAATGCTTCGGTTAACCTGGTTTGGGTTTAGAGGCTTCTTAGAAGTAAGATTGTCTTCAGTAATTGTCCAAGTTCAAACCACTCACCAATTGAAATATATAACTTATCAATTGAGTAAAGCAAAATCACTCCATTCAAGTTCTTCAACTTTCTTTGTGAAGT
Organism: Erythroxylum orinocense; assembly: GCA_025531955.1. Lineage (NCBI taxonomy): Eukaryota > Viridiplantae > Streptophyta > Magnoliopsida > Malpighiales > Erythroxylaceae > Erythroxylum > Erythroxylum orinocense. Next base: position 10,531,873 of record JANZLX010000008.1, read on the forward strand.
TGAGGGATTCCAAGATGCTATTGTAAAGGGGATGAGTATGGAAGTGTCAGGCTTTAACTTGTACAAATGTCACAAGAAACTGATGGGGTTAAGAAGCTTAGATCAAATCTCCACACTAACACAGAACTTAAGGTTGAAAGAACCAGAGAACAACTCATTCAGAAGTAGAAGATCCTCTATAACTCTTCTAGGAATTCATTAGCTTAAAAATGAGAAAAATGGCCTAAGAAATTATTCAAAAGTCTTGGATACTCATTGCTTGTCAATCAAGCAAAAGGCTAGATTTTTTTTTCTTCTTTTTTTTGCTTAAGGAAGCTAATAAGAGCTCAAAATTTTCCTACAAAGCACTTTTGGCTAGAAGGAATAATAACATAATCATTTCCTTATAGTTAGAAGATGGTAGTGTTATATTCAATAAAACTCAACTTTTAGAACTTGCTTTGAAATATTTTAGTCTCGATGGGAACCCAATTTTCATTTGCTCTTTAGTTTTAGCTTTTAATGCATTTATCCCCAAGCTTCTTTCTCTACTAGTGTGATCTTCTCAATATTCCTTTTACTGACGATGATATTAAAAGGAATTATTCAACTTTAACCCCAATAGGGCCATTATTCTTGATGGTTTTAATGCTTATTTCTTCCAAATGAGTTAGGACATCATGAAACCTTAGGTGTGAAAAGTAGTTTTGCAATTTTTCTATAATGTTAAAATGTTGAAATTCTAGAATAAAACACATCATACTTGGTTCCTAAAGTCGTCAACCCATTCTCTCAAACGGACTTCATGCATTTATCTTAATATAATACCTTTTATAAATTAATTGCCAAGCTCCTAGCCAATGATTAAAGCGGATTATGCCATAATTCATTAACATAACTTAAGCTTGTTTTGTTGATGGAAGATACAAAAGGGGTAACATTTTACTTGTTTAAGAATTTCTTAGGAACTATCATTTAAGAAGGTCAAAGATTAATTGTGCAATGAAAATTGATCTTCATACTGCTTTTGGTTTGATGGTTGAACACTTTATTATTTATTCCTTTGAAGCCTTTGGTTTTCCATCTATTTTTATATCTTGGAAAAGTCAATGTATCACTACATCATCTGTTGGACCCCAAACTTGTTATTTATTTTTGAAGCATAATTTTGAGTTATTTTAAGGTTTTGTTGGAATAATTGTTTAGAAATAATTAGCATGGTAAGGGTTAGAAGAAATCGTGTTTGAATTAAAGGGTAAATGTTATAAAATGCATGAAGGGTATTTTTGGAAGATCACTAAGGGTTTAAGGGTTTTAGGTTTAAGTACAAGGGTACTTTGGACTTTGTGTAATTTATAAGTGAGTGGAATAAATAAAAAGGAAAATAGAAAGAGGGAGAGGAAGAAAGTTGTCGTGGGTGTTGGAGAAAGGAGAAGAGGAAGTTTTAGGGTTTTGGAGATTTTGAGAGATTCTTGAAGATTGAAGCTCA
>JANZLX010000008.1:10540057-10557995 GCA_025531955.1 Erythroxylum orinocense
ATGAAAGCATATCATTTTGATAAAATGATTTTGAGCATTGATTATGTGCTTTGTTTGGGCGAGAGAGGAACCGTTTCGTAAGTCACGTGCACGTCGACGTAAAGCCTTCTTTCGACTGCGCACTTGTGGCCCACGAGATCCGAAAAATGGACTCGTTTCGTTCACGGTGTAAACTTCGGTTTCATCGTTTTGTTTCACGAAACCCTCGAGACATTTGTTTGTGCATTTGCATTTTGACATGTTCAGTTATGATGTAAATTATGTGTTATGCTTGAATGACAAAATGATATCAAATATTCTTAATGTAGTGATGTATTGATCTATGTGTTATGAATGTTGGATTTACATTGCTGGAATTATTGGATTAAGATAAGATGAATATACTTATATGATTATGCATATATGTTTGATCGTGTGGCTCATCGCTAATGGCTATAAATATATTAGCCACTGAGCTGTGTAGCTCAACCCATCATTTTCCTCCTCAGGTGCAGAACAAGAAGTTTAGCGATCCTTGCTAGACAATTGGACAACTTCGAGATAGTCAGCTTTTGTACCAAGCTAGTTCAAACACTTGTATAGATTATTAAGCATGCCCACCATTAAGCTTTTTTTGTAATTATTTTAAGTTTGTGATGTGTATTTTGATTTGTAAATAAAGTTTGTTCAATGATTTACTTTGCATAGAAATGAGAATGGGAAATCGAGAACTTCCTTTTGTTTATGATTATGCCTTTTTAAACGATGAGTATGATAATTGTGGAAGTTGATTGTGTGTATGCATAAGATTCTTTGTTGAGATTGCGAATTGTTGTTCGTTTTAGAATAGCATGTTAGAGATTGGAACGGTTTTATAGGATGAATTATTTGAAGTGAGATTTAAGAGTGTAACAAAAAGTAGTTAGGGGTTGAATTGATGTGAATAGATATTGCATTTTGTAAGTTTATAGGTGTTGAAATTGTGCACAGAATTCAAGGGAAAATCTGGATTAACAAAGGCTGAATTAGACAAAGTGATCTTCATAAAAGTTATAGATTATCCTCTTAGCCTCCCAACGCTATAAAGTTTGTAAAATTTGGATATCGGAGTTGAGAGATATGGCCATTATAAGTGATGATGTTGTATGGGAAGTATGAACATGATAGCTATGGAGAATGATGAGAATTTGTGTATGTTATGAGTTATTTAAGTAAAGTTTTGGGATATTTATGAAATAATTTTGATAATTGAATGTTTAGGGAGTGATATCACATTAGAATAAGTGAATTTGAGAAGATTAAGAGTGAATATAATGTTAGAATGGATGTAGGAAGCATTGGAGAGGCTTGGAAGGAAGATTTGGGTGTCATATGTCCGTTTAACGGACATTAATTCCGTTTAACGGACCTTCTCAGGTGAAAAAGGACCCTCAGCCCAGTGTATGTCCGTTACCTTCTCAGGTGAAATGGTGCAGTTTGGCCGATCTATGTCCGTTTAACGGACATTCACGGGACAGCTTCATGAAATCGCAATTTTGACCATTTTAAAGGCCGAATCTCGCTTTGTGGTCTTCATGAAAGTTTTATATCTTTAAGTCCTCTTTCTAATGGTCTAACAACGAAATCAATCCGACATGTGTGGTGAAAGTTATGATAATCTCGCCAAAACATGTTACTGCATGATTGAGGATTTAAGTATGTTGGATTCTTTTGATCATAACTTCCTCATCCAACCTCTAAATGAGGTGGTTCTTGAAGCAATAGACTCCTAAGACATGTACCTATTCCTCCACGAAAATTTTTATGTTTTTGGAGTTGATTTGAAAATTTTTGATGGAAAGGAAATGAGGGATCAGTTGGGAGAGCATGATTAGGGTGTGAACACCCTTTAGCTTCTTAAGCATATCTTAAGCTATAGAGCTCCGATTAAGATGATTCTTGCTTCAAAACAAACAAGAGACCTAAATCTTTGATTTCTTTGAAGAAGTGCAAACAAAATTATAGGTTGAAGTTTTCCTAAATTTGTTATGAATTAAGAGAAATGAGTTTGATTATGGTGATTAATTGGTATCGGCACACCATGGAGCAAATTGTGAGCGAATTTTTGGGACGTTATGAGAATGAAAATGAACCGATGATGGCTAATGAGAGTTAATTGAAATAACCCTATTGGGTGATATTTTCATGATTATGATATTCGGAACAATTGTTAGGCTTCGAAAACGGGACCCAACAAGACCAACCTTAGGATCTTATGTGAGGATACCTAAGATTAACGAACTTAGTTTTAGGCTTCTTGTCTTGAATGTCCTTTATTCCGAATTATCTATGAACCAAGTAGGTGACTCGGGTTTAGAAGAGAAGGGAACATCTATGAATATTGGGTTTGACTTACTTAAGTGAAGTAATGCCTAGATCAATCCACCGTTACAATTTTTAGTGTCCAATCCAATTGAAATCTAATACCTTAACCGATTTTTGTCATTTGATTAAATCTAGTCATTTTAATTCAGACCTTTTAATTTTCATATTTCCTTGATTTGCATACTTTATTTTATTTTATTTTCAAATCAATCAATTCTTGATAATCTGAGTAATTTTTCATCGTTTAATTTATTGTCTTATGTATTGGACTTCCCTTGGGTACGATATCTGATTCTTACAGTTTTATATTACTTGTCGATGGGATACGCTTGCCTCTAATTGCTCTAGATAAAATTTAATTTATATTGTTTTGTTTAGACTACAACAAGTTTTTGGCGCCGTTGTCGGGAAAATTCTTTCTATTGTTAGTCATTAGGTTAAATGGTGTTAATCGTCTCATATTTAATCTTGCTTCATTTTTTATTATATTTTAGTAATTTAGTTGTTTGCTTGATTGCTTTACTTTAGTGTGTTTTATTTTCCTTTCATAGCTCTGTTATTATTGGCTTTTTATTTGTTCATTTTGTTTATGCTCACTCGTGGTCAAAAGCCCGAGAATTTACTACTAGATACTGAGATTGAAAAAACTGCTCACAGGTTGCATAAGGAAACTAGATTGGCTCGGAATAGTAACACAGAAGAAAGGATTAGAGAAGAGCAGTTTGTAGAGATGAAACAGTACGAGGAGAGGTTGATGCCACATACAGAAGAGAGAAGGGAGTTGACCATGATGGATTTGACTATGGGATACAACAATAGACCCATGCCTCCCATTATAAGACTGACAATCACAGCTGCTTTCCTCACAACATTACATCTTTGGTAAGAGCATCTCAATTTGGAGGATTGCCTTTAGAGGATTCGAACACCCATTTGGAGACGTTTTTGGATATCTGTGATTTATTTAAGCAAAATGGAGTGTCGGATGATGCAGTGAGATTAAGGTTATTCTCATTTTCTTTAAGGGATAAAGCTAGAGTATGGTTGGCTAGTTTGCAATCGGGATCGATTACTACATGTGATGAGATGATGAGATTATTTTTGGGAAAATTTTTCCCTCCTGCCAAGGTTGCAAAGATGAAGAATGAGATCACTTCCTTCAGTCAATATGAAAATGAAAGTTTATATGAAGCGTGAGAACGATTTCGAGATATGTTGGCACAGTGTCCTAGTCATGGTTTCTCTACATTATAACAGGTCAATACTTTTTATACAGAAATAACCCCATCGACCAGAAGTACCATAAAAGCTGTAGCAGAAGGTAGTCTAATGAGGAAGACGCCAGATCAGGCCTACAGGTTGATTGATGAGATGACCACTAGTAGTTTTCAGTATCATACAGAAAAGGCATCCCAGACGACCTACAGGAGCTTATGTAGTAGACAATACAGCAGCTTTATCTGCTTAGATGGATATTTGACAAAGAAGATGGATAATCTAGTGCACAGTGTGAGAGGAGGAGCTAATTCTTCATTAAGGAGTTGTGTTGTTTATGAGCATTGTGGTGGAGATTCCCATGCATCTTTTGAGTGTCAAGTCGAGAATCCTTTTGCTCAAGAGACAGAAGAGGTCCATTATGTGGGCAATTATAACAGACAACAAGAGGACCTATAGTCTAATACCTACAACCTAAGGTGGAGGAATCATCCAAATTTCTCTTGGCAGAACGATCAGGTGGCACAACCACAGTTATCCAATGTTCAGAGACAGCCACCGCCAGGTTTTAAGGCTCTTAATCCTGTGCCACCAAAGAAATCTAATCTCGAAGAGCTACTCTCGAAGTATATCTCCACTACCGAGGTTAGGATGTAGAACCAAGAATCATCTATCAGACATTTGGAGAATCAGATGAGCCAGATTGCAAGTTTGTTGAAGGAAAGACCTTCGAGTTCATTACCTAGCACTACTAAGGCCAACCCAAGAGAACATGCAAAGGAAATTTTATTAAGGAGTAGTAGATATCTTGAAGAAGTTAAAGAGAAGCAGAAGGATAAAATGGAAAAGAGTGAAGAAGAAGAGAGTCGGGAGAGTGGCAAGGAGGCTAAGGAAGCACCAGCTACAAAGGAGGATCATCCAAGGTTATTTGCTGACCCCATCACCCATCCGGTAAGACCTCGGATTCCTTATCCTCAAAGGTTGAAAGGTACACAATTAGATAAGTAGTTTGGTCGCTTTCTCGAGATATTTAAAAAACTGCATATAAACATTCCTTTTGTTGAGGCTATAGTGCAGATGCCTTCTTATGCTAAATTTTTAAAAGAAATTTTGTCTAATAAGAAAAGGCTTGAGGAGTATGTCACAGTGAAGCTGAATGAAGAGTGTTCAGCCATATTATCAAGAAAGCTACCAACGAAGCTTAAGTATCCAGGGATTTTTACTATTCCTTGTGTTATTGGTGATTTACATATAGATAGGGCTTTAATGGATTTAGGTGCAAGCATTAACTTAATGCCTCTTTCTATTTTCAGGAAGTTAGGATTGACCGAGCCCAAACCCACTACTATTTCGCTTCAGTTGGCAGATAGATGCATCACTTAGTCGAGGGGAATCATTGAGGATGTATCGGTTAAGGTCGAGAAGTTCATCTTCCTGGTGGATTTCTCAGTCCTTGATATGGAGGAAGATATAGACATCCCCATCATTCTTAGGAGACCTTTCATGGCCATTGCACGGACCATCATCGATATGCAACGTGGAAAGCTCATCTTGAGACTTCAAGATGAAGAACTAGTGTTTGATGTGTTCAATGCTATAAAGCATCCTTCTACTCTTGACTCTTGCCATTTTATTGATATTTATTCTTTTGATACTGATGATTCTTCTATTGTCTGTGTAGATTTATTCTTCCCCATTCCAACTACAATCCTGGAGAGGATAACCTTCATCTGCAGAGTGTTTTTCTGGGGTGGTAGACATTATAGATTTGCATGGGAAAACATTTGTGCTCCAATTGAGGAAGGGGGACAAGGGTTGAAAATTTACAAGCTATGGAATTCGACACTACTAGCCAAAGTGCTATGGAACATTCATGATAAGGCAGACTCGCAATGGGTAAGATGGATTCATGATTTGTATTTGAAGAATACATCTATTTGGGATTGGAGACCACATAGCTGAGATTCACCTTTTTTGAAAAAACTAGCCGCAATTCGGGATACATTGGTGAAAAAATTGGGAGGGCTGCGGGGGAGTGGAGAATGGTATGCAGAAATTGTGTGTAAATGGACTCCTTTCACTACAAAAAGTTTACGAGCTATTGAGAGTTAAGCAAAATAGAAAGCCGTGGATGACATTTATATAAAAGAATTACATTCCTCTGAAATTCTCCTTCATAGCATGGCTTAGCCTCCGGAATAGACTACCTACGAAAGACAATCTCTTCTTTGTGGAGATAGACCAAAAATGTGTCTTGTGTAATGTTGAATTTGAAACTGTTGACATGTTTCCTTTAAATGCTCTTTTACAGGTGAAGTTTGCCATGTAATCAGGGCATGGCTAAGAATTACTCATACCTTATGACCTCTAGTTAGTGCCATCAGATGGATCCGGAAAGACTATACTGGAGCTCGTCTTAGAAGCAAAGCAACTAGACTTGCATTCATGTGTACCATATACATGATATGTAACACCAGGAATGTCATACAGCTAGAGTATGCTTCTGTTTCAAGCTTAGATGTAGTTCTAAAAATTAAAACAGTTATATATAGAATCTTATATAGATTGTACCCCATGGCTCTTATTACATTTTGACACTTCAACTGTATGAAGGATTTTGATGTAATTTGCTTATAGCCTCTTTTTTTGGATGTATTGGGGGATATGGAGTTTATCTTGGTTGATATATTTTTGTTTCTAGCCTCTTTTGGAACGTATGGGGGAATTGAGAGTATCTTTATTTATAGCCTCACTTTGGGTGTAATGGGGAAGTAGTTGTAATTGATGTAGGTTTTTTTGGATAACACAATGGATCGGGGGTATGTCCCAAATATCTATGCACATATACTTTTGATGCAATTTACCATTTACCTTGTATAAAAAAAAAAGACTATCCATAAAATTATGTCAAAAAATAGAAATAATACGAAAATAATCTCTATTTTATTATTAATTTCTTCGTGTAACTTTTGGAAATAATCACAAATCTTTGTGCACATTTCAATTACCATGATCGACCAAAAGAAAATGGATTTCTACGAATTACAATTACATGAAACTACAAATTATACTCCATATATGGTAAGCTTTTCGGATTTTCTCATCACACATTCAATGTCAATAATCATTTTTCTCATTTAACCATTTTTTCATTGGGCTAGCTTATACATTAATATTGTATCAAATTCAATGTTTTTTAGCGTGAATCCTATAAATGACAATTAACATTAACTCACCTTATGAGAAAATTCTGACATACAGGTCCCACCTAAACTAAGAAATAAATATCCAAGCTGTTAAATTTAGACTTTTATGGTATGTTTCTTAAAGAAACTAAAAAGTTGACAATATAAATTCGATAGAGAATACTGTCAAGTTGATCCAAATTAAAGGAGATACACGTTTTACTAATGAGATAAAGTACAGTTATCGAATGAATGCAAATGATGTAATTACCAACATTTTAATATCCCACCAAAGAGTGTCTTTACGATCAGGACTAATCTTCATAGGAAACTATTAGCCATCACTTAGAATCCCGGAATTGTCTACGAGTCCATAAAAGCAATCATCAATTGCTATTAGCTAGTTCGAGCGCACACTTTCAGATATTCAAGCACACAACGAGAATTAGTAATATGGTCATATGCCTGAAACAAATTGAACTCTTCAGACCATGCATGCTGCTTCCCCACAGGGAGGAGGCTGGATCTCTGACGGCTTGACTAATGCATCTTCACCTTGCTTAGGCGTTCTGTAGTAGATAGCGTAAAGGATGAGCTGAGCTGCACCGGAAAGTGCTCCAAGAGCATTGCTGGCCTGCAAAGAGTAAACCAATAACAACGCTTAAAACAACTATATTATAGATCCCCTACTACAAGGATTTATGAGAACAAATAAAAGAAGAGGCTATAAGCTATATATAAATTTAACAAACTAAAGCACCAAGGAAAATGAACCAGTAAAGATGTCAAGTATTCATAACGATAATTTACCAATATGAAGGCGTCAAATTGGATAAGAGCATAAGCTGTCCAGCAGCAACCATTAAGAAAGTTTGTTATTGAAAGAGACAATGGCATGTATTCCACACTCTTTGTCCTAATAACCTTTTTCTGTCAAAATCCGCAGAGAATAACAAAGACTTTAGATATCACTATAAATATGCCTGTGCCAATTAAACTAATGAACTTAAGAATTGGATTTGTATCTAAGGGATTTTACGTACCATGATTGCAAGGGGTGAAGTGTACATTAAAACATTGAAGATGTCACAGAAAATTCCAACGAAAAGTATCCTGTTAGAGTGATTGAACACACACATTGAGATGGTAACTATGATGGCAATGAAAACTGTCTCTCCGGCAAGCAAAACCGCAACCATTTTCTGCGAACAGACAAGATATACAGCTACTAAGGAAAGAAAATCATCAACATCAAGTTTTTTAGGTAGGTGTAATTAAGTAAATTATAAATAGAAGTTCTGTGGTTAATTGAGAAGGATAATTCAACAAGCTTATCCATGTTTCAATTATCAATACCTGATGATCATCTGCAGGATTTACTTGCTTCAGAAAGATTAGTATAGATAATTTATATGCATCGATGATCAATTCGTAAGTGTAGGTATTAACTTAAAACTTTGTCTTGCAGGCATGCAAGAAATGTTGTTACCAATATGATCAAAACCCCACATACTCAATTATACTTTTAACCAGAAACAGAGAAACTGACAAAGAACATAAATAATCAACCTTCTCTCAGTTACCTAATAATTGACCAACTCTCAGCAAGCCAATCATATAATCCCGATATACCCCACACCGTAACTGAATTCACAGAGCTGGAAAAAACTGACCCCATTTACCTAACGCCCCCTGAATCAGATGCATTTTTCTCCTTTCCACAACTCTAATTAACTTGCTGTACTCGACCCATTTTACATTCCCATTTTCACCAACGCTAAGTATCTCCAGTATGCATTCCCGCGTTGGCGACTAAAGCATGACCAATATCCAGACCCAACAAAATTAGATCCAAACGTTTAATTAAAATCAAGGAAACGCAAGGTTACATATATAGCGGCACCGTGAGACGTTCAGAGGAATTAACTTTATTAATGAAGACGAATAAACGTACCCGGCCTTTGTTATGTTTATCATAGTAGCAGTAAAAGGCAAGGTAAATCAGCTCAATAAGGAGACCAAAGCCATTAATGGTGAGCACAAGAATGCTGTCAGGTTTAACAATGGGCAATCCGTAGAATACCCAGAACATGCAATTCAGTACAGTTGCCACGTATGGATAATACTGAAACTCCTCCACATCCTTCTTCTGCCATATTCTGTAGAATGTTGGCCTGTAGTACACACCATACATATACTTTGAAATTTTTAATTTTTTGTCATTCGAGTAAATCTTAAGAAATGTAGCTACAGAGAGGAATTACGTCGGAGATAGGAAGAGACCGCAGGAGATCACATTCCCTGATAAAAATTAGGAAAATGGAAAATTACAAAAAGAATAATCTCTAGATGTAAATTATACGTCTATTATACAGGAATATCGATTCAAATATAAAACTCGCAATTCCCAAACAAATTAAATAATAGGAGAGAAAGATACGTATAAACAAATTATTCAAAACCAGCGTCAAGAGCGCACAACATATCATAAACGTTCATGCACTCTTATACCTACGCATGCGTTTGCTTATCTATATGCAGGCCTATTCATACACATTGCGCCTCCACGTAGGCTCCATTTTTGTCTTAAATCAAAGTCAACACACTGAATGTATATAGAGACAGAGAGTTAAAAAGACTACACACACGTACATGCATGTATACGGAAAGAAATAGGTGGGTACCGATAATGCCAACGACGTAGCGAAACACTCTAGCGCTCACCATTCTGGTGAAGACTGAAGACGGAAGAGATAGACAGAGGGAGAGAGAGAGTGTGTGAATGGGTGTGTCTGGAGACAAAAGAGCGTGAAAGAGTTTTCGAGAGAAAATGAGAGTGAGAGTGTGAGTGAGAGAGGAGTTAGTTGACAGGTGGGAAAGATAGAAGAAAAAAGAAAACCGTTTCGTGAACAGAGAGAGAGAGAGAGGTGTGTGTGTGTGCGCGCGTGTTCCGTACTTCCATTCCCTCTCTAATTATATTTCTAATAACTAAAGAAATAAGCCCTTTGTATTTATAGTAAATTAACTTAAAACAATAATATTACAATTATTACTATTAATGTGAATAAAAAAGATATATTTCCCTCAAAAAAAAAAAGATATATATAACTAAACGGGTATCATTCAATTCTTGGGCCAGCTTTCATCAGTTGGTGTATTAATGGACTAAGGCACTTCCCTTTTGATTACTAAAAATATATATTAATGTAAATTACTTTATGGTTATTTCTACTTCTTCATCACATGCTTTTAATTTGTGTTCACCAAAACTATGGTTTGATAAGAAAATTTTACGTGTTTAATACTTTTCAATTTTCACATAATTTATAACCTCAGGGAGAAAGAACAAATAATTTACAATATAATAATATTTGGTCTTAAGCATGGCAAGCATAGTTGGGTTCAATTAGATTTAGTCTTTTAAGAAATTAACATGTTCAGTTTTAGTTAGTTAAACATCAAGTCGAATTTCAGTTTGTGATTTTTGGTGTTTAGGTCAGCACTTTCATCTTTTTTGTTGCCTCTTCTATAATCTAACTTGCTCTTCGTGAGAATTGTATTAAACATTTTTCTTTTTTGACTTTTTTCGAAACTTCAATATTTTTTATAGGCCAATAAGATCAAATCTTTGGTGGATTGATAAGATCAAAACTTTTATTTGTCTTGTTATTTAGGCGAGATTGACAAGGAAGGGTTTTTGTTATTTTTCTTTTCATAATGATAATCAAGTTCACAATGATAGAGAGGAGTTAAAAAAATTGAAGCTTCAATGGGTTAGATAGAATCAGATTAGCTTAGTTGAGAGTTGGATAATTTGGGCTTTAAGCGAGTTTTAGACCACTTGAACTTCAATCGACTTCAGATTCAGGCAATATCAATCAAGTCTAATTAGTCCACAAAACTACATAAACTTTATTTTTTAACAAATAATGCATAATTTTGAACAAGCAAAGTATAATGTCAAACATAACTTAACGATAGGTACATACTTCTTTTCTATTGGCGTAAGAACTACGCTTAAATAATAAATAGCTTGTTTATAACTCACCTTATTACTCGGAGTCAATAGACATCCAACAAATTCTTCCATAATAAAAATATAAAACTTTAGCAGAAGTGTTTTGTGAGGGGGCATCAGTATTAGAGGTTTGGTTAGGTATTCCTTAATATTGTCGAATGTTGCATGATGCCTTTCTTTCCGATGGAATTCTTTAATCATAATAAGTCTAAAGATTCTTTTGTTTTTTCTGTCAAATTAGCAACTAACCTTCTTATGTAATTTACCTAGCCTAGAAATAGCTAAATTTGTCTTATTCTAAGGCAGTTTCTCTTCAAGAATGGCTTTTGCCTTATTTCTATCTAGCTCAATTCTCCTATCGTGAACTAAAAATTCCATGAAGTTACCTACTTTTACTTTGAAACATATGTTAGGAGATTTAACTTAAATTTGTGTATTCTCAACCTATGAAATGCTTCTCATAAATCCTATATATGATATTCCCTCTTTTTTTTATCTTAGAATAACATTATCTATGTACACTTTCAAAATACACCATATTAAATCATGAAAGATAGAATTTATAGCCCTTTGATAAATAACTCTTGCGTTCTTTAGATTGAAAGGCATTATAACTCACTCAAATTCCCTATTGACTATGGATTTTAAATTTATTTTGGAAATATCATTTTGGTTATAAAAAGTAATTATAATTAGAAAAACAATACATAAAAAAATAAAGAATGTTTAGTCATTGCATCTATCAAAGAATCTGTAATCGGTATCATGTATACATCCTTAGGAGAAATTACATTTAAATCCCTAAAGTCGACACAAATTCTTATCTTTTCATTCCTTTGAACTGCAAGCACAATGTAGCTAACCACTCAGTATATCTAGCTGGTCTATTAAAATCAACCTTACATAATTTTTCAACTTCTTCTTTAATCTTTAACTTAACTTCTTTAAACCACTGCCTGGGTGTGACAGTGAGGGAGGAAATTTGGCTTTATCAAAAGTTTGTGTTATACCAACCTTTTTCTTAACCTATTATTTCGATATAGTCCCAAGCAAAATAGTCATCGAATTCTTTCAAGAGGTTCACTAGCTCCAATTTTATTTTTTAATCAAAGTTCTTGCAACATAAACTATGCAGAGTTCTCATGAATTGTCCATATTCACTTCTTCTATTGATTCTTGGTTTTTACTACCGCAATCATTAAATTTTTAGAAGATGATTATAACTCTTGGACACAACCGTCCCTTATTTGTGATTCTTGTTCTTCTTCAAAACCTAATCATGTGTTATCACATTTACTTGCTTCTTCAAAATTTTCCAATATTTGCTACATTTGATTTTTTATTTTTACGGCTATAGCTATCCCTCTTCCTTTTTGTGAAAATTCAACCATCAAGTTCCTCTATAATGGGAATCATGATTGACCTAGGAGCAGGCACAATGGTAGTTAATTTTATAAATCTTGTCAACTTTATTTTCATCTTTTCTTTGAGTTCGTTACAACAAGATATTTAAATTTGTACAAGTTTTGCACGATCCCTGTAGAATTTTGCCTCCTTCACACCAATTTTAGTATGGAATAGCTATGAATCAACTCAAACAATTTCTACTATATCACCTTTTCATAAGAGTAAAAGTTAATGAAGAGACGATGAGATGCAATAGTTAGAATGGATCCAATCTTGCCCCAATAAGACATAATAGTTGGCATGGGTGTCAACAACAAAGAAAGCAGCCAATAAAGTCTTTCCTCCTACCATAATATTTATAAGAAGAAATCCTGATGACTTAGTAATTTCACCATTAAATGCAATAACATATGCTTCTATTATAATCAAGTCTGCATCGTTTTTGCCCAAAATCATCATCATTTTTTCACCATAATGTTTACTACCGACCTATTATCGAACAAAACTCTTAAAGTTAGTCTTCTATGGATGTGAGCCTTAATATATAGAGGTCTTATCTATTGTATCATAATATTTATTGATTTTTTAGCACCACTTTTTCTAAAATTCTTGGTCGTATTATCAATACTGATACTTTAAATGAACAAATGGTAGACCACATAATACTTACAGCTAACAATTCATTATCGTAGCTAGGTACAGGTCTACCATGAATTATTCCATTGATCTTTTTCCATACCTTATAAAAAGTTGGCCAAGTTATTGGAAAGAACATTATATCCTTAATTTTATTATCATTAAAATATTACCAGTTTTCACTTACAAACTTGTATTAGGGAAAAAAGTAAGATATGATATTTCTTGCAAAAGTAATCGAGAAACAACATTTATTGGTAAGCTAGTAACAAACTAGATAAGAATGTAATCATTGCATGTGAAAAGCTAAAAGTTTACCTATGATACCTATAAATTTATAAGGTACCTCTTTACTAACCATCTTTATATTTGCAAAAGATGGAAAATGTAGCTAATAGACGATGTAGGAAACCTCACATTTTGTATGAATGAGAGACTTAGGCTTCTTGTATGTTTACAATAGTATAGGGTAATTGACCTTGATATAGTTTTGGATTGAGATATTTTGAACTTTCACAAAAAAGAATGGATCATGTCTAATCACTAAAATCATCTCATAGTATCAAATATCAAAGGTTTAATTACAAAAAGATTATAAACTTTACCAAATTTTGCAATTATAGCTTGAACTTTAAACAATGACAATAAAATGCTCAAAATTTTAATTTTTCGCAAAAATTACCCGATGTTAGTCTTTCCATTAATGTTGTTGACATGACATACCATATTGCTTATCACCTTTTTCACCTGGACGACACGTGGATTTTATTTAAATAAAAAATGTGAATAATTCATTTTTTGTTATTCTTCTCCGAG
Source organism: Erythroxylum orinocense (assembly GCA_025531955.1). Taxonomy (NCBI): domain Eukaryota; kingdom Viridiplantae; phylum Streptophyta; class Magnoliopsida; order Malpighiales; family Erythroxylaceae; genus Erythroxylum; species Erythroxylum orinocense. The sequence goes on from JANZLX010000008.1 coordinate 10,553,678, forward strand.
ATACTTCCACTGTCACTAACGCCATACCAATCTCAAGTTTTGCAAGCTCCACCATACTTCTGTAGTACTAAAGCTTAAATGAAGTAAAGCAACTCCTCAACTATGGAGATGCTCTTTTATATTATTTATTTGCTCCCTTTTCTCTCTCTTCTAGACTGTGAATATTGCTTGTAAGTTTGTAATTCATATATAAATCATAAAGCTTCTGTCTTTTTTCCTTTAGTAAATTTTGAAATGGCTTATAAGAGAAGTTTACATCTCATAATTAGAATTTCATTTCTATAATACTATTAGGATTTTCCAGTTGACTTGAGAACTTGGTACAAGTTCGATGGAGAAACCATTAGGTACCAAGCATGCCATCATCACTATCATGGATATAAAAACTTTACTCATACTTTCCATGTCTATAAATGGAACTCCAAAAATATGTTAACATATTCTAATGGACTTTGATAGACTAAATGTACCAGATGACTCATCTTTTATGGTAGATTTGGAACCTAAAGAGGTTGATCGACTTAGGAGAGGAGGTAAACGGAGTGGTAAAGCAAAAGAGAGAGTAGGGCAAAGAGAGCAATGTCAGATTGCTTTGGATGTATTCTTCTCATCAATCCCATTATTGCCTCCATTTTCTATATTATTTTTTTCTTTCCCTTTTGCCATTATTTAACTAAACCCAAAAGCCTAATTCTTTCACCCTATTGCTTCAAACTTTTAAAAGAATGGTTGTTTGAGTGTGATGTGAGAAATATAAAAATAACGATTTGAGTTTCCCTCGCCACAAATGCATCACATGTTAATTAAATAGGAAAATGAGGAGAAGAAAGGGGACGAGCACATGAACATATGAACATGGTTTAGATATGGAGTTTGATCCAACGTAGAAAATAAGATGTACGTGTCATCCACAAGATAAAGATGATAGGATGTGGTATGTCATGTCATCAACGTTTATAAAAAAAAACTAATATTGGGCTATTTTGTAAAAAATTAAAAGTTTGAACATTTTAGTACCACTTTTTAAAGTTTAGGTTAGAATTATAAATTTTAGTAAAGTTTAAGAATTTTTTTAATTAACCTGATATCAAAATTGGGTTTAGATTCTGACAACTTTGAATTCGTCAACCTCTACCTACCTATGCCTTTCTATTTCCATATACTCTTGTGAAAATAAAAATCTATAATGTGATGCAAATTACAGCTTGACTCATATTTAATCACTTTTTCTTTTCAATTTGGCCTATTAACTCGATCAACTATAATGGATAATAATGACAACAATAAATCAATCTTCTACTTAAGCCTCTAATATAATCAACTTTGAGATGATAATTAATATTTTCAAATCTCAAAATTAAGTCATTATTTTCTTTATGCATTATCTTTAGTATTATTTAATTCTTTCTGAAATATATCCCCTTAATTTTTTATTTAATTTTTTAAAGAATGACATCAATACTTTGTAGGAATTAATATTTACGAATAGATAATAAAAAAGAATTAGTTCATGGTCAAAAAGGAAAAATGAACAAGAAACATAACATATTAGGCAATGGTCTCAAAACTTTTCATAACCCTATGGACATCTTCATTTTTGCACTAAGTTAAGGGTCATATGACAAATGGATGGCCTTAACCAGCTTTACAAGGACCTTTATTTCTTTAGATCATGTATCTTATAAATAATCTCAAATAACAATATGGTAATGGAGTCTAATTTTTCAATCTAAGAGTTTTGAATTTTCATTTCATGAAAGGAAAAAAATGGATTGTGGATCCAATCTAAGTGGAATATATATGGCAGATCTGTAAACTCTTGTAGAAATAAAAGATCTCAATTCACTACCATTATGACATAGACCCATTTTCTCATATGGTTTTTTAAAACATTACAGAAAAAGAGAATCCCTCAATTAAGAGTAGTTTTATTTCATAAATCAATTGATGTGTATATAGATTAAGGATTATTTGATTAGAAAAGTTTTAAACTTCTTATACCAAATTCATCCGAAACAAGAATTGGAAATTTGAAGAGCTAACTTGACTAGATTAAGGTATAAAAACTTGTAACACATCCTATAAGGATCAATAAAAGTGATCACATGAAGTAGCAGAGGCAACTCTAGGAGTATTTAGAATTAGTCTATAGGTTTCCTTCCGCCTTAAGGCTTAAGGAAGGTGTTCCGTTTGAATCTTCCTAATTTTATGTTTTATAAGACTATATTAAATCTATCAATTATTTAGATTTTGTAGTTTCAAAATAGTTGTCAATTATTACTGCTCCTTCTTGTTTGTTTGTTTTTTTCAAAAGAGGCACATAGTCAACCCTATTCATGGCAATGGTTTTAAAGCAAGGAAAGTTAGCAACCCCCTTATCATTTATGACATTTTTCAACCAAAAGCTTACACAAAAACATATCTTTAAACGTATTGTTCTCTCTCACGTGCTTCTTCCTTTTATGTATGTAAGCGAAAATAGCAATAATAATTAAATTGGAATGACTTATCTAAAATGCAAGGCGTCGTGAAAAATCATTGTCCTAAGTCGAAAATTTTCCCTCTACGGTGCAACAGGACAACAGGATTCGACCTCAAGGTTAACGCCTTCCCCACCAAAAATAAAACAGACAAAAGCAAAATAAACAAAATAAAAAGGATATATGCATAAAGATGTCTTTTGTGGAAGAAGATGTGTCTTGGATAGAGAGAATGAGAATATGTGCAACCATAGGAGTAAGTGAAAGAGTAGAAGTGAGGGGGTTTTTATAGTAAAAATAAAGACAAGAGGCATTAAGAGATATTAAAACAAGAGAAACTTTAAAAACATTAAAGCCATAATAACTATTAAGAGTTATAACTTTAATGGATAATAAAGTTAGAAACTGTAGGTCCAAGTTATAGACCAGTAACACCAACAATCCCCTATTTGGTCCGAAAATTGAGAAACAAATTGTAACAATTTAGGAGAAAAAAAGGTGAACAACCAAGTGAATTAAGTCTTGAACCTATTTTCAAAGAAAATCGGAGACAGAATTTGCTAGAGAAATAACAGCCTCAAAATATCCTAGTCTCATAATCGCTCTAGAGAGATAACCCAAATACTTTCATAAGAGGGTGGCTAGCCCCCCACAATCACGTAGGTGAGTCCATCAAGTGTGTACTGCTCACACCCCCTAAACTTAGGCTATGAAACTCATTAAGGATTAAACAATCCAACCTTATCAAACGTAGTAAAGTCATACTAGGGACACAATTCAACAACTGAATATATCTCACTATTGTTCCATAAACAAAGTACAAGTAGTCACCACATAACTTCGTTTGACCCATTGAACTTGGTTTTCCAAGTCGGGTATCCATCATGAGGTTACTACATAATTGAGCTCAACCTCATCTCTTTAGCATGCTCTAAAACTAGTTTTCTACTCAAAAATTTTGTAAACAGATCCATTAATTCTCTCTCTAACTTGACATAGTCTAGAGAAATTACACCATATCTAATTAAAGTATATACAATTTTATGTCTCAATCTAATATGTCTACTTTTGCCATATATGCCTTGTTCTTGACAATATGAATGGCAGCCTATAAGCCACAATGAAGGAACATAGAAGGAATTGTTTTTCCCAAAGTGGGATATCTGCTAAGATATTCCTTAACCACTCAGCTTCCCGTCCTGCCAATTCTAAAGCCATAAACTCATCCTCCATTGTTGATCTTGCAATACACGTTTGCTTGGATGATTTCCAAGACATTGCGGCTCCTGCTAAGGTAAAAATATAACCACTGGTAGAGTGTATATCATCACTCTTTGTAAATCAGTTAGCATCAGAATACCCCTCCAATACAGGATGATGGCCACCAAAAGATAATCTATAATGTATAGTATCTTTTAAATATCTCAACAAACGAATCAATGCATTCCAATGCTCTTGATTAAGTCTACTAATGTAGTATGCAATATCAGGACGAGAATAGTTCATTAAGAACATTACACTACTAAGAATTTTAGCATACTTAGCTTGGTTTACACTGTCACCAAGATTTTTTTAAAGAAACACTAGCATCATAGGGAGTCTTAACTGGATCAACATCATAGTAACCAAACTTCTTCAAAATTTTCTCAACATAATGAGTTTGATTCAATCTAAAACTAAAGTAAGTCCTTTTGTAGCACCCCACTCTCGCAAGACACGTGCTCGACATCCGTGGTGATATCCGAGTATGTACCCCGCGAGGGTGGCATGCTAGAACGATCACTCAGTCAAAATTCATCACAAAACTTTTGTTTCTTTAAAACAAGGTACATGTAAGC